>BSBK01008789.1:750000-1302500 GCA_027943335.1 Chamaecyparis obtusa | reverse complement strand
ACTCTGTTTTACTCGACGCCTTATCCTCCTTTGGGTATTGATCTTAATACTCCACTAGACTTCAATGTATTCTACAATTGTTCTATTTCACTCACAATAAAATAGAACCATGCCTTTTTAGGCTCGGTAGAACTTGGTGTGGATGGCGGTGAATAGGGTTTTGGGAGATTTGTTTTTTGATTATAGCCATTCATGGAGGATAGAAAATGAGGTTATTGGGTGCTTTATTGCTTGTTTTATGCGAGTGGGGGGTCAACCAGTGGGATACAGTAAGGTTATGTGAGTTTATTTTTGATCCTACATGGATGAAGGAACTCCATAATGTGCTTTTGAATATCAATAACATAATTGAGATCCCTTACCCAGAGGCATATATGGAATGACCCATCAAAAGTCTCAAATTTTCCAAAATCCCTAAGCATCCTATTATGTCAATCTGGGACCCTGTTATTTTTTATAAGGCATGGCCGAGAATGGAGTCTAATGTGCATTTCTTTCTTAGATGGTGTAATGTGATTAAAAAAAAAGAACAACCAGTGGCTGGAAACTTTATTTAAGAAATATAAAATTGGTTTTTCTCCAATTACTTACGCAAATGATCATAATGACTATATATTTATATTGTCCAAGATTAAGAAATCCAGCAATCCAAAGAAATCCAAGAAAGTCCCAGCATAAGCAAACTTTGGTGTCACAAAAAAAGATGAGGAAACTGATGAGGAACTTATAGTTATCCATTGCTCAGATGCATAAGAAGCTCCCTCTCAGATTTGTTTTTGAAGTGTTGTTTATCCTTAGTAGATATTATATACCTTTTGTAGTTGGACTAGTAAGTAATCAATGTCAATTTTGATACTATATTAGGCTTGTTTTAGTATGAATGTATAAGGAAATACATTAAATACTTGACAAAGTTTGAAATTGATAAACTCGACTCAAAACACCGTACATATGGGGTATTATGTTTAAAGCTACTTCAATACACTTATGTTTATAAATGATAGCATGAATATATTTTAATATACTTTATTTTAAGTCAGAAGCTTTCAATAGTTCCATTATAGAAATCTGGGTTGTTGTAAATATTAGTTGGTCGTACGGATTTCATATTCAAAAATTAAGGTATAGATGAATTTTCCTCCTTTGAATTTAATGGTTTAAAATTGGAAGCTTCAATGGAACAATGGTTTGTTATTAAGAAATCCGATTCTTTAATTTCATCCCATTTGGAGCTAACTGTAATAAGAATTATATGAATAAATGAATTCTCACTAATAATTTTAGATTACTCATCTGGAGATTGATAACAGATAAGTATTTATAACTTCCACTTATAGATTAAAAAAAAGATTCGCGTTTGGTTTGGTCACAGGCTGGTGAAGGCTCATAGAGAAAAGAAAATCTAATAGGTATAGTAGGATTAAGATGTTAGAATTATGTTAATAGATACCAATGGGTACTCTGTTTAAAATAGGATTTGAGAGATGTTAAAAATACCCTTAAAAACATGAAACATGTCACTTGGATATAAGATAAGTAAATGATAATTCATTTACCATGTTTCAATCTGATATCTTTAAATTCATTCGGTATATTAGAAATTAATGATTTGTGTTAAAAGATCACTATCTTTGATATTTAAGGGTATAAAGTCAAAGCTTTACACTGAAAATTTTGGTTGCTTATATATAAATTAGATATCTAACAACTATTTCATTTCTGATTGATTACCTTTTAGGGAGTTTCAAGTTATTATAAATGTTAAGTTTTACCATTTAGAAATTATGAAGCATAGAATGCGAATAGAAACTTTCCACAAATGAGAGATCGTATAGTAAAAAACATAATATTAAGGATTTTATTATTTTGTTTATTTCTAAATAGAAATCCTATATTCACTAATCGTCTGAAACTGAGACCAAAATAATGTTAAATGTTTTGTTGATTAATTTTTGTAGTATTTTCATTCTTGCTCATTTTTCCCTAAGTTAGCAAATTCAAATCATTCTTGTCGGTTTATGTCTTTATCTTCCTTCCTTCATTTTCCAAATGCTTTACCTAACCTCTTCTTTTTTGCTTTTTTTTTTTTTTTTCTAAAAATGGTTCATAGGATTCATAGCTCCTTCCAGAGTTTGGTAAGTTCATATCTAACAATTAGATTCCCTTTATTTTAACCAGAGGTGTCTTCTTAATTGGGGTACGGTGAACCTGGAACAATTGTTCATCCCTTTGTTCCTTATATTATGTTACTAATCATCTATAGTCATCTTGAAATTGGATATGGTATTTGGTGATATTGAATGTTTGAGATTCAGGAAGCTCCCAAATATTACAATATCCCTAGACACAATGTCTCCCTGGAGACTTTGTTTTTCGGATCCCTTGCTTGATGATTCACTTTTTTGATGTGTTTTTGGGGCTTAGATGGTATGGTCATCTAGTGTTTCAATTTTCCATGTCAAGAGATTTGGGGCTTTGAGGGTATTGTAATACCCCAAAATTGGCATCTCGCAATCCGAACCAATTTTGTTGCATTTAGTCTCATTCTATCAATTTCTAATCATCAAAGTCCTATTGTACTAGGCAATTCTATCTTCTGATTGACTCTACTTGACTTAGTGTCAAATGCAGAAAACCTTAAATTTGCATTAATCATACATCATATTTAATTTCTAAATATCAACTAAATTGGCTAAATAACCCTATGATCAATTAATTTAATTACAAAGTCCTAGCACTTTAATTAAATTAAGTCCACCCTCTTTAGTTAAAATACATGAAAAAGGAATTAAATAAATATTTGGTTTTAAATAATAAATATCCTCATCTCAATAAATGAATTTAATTATTCAAATAATTGAGAAAATCCACTTATGAGGCAATATTGTATTTATTTAAATTAAATATTCTCTCCAAAAATCTTCTCTGTAGTTCAGAAAAGGAAACTTTAAGTTAATTGGAATTCAAAAGGGAAATTAAACAGTTAAAGCTCCACACAGGCAAAAAAACTTAAACAAGTTGACTGTCTTTCTATTTTGGACTAAACTCTCATTCAATCTTCACCATTTGTCTGATTCAATCTCGACCGTCGATTGAACTTGGGATTCTATAAAAGAACCCTCATTTCTCATTCAAAGGATCCAACTTTTTGAGCAACGAAGTGCTATCGCATTGTTGCCAAAACTCATTTGCATTCAAGCTTTTTTTTCTTAGCATAATCTTCATTTCTAGATTAATATATCATGTTTAGCTTAATGATGCACTTCATTTCTTAATCTAGTTTTCTTTCATTGTTCTTAGATTAATTTCATCATTTCTTGATTAATCTTGCACACTCATTCTAGAATAATCTGCATTGTACTTTCAATTAAATCCTCTATTCTAGTGTTAGTATATGGTTGTAGGACTCTTGATTCTGAGAGAAATTTTGAACCCTACTAGATAGGAGGCAACAGGTCGAATCATTCAGACAAGTGAGATGAATAATCTCATATTCATTCTTGGGTTGCAACTGGTGAACAATGACTATGTTGAAGTGTGAGGCTGAATCAAAGGCCCATATTTATCTTGCACATTTATGGCACCCACCGTGGGGCAGAAAATCAATTTTTGGCCTCATCATAATTTATCATATTTTAAAAGTTTTTGTCAAAATTTTACATTATGTCTGTACATCTGTACATCCATGTACAGATTCTTGCGTGAAGATTCTCACTGTATCGTGTGAAGTTGTGCTAGTCTTAGCACTTCCTCGCGCGAAAAAGGTGTTTTCTCATGCGGGACTGTGCACAACCTCGCATGAACTTTTGACATCAGAGACTTAAAAGTTGTAGATTTGTACTTTCAACTTGTTATTTCCTGACATTTGTTGTTTGCTATGGATTTTCCTTGATTCTGCTTTTTGGAGACAATGTAATACTGGATTATAGAGCTTTGGACTTGAGGTGATTTGCTACAATCTCTATAACACTTCAATTTTGGACATTAAAATGAATCTCTCATGTGTATGGCTTGAGTGTTTCTTGCTTTGATAAATCACACTTTGATTTTGGGCTCTAAAAAGAATCTAGATTTACTTTTTGCATATCTATTTCACATAGTAAATAGGCCCTATGAACACTATTTGTGCCATTCTTGAGAGAGTGGGCTTCATTCGCTTATTTTACATGCAAAGATAGATCCCCTTGTAGGTAGGGAAGGAGTTGTTGTCATCTCACGGTCTTACTTGGTTCAGTCTTCATCTTTGACGATACGTTCTCTCTTGGACCCACTCAGAGAGCTCGGTAGTCATTACTGTTGACACACGAACCTTGGTGAGGTGGTTTCAATTTAGCAAGTCAATCAATCTGTTTACTGTGTTTGGGTGAGGTGAAGAGGCTAGAGGATTATGCTCTGCTCCCTTTTTAGGCAACATAAAAAACTTAGATCCTTGAATCTGAACTAAGTCCCCATGTGGTCCTTTTTGCAAGTTTCCTTATTAGAGAGGGTTAACTGTAGTGGACATTCCCTTTATCGGGTCAACCATGTGGATGAAACCTCAAGCGGTAATAGCCATTTATGCCATGGTAGAAGCAACCGCTATATAAATGTCCTTGTGGAAGAAATCTCTACGGGTGTAGTTTCTTGTTAGGCTGTCATATCTCCTCAGCATCTTCAATTGATTAAATTCTTGAAATGTGTCAAAACCCCGGTGCACCTGGATTGGAGTTCGCCCTCTTGAGATTGCAAAAGTTGCAAAGTTGACCATTATTACGAACCATAGTGCAACCAACTTTTTATTTTTCTAGGACTATGTGCGTGATTGTAAAACACTTTGAGAACATACACAAGTAGCACTCTTAGGGAATATAATAGTATGTCACATATTCTTGTTCATGCACAAGGTTGCTTTGTCCCTTGCTCATTGTTTGAAGACATTGTTTGCTTGAAATCCCTGATTGTTGTCTTATGTGCCTGATCATGATAGAAATATGTTGATGCATGTAGTTGGTCTCTTAGAAATGAACAAAAGTTGGGTTTGCTGATTTGAACTATCTGAAATCTATCTGAAATCTGAATACTCTGTCAGAGAACAGCTAGTGTTGTGTCTCAAAATCTGTTCCTATCTAAAAAATAGTGCCAAACTATCAAATTTTGTTCTTTTTCCATGCAAGATTTCAATTTTCTGTGCACTTTCTCGCGTGAGACAACACATCTTCATGCACAGTCTGGTATTTCCTCATGCAAGACTGCATTTCTTTGCATGAGACTATCCCCTGATTTTCAAAATAGCAAGCTTATTCCCATTAGTTGGTCAATTTTTTGTCTGATCTAGTTTTTGTCTAGGGTCCGTCTACATGTTCTCCTGTTGTCCACTACCTGAAACTAGATGTCTCAGGCTGAGAAACAAATGATTACTACTTAAACTCACATTGTCTCTCTATTATCTATCTTTTCCTACTGTGCTCTTGTACCTTGCGATGTGATAGTCACATCTTGGTTGTTCTAGGCTTACTCTTGACGATTCGTGTCAGGTGCATTTCACTTTTATCACTTTTTTTTTGCTATCCCAGAGACAGAGTTCTGAGCATAATCCTAAGTCCTCTCTTGTTACTTAATCCTTGTCTATGCCTGTGATGACTCAAAGCGGCGATAGACCTCGCAATTGAGGAAGAGGTTGTTCTGAGTTTGCCATACAATTTGAGTGTCGTAGAGGATCTTCATTCTTCACGTTCTTCCTCCAAAACATCTAGAGAGGAGTCCTTTTTCTCTCCTTCTCCTGTCATTTGACCTTGTGTCCAATGTACTTTTACTGTGAACTTCAGTCAAGCTAGGAATCCCTTATTTCAAGAACACCAAGACTCTGAAGAATCATCGTCAGAGATTGATCCTTTTGAGGCACCCCATGTTTCCTTGTCAGAACTTAATCCTTTCGTGACACCCAAGGTTTCCTTGCCAAAGATTAATCCTTTTGCAGAACCCAAAGTTTCCTTAGTAGAGACCTCTCGTCATAGTGAACCTCCTCGCACTCAGTCTGCTCACACTACACACTTACACACTAGCAAGATGTCACACAAAAATCAAGATGGTGAGTACAAAAGAGCTCATGATCATGATCAAGATAACCAAGAAGAATTCCATGCCCTGAGTATCTTTGAAATCCTTGGTAATGATGATGAAGAAATAACCCAATGTGATGTTGATGCTGCCCGGTCCAACGAAAGTCTTCACAAAATTATGGAAATTCTGATGAAAGAAGAGAAAGAGAAATACTTTCTCGAGCTAGCCAAACAAGGGCCAAGTTACCCCCAGACTATAAAGTTGAGAGTCTTGTAGTCAAAGAAGAGGAAACCGAGGTGGCTAAAATGAAAAAACTAGTCCAAGACATGCAAGCCCAAATCCAACAACTCATGAAAACCAAGGACACACCAGCAAACCAGTTCACATTAGAGAGCATCTATCCATTCCTGTTTGACAAGAGTCTTAGCATGCCGCCTTTTCCCAAAGGTGTAGAACTCCCCAAATATGATAAATACTTGGGTACCTCTGATCCTCAGGATCACTTGAGAGAATTTGGTGCTTTATCCATGGAGTTCATACATGATCAGACTTATCTCATGCGTCTCTTTCTGTGTAGTTTGGGTGGATCTGCTATGGAGTGGTTCTCCTAACTTCCTACTAGCATTAAATCTTTTGATGAGATTTCCAATCTGTTCCTCCAGCATTATTTACATAACATCCAGCATCCGATCAATATCTGTGATCTTTGCAATCTGAAACAATGATCTAGAGAACCTTTCCTAACATTTCTCCAGTGATGGAGACAACTCTATACCAAATACTCTTGCAAAATACCAGAATCTGAGAAGCTTGATATCTTTCTAGACAACCTCCTTCCTGATTTTGGATACCAAGTACAGTTGCAAGGTCCTTTTAATTTTGATGACATGATCAAGCAGGCTGTGAGAATAGAGGCGTTTATGGTCAAGAAAGGAGAGCTGACCCTCCAAAAGGATAACAAGCAAGGGTCCTCCTCAAGCAAAGATAAGACTAAAATTGTCAACAAGAACTGAGATGTTGTGAATGATGGGGTTGTTGACAACGTGAACCCAAAACTTCCAAAGGCTATTTTCAACCTCACCTCTAGTATGCAGGTAGCCAAAGCCACTTAGAAGGCTACGACAGATACTCAACAACCTTTGAAATTTTCTAGAAGCAAACCTTGGGCACCTCGACCTAAAGGTGAGTTCACTTCCCTAGGGGAACCTCTTGACATGGTCTACAAGACTCTCTTGCAGAACCAGATATTCATGCCTCTAGAAAACTTGCATCCTTATGATCCACAACCATGCCCTACTTGGTGGAATGAATCGGCATACTGTGACTACCATTCAAACAAGGGTCATAAGACTTCTACCTGTATTCAACTTTGACATAAGATCCAAGATCTTATCGACAATGGTGATGTTGTTGTGAGCGGTCATAACAAGAACTTAGACCATCAAGCATTCAAAGACCCCTTCCCTCCTCATGAGAAGGGTGAGTCCTCTAAGACTAAGAATACCAACAACAAGGTCAACTATATGTATAATACTAATGACAATGTTATTAATATGGTTGAACCTGTCGATGTCGAATACTGTGATGTGATCACTATCAAAGGGAGCGAAGATGCTCCTAGACCCAAGGCTCCATTTGTCCTATGAGGCCCTGTGTCTCCATCTTCCGAACTAGAATAGTCTCTAGTTTGTGCAAATGCTGTCACTCAATCTCGTGTAAAGATCATTCTTACAGGCCCCGAGCCTTCAACATCTGCACCAAAAAAATCTGTAGACATAGTTGTTGTTGGCCCTGCCAACAAGAATTCAAAATTGGTGCCCACACCCACTAATGCTAATTACAACATTCTAGATCAATTACAATGTACTAATGCTCAAATCACTATCTTTGAGTTATTGAAGATCTCGACTACTCATAGGAAGATTCTAGATAAATCCCTCATTGAGGCAAATGTCCCAAAAGATCTTGATTTTGACTAGTTTCAATCCATGGTAGGTCACCTGACCTCACCCCATTATCTATCTTTCTTTGAAGAAGACGATCATTCACTAAGCCACCCGCATAATGCTCCCCTGCACATTGAAGTCATGATTGCTCAAAAGCGCGTTCGTCATGTTCTCATTGATAATGGCGCCGGTCTCAATATTTGCTCTGCTAAGCTGCTCACCCAACTAGGCTATGATAAAGATTGCATAGTGTGTAGTGTAAAAATGACCACACTTCTATGAACCATTACTTGCAAGGTTGCTCAAGAATGAGGCCTCACAAAGCGGCTCATAGCTCTCTATGCATGGAGTTGCAAAGGACTTATGAGTTTTGCTCTCAGCTAGAGCTACAAGAATGTGACCTTGCTAGTCAACCATGCAATGAGAGATTCAAGTGAAGACAAGGGCAAGAGTGCCAATGTCCCCAAGAATCTAAATGAAAAATGCAATGCCAATGCAACTAGTATAAATGTGCAAGACTAATCTATCAAATGAAGTGCAAACTAAGCTATGAAAAGAAGTAGCAATGGATTACAATGCCTCCTATTTAAACTATGTGAGCTTATTCTATTGCATAAAAGGAAACTAAACTAAGAATGGCATTATCATGCAACTATGAAAGCAAATATGCAACTACAATGAAATGCAACAAGTCTTCAATGTCTTCAAACTCCAAATGCACCTAAAACCTGCAGCATAACATTAGCATAAAACATGAGATATGCAAATGAAGGAGAGAGCTCTCCTTTTATAAGAAATGAGGTGAAATGGACCATGAAGATTAAGAGGCAAAAAATCTTAATCAGCGGTGGAGCTTGAAAGAGGAGCAATCCATGTGCACAAGTATCCTCCAATAGGAAAATAAGAGTTGACTTTATGTCCATATGAGACAAAAAGTGCTTTTCTCTTTTTTATAAAATATGAATAATGCTTTATTTGTGCAACTTAGGATAAGAGGAAAAGTGGGGCTTTTTATTTAATCAAAAAGGGAGAAAATATTCCTTTTAATCAAATAAAGACTTAGGATAAATGATTAGCCCATAGGATAAAAATCCAATATATGATCGAAATTAAGATTTGATCAAGAGATTGATATTGTTGAAAATATTGATTATTGATCAAAATGATTTAGGATTGGTAAATTGAATAAATGGGGCCCAAAGTCTAGGCGACCATTTTTGGGTGCATACATTTGCCCCTCTTTGACTAATGTGTGATCGATTTGGGAACACATGTAGTCAAAGAATGAAGTTGTAATGTGAGATCGATTTGGGATCACAAAACAACTCAGATATGAGGTCGATTCGGGATCATATCCGGACAAAGCATAACCAAGGGTCTTTGAACATGAGGTCGATTCGGGATCACATTCAAAGTAAGAGATAAGAATCTCAAATTTGAGCGACAGCTCACAAAAGATGTCTGAATCAAGAAAATCAAGTAGTTGGGGATGAGAATCCCATAAATACTGCCCCCTCGGAATCGAAATCGAAATCAAGTAGAGGAGAGACAGAAAATTGATAAGGTTGATCAAATCATAATAAAATCACAATCGAATGTAAGGGTCAAATAGGTTAACCATTAGGCAATAGAACATGCCCCAGCCTGACTGGAAAGATGCAGTCAAATGTGAGAAATGAGGGAATGGAATGAATATGAATGAAAGACTAGAAGTTTGGAAGACATGAAAAGGAAGGAATGACGATGCCCCAACAAAGATTAAAAGATTAGGCCTCAAAAGATCAGCCAACTGCGCAGAAGGGGGGAATATTTTGAAACCCAATTTTAACTAGCAAGATGACCTCAGATTTCAATTTCGAGTCTGAAAATGGATCCAAGACGTCGAAATTAGCTAAGGGTGCAATTTTTGCGCAATTCCGAGGTGTTTTGAAAATGAGGTCAAAAAGTCAAAAGACTATAAAAAGGGTCAAGATGTCATTTTCAAAAATCATTTGTCTTTTAGCGATTTGAGAATTTCAGAGCTTTAGAGAGAGAAAATGGCCCAGCAAGCAGGAGTTCTCGTCCACAGGCATCGATTCGAGCGCGCCCGGTTGCACAACCGGCCACCACACTATCCTGCTACGGTATGTTTTCGAAAAACTCAAGCTTTTTGGTCATTTTTAGCATTTAATAACTTTTTTTAGCACGTTTTTTTAAATTTTAAATTTTAAAATTTTTTCTTAGGCGAAATATCGCGCGATACTTTAGAAGTATCGCACGCTTTGGGGAGAAGTATCGCGCGATACTTCGCGTGACCCCAAAGTATCGCACGACCTTAGGCACCAGTATCGCACGATACTGGGCGAAGTATCACGCGATATAAGGTTTATCGCCCCACTATAGGGAGAAGTATCGCGCGATACTTCTCCAGAAAAAGAATATCGCCCAGCATAAAATATTGATTTTTAATGCATTTTTGAGCAAAAATGACATGGGTCTAGACAATGTTACGTTTTTAAGGTGTTTTATACTGAGTTTTTGGACATCCATCATGATATGTGCTAACAACGGGCTTGGTTTTGGCTTGCAGGAGGTTTTTTCGGCGCTCATCATCAGAGCGCCGAAGGTGACAGGATTACGGTGTGTCCGAGATCTGGATGATCCGGGCAATGCCGACCTCAGGGCGATGGGATTTCGGTATCTGTTGAGGTACCCCTATATCCGAGCGGACCATGGGTTGTTGACTGCGCTGGCTGAGAGATGGCACAGCGAGCACAACACCTTCCACCTTCCTACAGGCGAGGCATCCATCACACTGGAGGATGTCTATAGGATCCTCCGAGTTCCATGCCACGAAGAGCTTGTAAGTATAATCATATTTTTGAGATAGTCATATAAAATGTAATGTTTCCAAAAGATGAAAACTAACATGATTTATGTGTTGTCACAGGTATACTATGATCAGGATGCCACTGAGGGGCGTCGATTGATTCAGGAGATGTTTCAGGATGTGACTATCCTGGACAGGCATGTCAGCTGGGAGCGACTGCTTGATAATTTTGGCAGAGATTATCCGGTGCCATGCATTGTGGCCTCTATCATTTCACAGATCCTGATGACTAATCGCAGTCAGAAGGGATTCCCGCTTGGATGGGGCAGGTTATTGGTAGACTTGGTAGGCATGCCCCGACGGATGGCATGGGGGCTTGCGATCCTGGCAGAGATGTATCATGAGCTGCACGAGATCGTCTACAGGGACGGTCGGACATGGGCATGTGGTGCCATCCTAGCACAAGTATGGGCATGGGAGCACATTGCTGTGGTGCGCCCCAGGGTTCAGCCGAGGGAGAGGAGGTACCCCTACATTTATAGGTACATCGGGTTTATATCACATGCCCATTCTGGGGATGTGACCTATTATCGGCAGATTTTGGATGAGATAGCCTCATTCACATGGAGGCCGTACAGGGAGGTTGAGGTTTGAGGGGATGCAGCGGATGAGTTGAGCTACATGCTGTGCAGTCGGCCACTAGTAGGTCGATATGCAGAGATCGTAGAGAGATTCTGCATCACTCGGGTGTGGCGGCAGTTTGGGAGGCAGTAGCGAGTCTCGATAGAGACTACTACATATGCCAGGGCTAGGGATGAGGAGGGGCATGGGTGGCTACCCATGCTGGATTATCAACAGGTTATTGCAGAGACAACAGCTATCAGGAGCGAGCCTTGGGATTATTTTCCAGATGTGGCAGACGCAGGGGTTGATGGAGCCTACAGAGCTGAGCGGTGGAGGGTACCATTCCCTCGGTTTACAGTACCAGATGTACAGGTGCCAGCGCCGGGAGGAGACGGAGGGGACGGAGGAGGGGAGGGAGGGGATGGAGGAGATGGCAGGAGGGGGAGAGGGAGGAGGATGGAGAGAGGAGAGGGGTCGAGATCAGGTGGCCAGAAACGGTCATGGGGACAGCGGTCAGCGACACTTGAGGAGGAGGCGAGACCAGCTCGCCGGCAGGCAGAGGCACGGCAGGAGCAGCCTGCGGGGGGAGAGGACCTGAGAGCCCAGATACAGGCTCAGGAGGCAGAGATACAACAGCTGCGGACCACTATAGCCGTGAGAGATCAGCAACTCCTGGATCTGAGGGCAGAGCGGGATCAGCAGATAGCTGATCTCAGAGCAGAGATAGCAAACCGTGAGGCGATGGCACAGGTCGAGGCACTAGAGCTCCGACAAGAGTCAGTGAGAGTTGCTTATTATCATGGGTTATATCTGTAGGCCGTCCCAGAGGGTGAGAGAGCACCATCATACTCTCAGCGGGCAGGGGTATCAGACGTGGTACTCGATAGGAGAGCTATGCCTCCTCCACCACCACGAGCTCCTCACGAGGGTGGTAGCGAGTCTTAGGGTTAGGTCTTAGATGTTTTAGACATATTTTGAGACTGTTGATCCAGATTTTGGGATCCCATATTGTATTGTATATCATGACATTGTATATGAGATTACTGGATGTTCGATGTATCATGTGTATTTGTCTCACTTGTGATGGATGTATCAGTTTATGTATATTGTCTTGTCATTTTGCTCAAAATGCTTATGTATGTGCTTATGTATGTTCTCTCTCATAGATGTATGTTTAATTCTCATATGTATGATATAGACTTATGTTTCTTGAAAATGACAGTTTTGATATAGATATGATGATATGATTAACCCCTTGTGATGAACAGGAACAGGTTCGAGATGAAAAAGACAAGGAGCGAAAGACATGATCAAGAAGGAGAGAAGGTGAGCACAGTCGACTGACAAGTCTATGTAGGATGAAAAGGAGAGCTCTTTCCATATGCAAAATGCAACACTAGACTAACATGACCCTAGAAATGCAAGCTACTATGAAAGTGATTGACTTGCAAGGTCACAACGCTTATAGACATCTAATTATCATCATCGAGCTTTATTGGTAGCGTCGTAAGATCATACAATGCACACTAGCATAACTATGTGGATATGAATATGATCTTTATCAGATAGAAATGTGGGAATCTTACCTGGGCATCAAAGACATATAGGTCAAGATGACTAATGCAGTGAGATCACCTAAATTTGATATGGCGAGATTATGCTTGTATCAAGACACATGAAAGTCAGGATAACTAAAAGCATGCACTCGCAAAACAGTCAAGGATAATACCTTGTCAATCCATAGTGTCAAGTAGGACCAGCATAAATGCTCATGACAGTTAGGATCAACAAAATATACCCACAAGCAGATAAAGAAAGAAAACATGTTCTCATTCCCTCAGTCTTCTAGCAATGCATCATCGAAGACTTCTCAGGGAGAGACCACTCATCAAAGAAATCCTCATAGACAACACACAAAGAAAAATAAAGTCATCATATCGTCAGCGAGTTAATTGTTTAAGTGCGTGTGTGTTGGTCATAGAGTCAAATTCTGAGTATCATATCTACAAATGAGAAATATCGCGTCATACAAGACTATTTGGGTAAGACACCTGATAAGTGTTAAGAAACACTCGACGCAAGGGTAGTGTTGAAAAACACTGTTTTGGGGTGGTGTTGAAAAACACCTATTTGTGAAATGCCCCGAGAGACAAATATTTCTAAAAGACCAATGCTAACAGTCATGCCCCCTAGACAAAGACAAAGACCAATTCCGGACTAGTCCAAATAAGGTCAAGGCATGATGGGAAGTGGCTAAGTGTCGAGGATGCATGCTAACAAATAGGGGTGTAGAGGCCTCAAGCAGCGCCTGTTTCCAGGTTTTCACCACTTAGATTCTTTTCTTCTTTTTTCATTTTTTCCTTTTTTTGTATTTTTGCTACCACGGCGCCTATTGCTAGGTTTTCACCAAGGCACTTTTTCTATTTTTTTTTATTTTTTGAATATTTTGATTTTTTTGTATTTTTTTAAGGACTTTATATGCTTTTTAGGGTTTTTTCAGCATCATATATCAATTTTTTTGGAATTTTTTCAGGATCAAATCAATAAGATATGTACAAAGGATGCCCCCAGACAGAACGGGCATCAAGGATAGAACTTCTTGAGGTGCACAATGTTGATGGGATCAGGGAGCTGTTCTCCATCAGGATGTGACAGTAAATACGCACCAGTACCAAAAGCAGCTGTGATGACATATGGTCCAAGCCAGTTAGGTTCAAACTTGCCCTTTTGCTCTCTGTTTTGTTGGTTCTTAGGGTTCTCTCGTAAAACAAGATCACCTATTTGAAATTCTCTAGGGCGAACCTTCTTGTTGAATGCCTTGGACATACGCTTCTGATACACTCTCATATGATCAAAGGAAGCCTTACGCTTCTCATCTAGAAGTTCTAATTCCTGTAACCTCATGGCGCAGTAATCCTCATCTGTAATCAAACCTTTGAGTGAGACTCTAAGGGATGGTATCTCGACTTCTAAAGGCTATATTGCTTTAGCGCCATAGGTGAGAGAGAAAAGAGTGGCTCCTGTAGGTGTGCGAATGCTTGTTCTGTAAGCCCATAGTGCTGGATTGATTTGTAAGTGCCAATCCCTACCATTCTTGTGTACTGTTCTATGAAGAATCTTAAGAATGGTTTTGTTAGAAGCTTCTGCCTGTCCGTTTCCCTGTGGAAAATAGATGGAGGAACAATGTTGCTTAATTTTAAACTTTTTACATAGGTGCTTTAGGTCTTTATTCTTAAATTGACCTCCATTGTCAGTAATGATTTCAGAAGGCACTCCAAATCGACAAATGATATGATTCAAGATGAACAAAGAAATGGTCCTTCCTGAAGCAACAGAAAGTGGTACAGCCTCCACCCATTTTGTGAAGTAGTCAGTGGCAGTAATAATGAACTTGCGTCCACCTGATGAGTTGGGATGAATCTGCCCAACCAGATCAAAGGCCCAGCGCTGAAATGGCCAATGAGAAACAGAATGAATCAGCTCCCTACCTGGAGCATGAATCAGGTTGCCATGTTTCTAACATTTTTCACATGACTTAGCAAAGGTGACTGCGTCCATCTGCATTGTGGGCCAATAATATCCCACCCTAAGCAACCTTTGGGCCATGGCAAGACCATTAGAATGTCCACCACAAATGCCCTCGTGGATGTCAGCTAACACTTGGTTGGATTCCTCCTTTTCCAAGCACCTAAGGAGCGTCCCATCTAAACCCCTCCTATATAAATCACCAGAGATGAGGGTGTGGCAAGAGGCGTTACAGATGAGGTTTCGGTGTTCAGAGCGGGTGAATGTGTCAGGGATGATGCCATCACGAAGATATGAATAGATAGCACCATATCGGGAAGACTCGTGTGTGATAATGGCACAAATGACACGGCTTTCAGACGAGTCAAAGATGGGATGGTGTAGCTCTTCCACCAGGAATTCAAATCTGGATTCATGTTTCTCCAACTGAAGAAGTGAAGCTAATGTGGCCATGGCGTCTGCAGCTTTGTTCTCTGTCCTAGGGATTTGTTGAAACGTCACAAAGGTGAAATAGCGTCTCAAAGAATCAACCATCTTTTTATAGGGTATCAATTTGTCATCCTTGGTTTGATACTCTTCATTGACTTGGTTGATGATTAACTGGGAATCCCCAAAAACATGTAATTCTGTGATGTTCCATTCTATAGCCATTCTCAAGCCATTAGTTAAAGCTTCATATTCTGCAATATTATTGGTACATGGGAATAATAGTTTGTAAGACTTCGGAATGTTGTACCCATGTGGAGAAACAAATAACACTCTAGCACCTGATCCATTTTGCATGAGGGAGCCATCAAAGAACATTGTCCAAGTGCGAGTAGTGGTATATAAGATGTGTTCATCTGGGAATTCCACTTGGACTGGCATACTATCCTAGATTGGAAAATCAGCTAATTGGTCGGCAATAGCTTGCCCTTTTATTGCCTTCCTTTCAACGTACTCTATGTCAAATTCAGTGAGGACCATCATCCATTTAGCAAGTCTACCCGTCAGGGCAGCCTTACTAAGCAAGTATTTAAGGGGATCAATTTTGGCAACCAAATGTATGGTATGAGCAAGCATGTAGTGGCACAACTTTTGAGAAGCAAACACCACTGCGAGACAAGACTTCTCAATATTATTGTAATTGATCTCATAAGAGACTAGAGTACGGCTGATATAGTAGATGGCCCGTTCTTTCCCAGTATCATCTGTTTGAGCCAATAATGCCCCCAGGGAAGTGTCTGTAGCTGAAACATATAGGATCAATGGTTTCCCTGGAATAGGAGGCATTAGGATCGGAGGATTGGCCAAGTATTGTTTGATCTGATCTAGGCTCTTTTGACAATCCTCGTTCCAAACACAAGAAGCACCCTTATGCAATGTCTTGTTGAAGGGTTGCGCTCTATCTGCAAGCTGAGAAATAAACCTCCTAATTGATTGAAGATGTCCCTGAAGACTTCTCATTTGGCTAATATTTTGAGGAGGTGGCATATCTAGGATTGCTTGGACCTTTTCGGGGTCAACCTCGATACCTTTTGCTGATATTATGAATCCTAAAAGTTTGCCTGAGGTGACGCCAAATGCGCACTTCTTTGGATTCAATCTGAGTTGAAATTGTTCCATACGATCTAGAATTACTTCCAGATCATTGAGGTGTGTGTCCCTTTTTCTTGATTTTGCCAGGGTATCATCCACATAATCTTCCATATTTTTGTGCATCATATCATGAAAGATAGTCATCATAGCTCTTTGGTAGGTTGCTCCTGCATTCTTTAACCCGAATGGCATGACGTTCTAGCAGTAGGTTCCCCATGCACATGTGAATGCTATTTTCTCTTGGTCTTCAGGAGCTATTTTGATTTGATTATACCCCGAGAAACCATCCATTAGGGAATCTATGTCATAGCCCGCCGTCATGTCCACTATCATGTCAATGTTTGGAAGTGGAAAATCGTCATTTGGGCAGGCTTTGTTTAGATCTCTAAAATCTGTGCAGACACGAATGGACCCATCATGTTTGGAGACTGGTACTATGTTTGAGATCCATTCTGCATAATCGATGGCTCTAATAAATCCAGCTCTCAAAAGTTTTTCTAATTCTCCTTTGATGAGTAGAGCTACATGTGGATGCATTTTTCTTAATCTCTGTTTTACTAGCTTGACTCCTAGAGCTATAGATAAGTGATGCATTATGAGATTCGTGTCAAGCCCTGGCATGTCTGAGTAGGTCCATGCAAAATTAATTTTCTTTTTCTGTAAAAACTGTACATATGCCTTGGTCTCTTCCTCTAATAAAGACTGAGCAAGATGGACTATCTGAGGATTTTCTTCTGTGTTTAAATTGACCGGCTTTGTTGGTTCAATCAATATTGATGATCTATCCTGGAAATAACTTGGCAAGTTATTAAGTACCCCATCCTTAGGTGCCTCAAAGAGGTTTTCACCTTTGGATGCGTCATTTCTTTTTACTATTTTTGGTTTTGACACAGCCACAAAGTGGTTTTCGCCATCAGACCTATTTTTCTTTTTCTCTTTTGTTTTGAGACTGAGGTACTTAATATCAGGCTCTGTCATGCTGGTTGTGGTTCACTGGTGGAAGAAGCCACGGGTTCGAGAGCATTCAGATAGTAAGCAATTTCGTAATCGTTGTGAAATGTGAGGAATGTGGGCTCTTGGTGGCACTGAGACCAGTCAATCAGGGCAAAGTGAACAAGGGGTAAGTCAATGGTGGGTTCGATGTTGTTAATGCGAAAGGTGTCATCTCTGGTGACCATATAATCGGAGTTCATCAAGTCTTCTCCTAAGATACCTGAATTAGGACTCATCCTATCAAACGAAGCGTCGTCTACTAAGGCGATTTGAGGAGGGCAATCCTCTAGTCTGACACTAGGATCGTTAGTCGCATCAGGTTGGGTACTATAGGCATGGATAATATCCACGTCTAGATCAATTGTTGCATCTGAAAGCGAATCCCATTCATATTCATGGGAGTCTGTCTCTGAGTCATCATTTAGGCCTCGTGATGTAGAAGCCTCAAGGTTAGGAAGGGTTTCCCCCTCTTTAGTGCTAGTATTGGTACTATCCGTCGCAGCTAGGACAGTAACACTTTCCTTTGTCGATCTAGAAGTCACACAGTCACTATCCGTCGCAGCTGGGATAGTAGGACTATTAAGCATCAAATCTGTGGAATCTCCCCAAAGGAGATTCATTAAGGGCACCCAATCATCAGACACATCTTGTTGGTTGGAAAGATCAGGCATATAATCTGCATCACTGTCACTGTCCGTCGTAGCTGGGACAGGGACACCTTTCTTCTTCTTATTCTCAAAACCTAAGCCAATCGTGGACTTGTTCTTTTGTCCAAAAAGAGCATGATCAAGAGGCTCAGCTTTAGCGTCTAGCCTATGACTAAGGGGACCAAATCCCGGATATCCCATATTTTTAACCAGTGTATACCCTTTCCCATAAGTTTCAGGTGAAGGAGCAAAATTCTCATTATGTTTGTATTTCTCCTCGTGATATATCCAGTCCCTTACAGCAACTTCCTCTTTCTCTTCTTGAATGGGGACCGAAGACTCAACAAATTTCCTAAATAACGTCATTGCTGATGACGAAGGCTTCACATTTGGGGATGGTCTCCCATAAGACCTAGGAGAGATTGGCATTTTTGTAAAAGAATCAATCTTATAATCTCCCATCCCAAGGTCCATGGTCTTGAATTTCTGCTTGCATTGTTCAAGTGAACTACTAGGATTGTCAGCTTCCCTATTCAAAGGTACATGTAATCTCGCAGAAATGTTATTAACTGATAGAGCACTGTCTCCAGGGATGCAAATTTCTACACCGTTACGGGGAAACTTAACACACTGGTGATATGTTGATGGGACTGCCTGCATTTTGTGAATCCATGGCCTACCTAGCAAAATGTTGTAGGCTAGAGGTCCAACATCAACAATTTGGAATAATATATCTTTTTCTACGGGACCAATGCGAATAGGCAAAACAGCTAATCCCTTAGAACTTCTTTCTGCCTCGTCATATGCTTTGATTGTGATCCTTTTCTTTGTGTCAATGACGTTCTCGGAATACCCTAGAGCTAGCAGCAAACTCAGGGTACAAATATTGAGTCCCGCACCCCCATCTATCAGTACACGCCTAAAACAGGTTTTATGAATCATGACTTCGATGTGTAAGGCCAAATTATGTGGGTGACTAATGGATTTGTCATCTTCTTCTGAGAAGGTGAGGTAATGAGGGCTAGCCAAATGGTTGACCATGTTTTGGAATTGGTCAATATCTAAGTTATTAGGGACATTGGCTACTCACAAAGCATTTTCGAGGACGCGCTTGTGCTTAGGAGATAATTCTAAAAGCTCAAAAATGGATATCTGAGCGGGTGTACATTGTAGCTGGTCAATAAGATTATAATTGGAATCAGGACCAATGGCAGATTTGAGAGGAGCACCTTTGGACACGGGCTGTTTAGACTTGCTAGTGCTAGGACCTTTGATGATAATGGGTGCTTGGGCCTGACCCCTAGTGACAGCATTGAGGGACTGGGGCATTCCTTGTGAGTGAGGACCTCTTATCACCACAACGGGTCTTTCATTAGTCATAGGAGTTGAGTCCACATTATGTCCATAAGGATCTTTCTTTCTCACCATGTTGATGTTATCGGCAACCACTTCAAGCATGTTAATCACATTGTCAGCATGTGTGTATGTATAGTTAATGGCCACCTTGCCATTCTTACTGCTAGAATTCTCTCCTTTTTCATATTTAGGCAAGGGCTCTTTAAAGGCTTTATGGTCTGCATTAGTGGTTAACCCATCCACTTGTAATTGTCCTTTCTCAATAAGGTCTTGGACAAGATGCTTGAGTTTAAAACAATTTTCTATGTCGTGTCCAATCCCATTATGGAAAACGCAAAAAGCCTTAGCATCCCACCAATGAGGTAAAGGATCCGGTATTCGATGTTTTGTAGGATCCTGTGGGTGCGCCAAATTATGAGCAACTAGTGTCTTGAAAATGTCTGCATAAGATTCTCCCAATTTAGTAAATTGTCTTTTCTCCGTTTTAGATCTCTTTTGATACTTAGGTTTGTCTTGTGGCGTTGAAGATGTTTGCAACTTCATAGCTTGAACTGCATGAGAGAGGTTAAGAACTCCTTCATTTTTGACCTGAGATGAATCAACAACTCCGTCGTTGACCACTTGCTTGTTTTTGTTCCAATAGGAGTTCTTTTTGTCTTTGTTGCCATTAGTATTGTTATTTTGGCTATTGTTGTTATTTGTTGGTTTAGCCAAAATTCCTTGTTCTTTTAGGACATCCTCAATGCGGCATGCCACCTCTACCATAGTATCAAAGGAATTAAATGGGATTTTCTTGACTTCATATATGAGTTCTGGTATTAGATTGTTCACAATGATATCAATTCTCTCTTCTTCAGGGATTGTCCTTGGGTATTTCGAACACAATCGCCTCCATCGTTGTAAAAAGGTGACAAAAGATTCCCCTTGATTTTGTTTAAGTTTACACAAATCAAGCATGGTGACCGACCTAGATAAGTTGTAAGCAAAATGTTGAACAAATCTTTGGACAAGTTCTTTAAATGTCTTTACTGGAGGGGAAAGGTTGGTGAACCACTCCATGGCTTGACCTTTTAAACTCCTTGGGAATAATCTCAGCAATTAGGAGTCTTCATGGTGAAAGGAAAAGCTCATTATGTAGAATTGTCGAACATGGTCGTGAGGGTCACCGGTGCCATCATATTTGTCATATGTTGGGAATTCAACTTTCTTAGGAAATTCTACCATCACCACACTTTTGTCAATGGGGTTAGGACTTATGGAGTCCAAATGAAATGTGCTCTTGGGAGCCTTCATCCTGTCTATATCCTTTTGCATTTGTAAGATCACCTCATCAGTTGAAGGATTCTGTTTCTTGATCTTTTGGTGAACATCAAAATTATATGAAACTTTAGCGCCTTTGTTGATAAGACTTTCCAAGAATTGGTCTTTGTTTTGTTCCACATATTGCTCCACATAGGCTTGAAAGGATGGTTCTTGTTGCATAGTCATGAAGTCCATATGATCAAATTTAGCATAACTGCCAGCATGTTGTGAGCCATGATGTGCTCATTGGGAGGGTTGCTTTGAATGTCTATGGGACGACTGTCTCCTATGATGGTCATATCTTGAAGTCCTTCTTCCTCTAGGACTTGGGGATCGTGAGGGTGTCTTTGATCTTTTTCGAGGGCTAGGGGAAGGGGTAGATGGGGGCGAGTTGGTCCCACTATTGGCTCCCCTCCCGTTAAATCGGCTTTAGAGTTGTTGTGCATAGAGTCTATCTTCTTCTTCTTGGGTGACTCTTTTCTATATATCCAACAATGCACGTTCCTCTTCCTCTAGTTGTCAGAATTTTTCCTTTTTAGCAGCCTGTTCATCTAAGTAGGCTTACTTCTCTCTCTCAATGCTTCTCAATCTTGTATTTGCATATCGAGAGGTGTCTTTAAGTGGGGAGGTTTATCTTGAATGCCTTATTGCATTAGCTGCGTTGATATGGTGATCACTAGATTCATTGTTCTGGTCTTCGTGTTGTGACCCTGAATCTAAGTGAGCTTGCTTATGCTGTCTTTCAGCTCATTGATGAGCATCAAAATATCTCACGTTGTTAGGAGGTGACCCAGGTGGACTAGCATGAGAAGAACCACCATACTCTCTTCTGTGTCGTTGGAAGATATCCTCAAGAGTTTGATTCATGGCTTCTCTTTGTTGTCGGGTGAAAGTGTAACTCATGTCCATACTTGATGAAAGTGGTACAAAAGAGGTGCTCACTTCACTAGGATTAGCTTCCGGATTAAAATAAACCTCGGATTCACTCTTAGGAGATTGGTCAAAAAGGGGTCCTTTTCCCTTAGGTTGTCGACGAGTCTTGACGGGTGGTAACTGGCTAAAGGCAACAGGGGGTCGCTTCCCTTGATTAACTTGGTACCTTGTCGTAACTAACATGAAAGAGAGATATTCTCAATGATAAGGTGACCTTTCAAAGTGTCAACACCAAACTAGGATAATCGAAGTCCTCTATTGTCCAAAGAGAAATGAAAAGAAAAAGAGGGCTTTACCAACACTGTCAAAGAGGTGCTTCAAATCAAAGGGTGACTACCCTTGCACTTTTGAATCAGGAGGTTGGACTAGGCCAAAAGATAATTGAAATTGAGATGAAAATGAAAGCGATTTGGACAATAAGAGAACTAAAATTTTCCCAGAATATAGCTAACAATTTTAAAGATGAACCTTGGCACCAAGAATGGCTTTCTAACTTGACAATTATTCCAAAGTGACTTTGTAAATCAAATGATGCTATCCCGGAGGACTAAAAACCAGAAATTTGGAGTCAAGACAGATCTCAAACGTCAGGGTGAGAAGCCTGCTCTAAGACCTAGCCTAATTGACAGCAACTGAAACTGACCAAAATTTAAGCACGACAAAAATAAACCAGGCGATATACTCCAGGCTACTGGTGCGATAAACCTATACCCGTGCGATACTTCACCCTAAGCCAGGCGATACTTCTTAATACTGGCGGGCGATATACTCCAGGCAGGCCGGGCGATAGTTTGTCAGGGGTGAACTATCGCGCGATATTTCTCTTCAAAGGGGGCGATATTTCTAGCATGCGCGAAGTATCGCGCGATACTTTGCCTTACAGGGCGCTATACTGTTGCAGAATTATTTAACTCTTGACCAGAATTGTGTGAAATTTGCATTTTTGGGTCTGTTTGGTCAAAATTTCCAATCTGAGGGTTGATGTTTTTGATTTCAGTCACAGTATCAGCAGAATTTCGGTAGGTTTGCAAACAGCAAGGGATCAAAACATGGTCTCAAACACTTGAAACAAGGGCAAAAGCAACCTTGCCAAGACAAACACTTGTGATATCAAAATTGAAACAACACCCTATGAATGCTACCGATTGTTTGTATGTAAGAACATTTGCACTGGTATCACACAATCAAAAACACTTCAAGCAAATCTATCCTAGAAAGTCAAGGCTCAATACTTACCAACTTAGCCCACAACTTGATGCCCCCTCACCTCACACCAAGTGGTTACCCACAAGAGATGTTGGCTTTGTCATGGAAATGTCAAATGACACAACCAAAGGGACACATATGGTGAGTATCTTAAGGTGATCCGGGTAAACCACTTGGATCAATCCTTGCACTAAGAAGATAAGCGGCTAAAAGAGGGTGGCTCTATCTAATGGTTCTTAATAAGGATTTTCGTTCACAACACCCCTCTTGCTCCTCATAAAGGACTAGGACCTTGCGGCTTCAAGAGTACCTTAAGCATTCTTGTTCAATGTTTTCCCCATGGTCGTAATCCCATGAGCTATTCACATCAAACGCAGACAAGTGTTATGTCTATCAAGGTTTTTGGTGTCCTTGATAGCCTTGAGATTATAGTGAGTTGGAATCACTTGCCACCAAGGAAAATGATGACAAGGTTGTCCCCACTTGAGTCGTTCCTCTTGATTGCTCAAGAGCAGGCCTGCTAAAGGATTCCTAAACTAAACAAAAATGGATCAAATCTTGAGGTTCAAGGTTTTTGATTCACCACAAGGGTGAAGAGCATACTCCCCTATCTCAAGAATCTCTCCCAAACACACCAAGCAAAGAGATTCAATTACTCCCTTGCTTCCAAAACCTTAAGATGGGTCAAGATTTTCTGATTCACCTAAAGGTGAAGAGCATACTTCTCCTACCACCTCAAGATCCCTTTCACAAAGTATTAAGATTCCTAATACAATTAGTGAATGCCACAAATGAAAGGAAAGTAAATAACAAGCAAGAAATAATTTTTTTTTGTTTTTATGCTTGGGCAGCCCTGCAAAAACTGTTAGTAGCCCTTTTTGACATGCGTTTTTAGCAATTTTCAAGCAAAGGAGAGCACCTACAAACACAACTTGTTAGACCCACAATGTTAGCAAAATCAAAATCCAAATGTAAATGTGCAATAATCTGATAGATTTAAGCTAAAAGATGCAGGTTAGACCTATCTAAACAAAGCAAAACAAAACAGCAAGCTAAAATAATCAAATTCGGACAAGAAAACTGAAAACGCAAGTCTCTGCCAGACCAGGCGATATTTCTCAGACTTCAACAGTATCACGTGATACAATTTCCTATAGTGGGGCGATACTTCTCAGTCGCGCGATATTTCTCAGTCGCGCGATACTTCGCACAATGCCAGGCGATACTTCGCCCAATGTCAGGCGACAGAAGTCAATATAGTCTTGCGATACTTTTTCCGCGTGAACTATCGCGCAAAGATAGAAAGTATATCGCGCGATACTTCTGAGAAGTGTCGCGCGATAATCTGAGACAGAAAACTAGAAAACATAGATTTTTCTAAAAATTAATCTGAAAATGACGAAAAATGCATCAAATGAAAGGACAAAGCTATCTACTCTGCCCCACGGTGGGCACCAAAAATGTGTAGTGTAAAAATGACCACACTTCTATGAACCATTACTTGCAAGGTTGCTCAAGAATGAGGCCTCACAAAGCGGCTCATAGCTCTCTATGCATGGAGTTGCAAAGGACTTATGAGTTTTGCTCTCAGCTAGAGTTACAAGAATGTGACCTTGCTAGTCAACCATGCAATGAGAGATTCAAGTGAAGACAAGGGCAAGAGTACCAATGTCCCCAAGAATCTAAATGAAAAATGCAATGCCAATGCAACTAGTATGAATGTGCAAGACTAATCTATCAAATGAAGTGCAAACTAAGCTATGAAAAGAAGTAGCAATGGATTACAATGCCTCCTATTTAAACTATGTGAGCTTATTCTATTGCATAAAAGGAAACTAAGCTAAGAATGTCATTATCATGCAACTATGAAAGCAAATATGCAACTACAATGAAATGCAACAAGTCTTCAATGTCTTCAAACTCCAAATGCACCTAAAACCTGCAGCATAACATTAGCATAAAACATGAGATATGCAAATGAAGGAGAGAGCTCTCCTTTTATAAGAAATGAGGTGAAATGGACCATGGAGATTAAGAGGCAAAAAGTCTTAATCAGTGGTGGAGCTTGAAAGAGGAGCAATCCATGTGCACAAGTATCCTCCAATAGGAAAATAAGAGTTGACTTTATGTCCATATGAGACAAAAAGTGCTTTTCTTTTTTTTATAAAATATGAATAATGCTTTATTTGTGCAACTTAGGATAAGAGGAAAAGTGGGGCTTTTTATTTAATCAAAAAGGGAGGAAATATTCTTTTTAATCAAATAAAGACTTAGGATAAATGATTAGCCCATAGGATAAAAATTCAATATATGATCGAAATTAAGATTTGATCAAGAGATTGATATTGTTGAAAATATTGATTATTGATCAAAATGATTTAGGATTGGTAAATTGAATAAATGGGGCCCAAAGTCTAGGCGACCATTTTTGGGTGCATACACATAGATGCTCACAAAAATATTACCATCAAAGCATATGATGAAGAAGAATGCAAATCTAAAGGTTTGGTGGTGTTGCCAATTTGAGTTGGACCTATAGAGAGAGATGTTATTTGTCAAGTTCTGGATATTCCCCTTGCATACAATATCCTATTGGGAAGACCGTGGATTCATGATATGTAGGCGGTCCCTTCAACATACCATTAGTGCATAAAGTTCCCATTTCAAAGAGTAGAAGTGACTGTACCTACCAACACTAGCTATTCTTGCAACATGCTCACACAATCTGCTGATAGTTTTGTCCCAACAAATAGAGAGTTTACTGAATTTTTTGATACCAAATTGAAAGAAATGGAAAAGATTCTTCTAAAACTCAAATATTTTGGCATGGGGGAATATCAGATGGAGCTTGTTTTGTCACTAACAGCTTTACCTCTATCTCTGCATTCCTACAGGAGGCCCACTTAATGCAAGAAACCTTCTGTGGTATCCCCTCAAGTAGTCTATGATGGCACCTTTGTAAGACCACAACACCATTAGAAGATAAGGATGAAAAGAGAGCTATTAAAGCTTAGATTTATAAAGGGAAAGACACATCTAAACAAGTCATGACTTGTGATATAGAACATGAACCAAATAGTGAAGGTTTCAAGCTCATGAAATGCTTTGGCTATAAAGGGAGTGGCCCTATTAGGGTGAATGATAATGGATTACTTGAACCAATTAAAGCCACATGACGAAGGACAAAAGACACCACAAGTCTAGGCTTCAAGAAAATCTCATTTCATTTAGGGATCAATAAATTTGTACTAGAACCAGAATGTCCACTAGTATCTAGGGACACTGTTTCAGCTGAAAAATCAAAGGTCAGTTCAGATGAGGATACATTTCCTTATCCTATTCCTCCAGATCTTGCTGCATTATTTGCAGAACTAGATGATCCTATTTTACCTATCAATCAGGTAGAGGTTGATAGTGATTCCGATGACACTACCTCCGTTACCCCACTGACATATGAGTGGTTGAGAAAAATGCAAACTTCTCATCCTAACAATCAAAATGAACTTTACATGTTGTCATCTTTTCAAGCATAGTTTCAACAAGAATAAAGCCAACAAAACATCAATGTTACAAGAGATGATAATGAGTCAGATGGTACAACAAGTATTGATGGAGTTCCCATATCAAGTATTATAGACTCACATGAGTATGAGTTTGATTCTTTGTTTGATGCAACTTTTGACAAGTACATAGACACTGTACACACATTTGAAAACCTCTTCAAAGTAGGTGAAGAGTCTAGTGTTAGGATGATCGAGTGTGATTCCACTAACATTAACATACCCTCTACTTCCGATGTGAGGCCTCGAAGGGACTCGAACACACCTTTGGATGAGATCACTTTAGGTCTCAACTTGCTTGTCCACACTTTTGATGACTATACCATAAATGCACTTGAACTTGTCACTTCTCTTTCACTCCACCATCCTGAGCTAATAAACTGGAACCTATCCTCTCCATCCAATGAAGTCCTTATGTTCTAGAATGACTACGCTCTTTCTTGCTACCTTAACATTTTTGAACCTATAACGTCCTCCACCAGCAAAGATAGCGTCAACATGATTGAAGCTGATATCAAGTATCTCAGTCATAAAATTAAAAGAAAAAAGAATAGGTGCTCCGATGGTGAAAACCACATTGTGGCAGTGTCAGAGCCGAAAAAAGTAAAAATAAAAGACGTATCCGAGGGTGAAAACCTCTCTAAGGTGCCCGAGGATGAGATACTTGATACGCTTCTGAGTCATTTTCAGGAAAGATCTTTAATACTAATTGAGCCCACTCAACCAATAAACTTGGGCACAAAAGTTGCACCTCAAATCATTCATTTAGCACAATCCTTATCGATAGAAGAGAAAGAGGAATTCACTAGTTTCTTTCGAAGCAAGAAAATCAACTTTGCATGGACCTACTCTGATATGCCTAGACTAGATCCTAATTTGATTATGCATCACTTATCTATTTCACCATGCGTCAAACCTATCAAACAGAAGCTTCCTAAGATGCACCCGCATGTGGCACTTTTAGTCAAAGTTGAATTAGAAAAACTTCTCAAAGCTAGTTTCATCAGAGCAATTGACTATGTGGAATGGATTTACAATATTGTTCTAGTTACTAAACATGAAAAATCTATCAGAGTTTGCATAGATTTCTGAGATTTGAACAAAGCCTTTCCCAAGGATGACTTCCCATTACCCAACATTGACATGATTGTAGACATGACAACAGGCTATGAAATGTATTCACTGATGGACGATTTCTCTAGCTACAACCAGATCAAAATCATGCCAAAAGACCAAGAGAAGACAACCTTCACATGTGCTTGGGGAACTTTCTATTGGAATGTCATGCCCTTCGGGCTTAAAAATGTCAGAGCCACATATCAAAGAGTTGTGACCTCTATCTTTCATGACATGATGCATAAGATGATGGAAGATTATGTGGATGATACATTAGCTAAGAGCATGGAATAGAAAGCACATCTTACAGACTTGGGTCCTATACTAGATCGAATGGAACAATTTAGTCTAAGTCTCAACCCAAAGAAGTGTGCCTTTGGAGTCACATCTAGTAAACTATTAGGTTACATTACATCTACAAAAGGCATAGAAGTGGATCCAGAAAAGGTTCAAGCTATTATGGAGATGCCTCCACCATGCAAAATTAGTCAGATGAGAGGACTCCAAGGTTGGCTATAGTTTATCTGATGCTTCATTGCACAACTAGCAGATAAGTCACAACCATTCACCAAGACCCTACATAAAGGTGTGACTTATGAGTGGAACGAAGACTGTGAGAAAGGGCTCCAATAGATCAAACAATATCTTGCAAATCCACCAATATTAATGCTTCTTATTCATGGGAAGCCACTCATTCTCTATATCTCTGCTATAGATACATCCCTAGGTGTCTTATTGGCTCAAGAAGATCATAACAACAAAGAAAGAGCTATTTATTACATCAGCAGAACTCTAGTCTCTTATGAAATGAACTATTTTGTCATTGAGAAAGCTTTCCTAGCAGTGGTGTTTGCTTCATAGAAACTATGACATTACATGCTTTCTCACACTACATGTCTTATTGCTAAGATTGATCCATTAAAGTACTTGCTCATCAAAGTTTCCCTTACAGGTAGATTAGCAAAATGGGTCATGATACTCAGTGAGTTTGACATTGAGTATGTAGAGAGAAAAGCCATCAAAGGAAAAGTAATTGCAAATCAGCTAGCTGACACACCTATCACAAATTATCAACCATTAAGCATTGAGTTCCCAGATGAGTCCATAATGCTTCTCACACATTAGACATGGACTATGTTCTTTGATGGATCATTTACCCAATAGGGGTCAGGTGTTAGAATACTATTCATTACACCACAAAGGTACTCTTTACCAAAGGCATACAAGATGTTTTTTCCTTGTACAAATAATATTGCTGAGTATGAAGCCCTAATCAATGACATGAAGATAGCCATTGAATGGTGATTAGATGAACTAAAAGTCTTTGGAGATTCACAATTAGTAATCAATCAAGTCAATGACATCTATCAAACAAAAGATGACAAATTGGTACCTTACAAATGGATAGTCAGTGACCTAAGAAAGTACTTTGCACATGTCACTTTCTAGCAGATTCCACGGATAGATAACAAAGCGGCTGATGCCATGGCTACTCTTGCTTCCATGTTACAAATGCCCAAAAATTACTTCCAACATGAATTCCTGGTGGAGACGTTACACTACCCCACCCATGACACTCCTGAATCTAGGATGATCTATTCAGTCATCGGACATGATTCATCTCGCTACCATCATATCTATTCCTACCTCTGTGACCAGATTGTTCTGAATACTTACACCTGAAATGAGAAATGTCACTTAATCCATAGTGCTTCATGGTATGCTATCATAGCTAACAACTTGTATAGGCGAGGTCTAGATAGTACCCTCCTTAGGTGTTTATAACCTGATGAGTCTAAGCGTGCGTTAGCTAAGGTGCATGAAGGCATCTGTGGGTCTCATTTGAGTAGTCTGACACTGGCTCGTAAGCTTGTTAGAGCTAGTTACTATTGGCCAGATATGGAGAAGGAAGCTACAAAATATGCTAAGGCTTGTAAATAGTGTCAACTTCATGGGAATCTGATTCACGCTCCCACCAAGGAGTTAATTCCATTCATCACTTTCTAGCCATTTAAAAAATGGGCCTTTAATTTGGTGGGGTAGATTCATCCCTCTTCATCGAATGGACATAAGTTTATCATCACCACTATATATTATTTCACTAAGTGGGTCGAGGCAGTACCTCTGACTATAGGAAATGACAAATCTGTAGCCATGTTTATACTGAATTACATCATCTGTAGGTATGGTGTACCCTCCTTAATAATTACTGACAATGGGGGGCAATTCAAGAATAAGGATCAGAAAGAGCTATGCTCTAAGTTTAAAATCACTAAGCATTGGTCTTCCATCTATTATCCTTAAGGTAATGGACATGCAGAAGCATCCAACAATTCAATCCTTAAGATCCTGCACCGCACAGTCCACAAATTTGGTAGGGACTGGCACCTTCAGATTAATCCAGCTCTATGGGCTTATCGAACAAGTATCTGAACACCAACATGGGCCACACCCTTTGCTTTAGTTTACGAAGCAGATGCCATGTTGCCTATTGAGATCAAGATTCCTACTTTGCGAGTCTCTCTGAAAGGCCTCATTACTGATGATGACATTAGAATATCTCAGCTACAAGAGCTAGAACTACTGGATGAACGTTGGAAAGTGGCATTTGATCACCTTCAAGCATATCAGAAGAGGATGTCCAAGAGCTACAACAAGAAGGTCAAACCGAGGGAATTCCAAGTGGGTGATCTCATCTTGAGAGAGAACCCTAAGAATCAACAACAACAGATCCAGAAAGGAAAGTTTGAACCAAATTGGCTTGGTTTGTATATCATCACTGTAACATTTGGGTCTGGTGCCTATCAACTCTCTACTACTAAAGGAGAACAGCTCAAAGAGCCAATCAATGCTCTACATTTGAAATGATTCTATAGCTGAGACATCATCATAATGCTCCATGTACATACATATACTCTGAAAAAATCCTAAAAATTGCAAAAAGTCCTGAAAATATGATCATCTTAGTGAACACTTGGTAAATAGGCGCTTTGATGCATCAACAAAAAAAATTAAAAATTTTGAAAATACAAAAAAATTAAAAAAGATAAAAATACAAAAAAATTGAAAAACAAAAAAATGCGCCATCGATGAAAACCCGGTAAACAGATGTCATGGTAGCAAAAGCAATAAATTCTTGCCAAGATGGTGAAAACCTAGTAAACAGGCACCTCTTATTCTACAATGCTATACCTATCACAACACCGCTTGGCCCTGTACAGTTGCTTTCCTATTTTCTTGCTTTAGTTTGCTAGCTCATGCACTTGCTCTCAGTTATCTTCAAGATTACGCTTGACTTTCCATGGATTGAAACTGGTCATACTCTAGGGGTAACCTTCCTAGTCTAGGGGGCATTGCCTATCTTTTCGAAGGATCTTCCTTGCATCAATCACCAGTGGTTCTCACTGCATTTGCCTACTAATGCTTAGCTATAGGATCTTCCTCACATCAGTCACTAGTGGTTCTTATTATGTCTTCCTACTAATGCTTAGCTATAGGATCTTCTTTGTATCGGTCACCAGTGGTTCTCACTGTGTCTGCCTGCTGATACTTCATTAACACTACAATCTACCCTTAAGGTTCTCTCTTGCGTCAGTCACCAGTGGTTCTCACTGTGTCTATCTACTGTCACTGTCTTGATGAGATTCCTCATGAACACTATATACTTCTAATCTGACATCAATCTGCTAAAACTGAAACTGAAACTAAACTCATAATTCTTTGAGACATGCTAAGCTTTTCTTTTTTGTGCTTGTTCTTTTTCTTTGTAATTCCTTCTTGAGAAACTCAATGACATTTATCCTGACTGAGAGATGCAAGGATTGGGGGCATGATCTTTTCTTTGCTTTCTATTTTTTGGTTTAGTTCCAATGATCCAAGGAATCCATATAAGAGGGGTGTCCACTATGAGAGCCTTCATCTCATCTTGGATGGCCATGTGTACCTCAAATCCTTTTATATGGACACTTTGGTGAGGTTGGTTCTTTTCCTTATCTGTTTGAGTGACTTCTTTCTACTACAAGTGAAATTTCAAACACTCATCTTGCTAAGTGAATGTAAGGGTCACTGCGAGCATTCTTAAAAATACTCATTAATCACTTAGCAAAGGAAGCCACTCTCTTGTGTCTGGCGTGTTTATATGCAAGAAACATTCAGGTCATCCTAGCAACTATGCTTTAATGCTTATGTTAACTTGCTAAATCAAAAAGAATAGGTGTTCAAGTCATTCTGGCTTCTTGTGCCTTAATGCTTACACCTTATTCTGATAAATCTAAAACTAATGTCATATTCATATTCTCATGATCGCTGTGTCAGTGAGAGTTGTGTGACATCCTATGACCATCCTACAATAAAAGCTCTGTGATGATAATTATCTAATGGGTCCAGCAACCAAGTCCTAGGGATTGCATCTAGCTTAGGCTTGTATTTTCATTCTAAGCTTGCATTGCGACAGTACTTTGTAGTTCTCTTTGTTATATTCTTCTAGATTTGTATGAGGGTTCTCATCTTACATCCTGGGTTCACCTTGACTACACAAGTGTTCAATCCTTGCTCTTGATCTCACTCTTAATCTTCAAGAAAGTTCTTTTGGCTAGGACCTGTCATATGTTGTGATATCCTACATGAGATGATTAGTACCATATACATTGCATCTCCATTGTATCCACAAAATGCATTACCATAACTCATATGAATACATATACATCTACATATTCACATACATGTGCATTCATTACATACATAAATCAAATCATATATTGCATTTATTCATCTACCATTGCATTTCACATTGCACACATATATACAATAATAAAAACATGTGCATATCCATTTGCATATTCATACATTTCACATCTACTCATCTAATCATTTAGGATACATCTCATAAACCATAAAACATCTAAAACAATAAATGACATGTACAATGATACCAAAAGATGAGCTCATATCTATAAATCATGTTAGTATACAAAAATGGTGCTACTTGAGCACAGTCTATAAAAAAATGGGGCTACAATACATCATGATGTATCAATATCCTAATCTAGCCATGGCCATCACCACTTGGAGGAGGTCGCATGTCTGCCTACAATGGTTCCTATGGAGGAGGTCCTTGTGGCATCCTTGGTGCTCCGGCATACTCTGAAAATTGTAGAACTTGGTTCACTAGCTCTAGAACTACACCAATATAAGCTACATAGTAGTATGAGGCCTATGTAGCCTCGTATCGTGTCTCTACCTGTGATCTCACTAGCTCCTCCCACGGCTCTCTAATCTCTTGATCTCTCTCAGCTAGTCAGGTATCTCAAACGACAACCTGTATATGGAGATCACCTAGCTCTTGTTATGCCTATCTCAACCTGTCTCGGGTCCTCCGCAGTAAATCCTATAGCTATGCGGCCTCGTCTCCTAGAGGGGGACCCTGTACAGCCTGATCCTGCATCACTGCATCCTCAACCTGTGCCTCCTTCTCAGGAGCATGCTGCTATGCTATGTCATTTGTCCGTTGTTCGTTGTCCATTGTCGCGGTACCTGCTGCTTGTAATACCCCAAAAATGGGCTATAGGTTCATTAACCTCCTACATCGATAAATCGACCAAAATCGACACAAAAGTCCTAACCAAAGGCACATCTGCACATCAGTTTATCAAAAGCCTAATTGATTTTATCCTAATTCTGCATCGGGGAATATTTCTTAAATATTCTTAATTTATCATAATTATCCTGATTAAATATTATTTGGTGATAAATCATATTTATCCTAAAAATTTGATTAATTGAATATTTTGAATATTTAATTAATTAGATTTAATTCTGCCACTTAATTATTTGATTAGATTTAATTACGTTTATTCCTAATTTATATTATTTAATTTTGATAATAAATCAAAAATCCTAAGAATAATCGATTAAATTCTTATTTAATTAATTAAATCCAGTTGTCAATATTTAATGATATAGTTGTGGAATAAAGTTTGATTTAATAATTGAGTAACCCATAAATCAATTGTTTTAATTCAAAAATCAGTTAAGTTGAGAATAAATCACTTTAATTATTAAATTAATTCATATTAAATCATGCACAATCAGAAAATAAGTAAACTTTAAATCAATTATCAATTTCAATTTGTTAACTTTCTAAACTCAACATGTGATTGTGAGTTGAAAAAGTGAACTAAACTCTATTTCAATTTAAAAAGTGCTTTTGCATGATTTTATGAGTTGATCTATTCTTGATTTCTTGCTAACTCAAAAATCAACCTGAGTTTATCAAGAGTGATTTATGGCTTTTCTCAATGCATCCTCAAGCCATGGATTTCTATATAATTGAGGCTCAGTCCTTCATCTTACCCCCCCGTGAATTTGTATACTTGAACTCTGACAAATTTGCATCTGAAGAATCAAGCTCTTACGAATAGGTGATTGTGAGAATTTTGTTATTATTTTGATCATAGCATTCATTCATTTTCACATCATAGCATATCCTTGTTAGATCAATTTGCATATCATTTCAATCCATTCTAGACTAGTTTCATATAGTTTTTCATCTTATTGCACACAAAATCCAAAAAAATAGATTAATTTGCATACACATTTCATTGCTTTCAATCATTTAAATCCTTCGTTTAGGTATTACATCATCATTGATCTCAGTCTTAATCTGAGAATACCATACTCATACCTACTAGAAGGCAGTAAATCACCTGGTTAGCTATATTGTTCTTATTTGCAGATTTCTTGATTTGCTAACCTCTAATGTTTTACTGAAGTGTGTCCACAGCTAGGTACAAAATTCACACAAACATTTCTGGCACCCACTGCGGGGCCCTGAAATAGGTTTCCATTATTTTCTATTAATTTCTCTCAAAACTGCAATTTTTATTTTATGTCCATATAATTTTCATACGACATTTGATAGATTGTCATACTAGGACCCCTGATTATCGTACGAGAGTCAGCAATCTCAAGAATTGTGCGAGTTGTTTGGTATTGTCATTTGGGAATTACTTTGTCATGTGCATACTGACCCACTATTATTTCATGTCTGGATTGTCGTACGAGAGGTAGCACACTATCGTACGAGTTTTCATACTAGAATTTCAATTGTCGTACCAGAATTCTAGGTTGTCTTTCAAATTTGATTTTTGGATTTGGACTGATAGCTAACCCTAACCATTGATACTTTATGTTTTTGATTGGTACTTGTTATTTTTGCTCATGGGAAAGTGCAACAAAATTGAAAAAAGGTAAAATCTACTAAGCACATTGTGTGGGAACTAAGGTATTTTGCTACATCTGATAACATTTCGATTTGGGAAATAAAACAAACCTCTCATGTGTTTAGCTTGAGTGTTTTCTTGCTTTCATAAAACACACGTTCAATTTTGGGCTCTAAAAAGAACATAGATTTTCTTTCTGCATATCTGTTACACATAGTAATTAGGCCCTATTAACACTATTTATGGAGTTCTTGAGAGAGTGGGATTCATTCACTTGTTTTGCATGTGAAGCTCTTCTCGAAGATAGATCCCCTTGTAGGTAGGGAGGATACTGGTATCATCTCACGGTCTTACTTCATTTAGTCTTCATCTTTGATTGGTACGTTCTCTCTTGGACCCACTTAGAGAGCTTAGTAGACATTGGTGTTGACATATGAACCTTGGTGAGGTGGTTTCAGTCTTAGCATGTCAAAGAATCTGTTTGCTATGTTTTGGTGAAGTGAAGAGGTTAGAGGATTATGCTCTGTTCCCTTTTTGGGTAGCATCAAAAACTCAGATCCTTGAATTTGAACTAAGTCCCCATGTGGTCCTTTTTGTGAGCCACCTTGATAGAGAGGGTTAATGGTAGTGGACATTCCCTTTATTGAGTCAACCACATGGACGGAACCTCAAGTGGTAATAACCATTTTCGTCGTGGTAGCAGCAGCCACTATATAAATTTCCTTGTGGAAGAAATCTCCATAGGTGTAGTCTCTTGTTGGGCTATCAGATCTCCTTAGCAGCTCCTGATTGATTAAATTCTTAGACTATGTCAAAACCTTGGTGCACTTGGATTGGATCTTGCCCTCTTGAGATTACAAAAGTTGCAGAGTCAGACCATTACTAAGAACCCTAGTGCAACCAAATTTTTTATTTTCTAGGACTATGTGCATGATCACAAAATATTTTGAGAACATACACAAGCCAAATTCTTAGGGATTAGAATAATAAGTCACTATTCTTTGTCCCTTGCTCATTGTTTGAAGACAATTGCTTGCTCCCTTGATTTCTATCTTGCGTGCCTGATATCTACTTGGTTATTTAAAATGAACAAACCTGAGACAAACTACTCTTCAAACTTGGACAGAAAATTTTTGTAAACAATCTGATACTGAAAACATCCTAAAAACTGAAAAATTGCAAAATCTAAAGCAAAAATCCTTATTGGTGTCAAAATTCATCCTGAAATTTCAAAAGTCATATGAGTTTTGCCAAGTGTCATATCAGAACCCCCCAAAAGTCGTACGAGAGACTGTACATTCTCGTACGAGTGTTGTCACAAAAACCAAGAAAAATCAAAACCTGGTGTCAATTTTCGTACAAGTTTTGTCAATTGTCATGCCAGACCCAACCTAGACTCGTACGAGCTTGGAGAAACCCATATCAGAGTTTTATTAAAATTGCTAGAAACCTTCAAAATTTGTCAGAAATCTAATTTTTATAGCCAAATTCCAGATTGTGTCAAAATATTCACTCTATCAGGAACAAAGTAAAAAACTAGAATAATCCAATCAATTTGCCTAAAGTGTTCTCTTGAGTTTGATCCAGCCTTCTGATCTATTGATTCCCATTTGATCTTGTGTCAAAACCTTGTCAAAATCATCTTCAATCTTAAAAAATGGCTAAGTGTTGTGAGCTCGTGTCCACAATCTTTTGGGTGTCTACCCATACAAATAGGGCACAATATCCTACACTTACATCTAATCAATTTTTTCATCAATCAAACAATCCAATCTTGACAAGGTTGTGTCATTCAATTTTTCCTAAACTAGCTCATTCATTAGTTGTCTTAATCTTGCTCTTTTGCTTCACCCAAGGTTAATGGTGGAAACTAGATATTCCTCACAATGAAAACAAAGAGAACAACCCAGAATATCTTCAACAACATCTTCTATGATTGCTCAAACCTTTCATCAGCCTTACGACACAAATCTATTTGAAGAAGATGCTCTTGGCAACATTTACTTGAAAGGTGGTTAGAAAACTCCTCGTGTATCAATCCACAAAGCTACTCCATCAACTCTACTTCAATCAATCCCTGGTAGTCCTCATAACAACACCATGTCTCAAGGAGGAGGAAACCAAGGATCCCAAGGCCATCAATCTAATAATGAAGATCCTGAACCAACTCCATCTAAAATTGAACGATATAGAAGTGATGAACACTTTCAAAAACTGATGAAACATTTCTTACAAGAAGAAAAAGAAACCTATTTCTTAAAACTAGCTCGTCAAGGAGCCAAACTTCCTCCAAACTTTAATGTCAAAGATATCATCACTCAAGAGGAAGAGACTCCTATCATAGCCATGATGAAATGGATGCATGCCATGAAAGTTAAGCTCAACAAGCTAGAAAAAGAGAAGGAACCTAAGGAGTTCTCCATGGAGGCTCTATGTCCTTTTCCATTTGATAAAAACTTGTACATGCCACCATTCCCAAAAAGAGTGGAGATGCCAAAATATGACAAATATGATGGAAACTCTGATCCTCAAGATCATGTCAAGGAATTCTATACTCAATGCATGGAGTTTATGCATGAACCAACCTACTTAATGCATCTTTTCCCATGATCTTTGGGAGGAGTGGCCATTTATTGGTTCTCTAAAATGCCTCCAACTATCAAAACCTTTGAGGAGCTAATCAAACTATTTTACCAATAGTACTCCTACAATATCCAACACCTGGTCACCATGATCAATATCTACAATCTGAAGCAACACTTAGGAGAACCCTTCCTGACCTTCCTCAAGCGATGGAGGAAGAAGTTTTTACTCTATGCTCGACCTATTCTAGAATCTAAAAAACTTGAGATCTTCATCAACAATCTGATTTCGGAACTCAATTATCATTTACAAATACAAAATCATACTTCTTTTGAGAAAATGGTAGAAAATGCCATAAAGATTGAAAATGTGCTTGCTCGTAAGGGAGATATATCACTTAACAAAGATAGCAAGTACAAATCAGGTTCTAGTTCCAATAACAAAGATAAAGTCAAATTATGGAACAAGAACAAGAATGTTGTAACAGATGGTGTTGTTGATCACATCAGTGCTCCATCAAAAGTACCAGCATTCAATCTCACCATTGGCACCCAAGCCATAAAAGCTTTTGAACAAAAGGCATCTAAATCTTCTAAAAAGTCTAATGACTATAAACCATGGGTTTCAAAACCAAAGCTTGAGTTCACTCCTCTGGGTGAGTCCTTGGAATCAGCCATGAAGACTTTATTGGCAAACAAAATCATCACGTTGCTTGAGATAAAACCATTTGATCTTGAAGTTAAACCAAAATGGTGGAAAGAGACCAATTTTTGTGACTTCCATTGAAACAAGGGTCATAAAACCAACAACTACATACGCTTAAAGCATATCATCCAAGACAAAATTGATGATGGAGAAATTGTAATTGACAATCACAAGACCAAAAATGATCATATGACATTCAGAGAACCATTTTCGAAACATGCTCAAGGAGATTCATCTTCTAAGCCTAACATGGGTGCTAAGGTCAATTATGCCTACTCTAGAAATAGTGTTGTCATAAACATGGTTGAACCATGCCTATCTGAACATTGTAATGTCATCACTATTGTAAAAAGAGATAGAGATAATCAATCAGAAAATGTAGTAACTCGATCACAAGCCCAGGTACATCTACAAGGACAAAACTCGGGTTCATCAAATACCCCTAAGGTTCCTTTCAATCTTTCATCTGCTTCTAAATAGAGGGTTGCCTCAAAATCATCAAATCCTAAAGAGACCAAGCCAACATCATACAGTATTGTCCAACAACTCTAGCATACCAATGCAAAAATATCCATGTTTGAGTTGCTTCGGATATCTCCTGCTCATAGGTCTATTCTGGGTAATGCTCTGCTCAGTTCCAATGTTCCTGACAATCTTGATCTAGATAGATTCTAGACTAGGGTTGGTCATTTGACATCGCCCCAGTATATCTCCTTTTCAGAGGAAGATGACAATTCATTGAGTCATCCGCATACCCAACCCTTGCACATTGAAGTCTTGATCCAAAACCGTCGCATCAAATGTGTGTTGATAGATGGAGGCATTGGTTTAAACATCTATTCCTACAAATTGATCACACAATTGGGATTATTAGAAGATGCTATTGATCCTAAAAAGAAGATAACCATAAAAGCATATGATCAGCAAGAAAGATCTTCCAAAGGAACAATTGTGCTACCTATTAGAACAGGATCAATTATCAAAGACATCACCTGTCAAGTTCTAGATCTTCCATTGGCTTACAATGTTCTTCTAGGGGGACCTTGGATACATGAAATGCAAGCTATTCCATTGACATACCATCAATGTGTGAAGTTCCCTTATGATGGAGTAGAGGTAACAATTCCAGCTGACATATCTACATCTTGCAATGCCTTGAAAGAAAGTGCTGACAAACTTGTTCCACATAATAGGGAATCTTCCAATAATCAAACAGATATAGCATCAACATACAATAAGGAAGACATTGCCAAAAAGGTCAAAATCAAGGACACATGCATGGGAGAATATACCATGGAATTAGTTCTATCTCTAACATCTCTCCTGGTCTCGCCTAAATCTTATGGGTAGCCTTTAAAACAAACACAAGCATCTAAAGAACCTCAAGCTATCTACAATGGAAGTTTTGTCATAGAACAAGTGTCCAAGCAAGAATTTGAAGAAGATGAAGCTATGCTTGCATGGATATACAAAGATGATTCTCAATCTATATCTATCCAAAAATGTGACTCCAAGTCTAGCAAGATTCCTTCAAAGTCATATGGACCAAGTCATACACTCATGTCTAAAATGGGATACATAAGAAAAGGACCTCTAAGAACATGAGGCAAAGGTCTTATATCACCCATTTCTCATTATGGCTGAACAAACAAAGATACTAAAGGTCTAGGTTATCAAGTGAAATCCTTCCATTTCAATAGAAACTCTCCTCATGTGATAGAAAAAAGAGAACCAGAAGTGAATAAAATTGAAGAAAGAGAAGCACAACAATCAGACAGTAATGATTCAGATGCTACTGATTTTATTCCTTATGAACATTTACCTCAATAAATACTAGATCTTCTTAAAGATGAAGAGAAACCTAAGGAGAACATCAACATAGTAGATACACAAGAACCTACTACTAAACAAGAAGAAGGTAAACCTATCACAATAGCTAAACATTTGGGATATAATAGTGATTTTGAGACAGACTCCCATGAATATGAATTTCGCTTAGAATCTAAAGGTAATCCTGCTTGGGGGATTCGTCCTGACTTTACACATGTTCTTAAATTTCCCAAAGGTCTAGATGAAGGATTAGAGGATGAATCAAATGACTATGAATGGGGAGTTATTCCAGAAGTAGATGAACTTATCACTGAAAAACACATTGATGTAATTCACCAATATTCACCTAAATTTGACGTAAGTCTAGAGCAAAATGATGAACTTAACGAGTCTGATCCACCTATGGATGAAGTGGAATCCAATAATGACATTGAGACTATTCATGAATTGAACATTTTGAGTAGTAATATCATCTTTGAATTCAAGAGTCAAGTTAGGACCAATGATGACAACACCATATGCATGAACACCATTTCGCAATCCTCCCCTACATTGACTATCCAACATCTAGAGCTTATTGACTAAACAACTACTAATCCAAACTGAGATATCCATACCTTTTGAACTGACTACGCCCTTGCCTGCTACCTCAATGCAATGGAACCTGTGACAACTTCCATCAGAGAACCTAGCATTAGCATGATAGAGTCAAATATCAAATATCCTAGTCAGAAAAATAAGAGCAAAAAGAAAAAGTTTTATGAGGGTGAAAACCACTTTGTGGCAGTCTCAGAACCTAAAATAGTAAAAATAAATGACGTATCCGAAGGTGAAAACCTCTATGAGGCACCTAAGGATGAGATATTTGATGTCCTTTTGAGTCATTTATAGGATAGATCTCCAGTACTGATAGAACCGACTCAATCCATCACCTTGGGCACAATAGAGGAACCACAACTGATTCATGTAGCACAATCTCTATCAGAGGAAGAGAAACAAGCATTCACTACTTTCCTGACAAAGAAGAAAATCAACTTCACATGGAAGTACTCATATATGCCAGGGTTAGATCCAAATTTGATAATGCATCATCTTTCTATAGCTCCAGGAGTCAAGCTTGTTAAATAGAAGTTGCGAAAGATGCATCCACATGTTGCACTCCTTGTCAAAGCTGAGCTAGAAAAGCTACTAAAAGCCAAATTTATCTGAGTTATTGATTATGCTGAGTGGATCTCCAACATTGTTCCAGTATCAAAACCTGACAAATATATTAGAGTATGCACAGACTTCAGAGATGTAAACAAAGCATGCCCTAAGGATGACTTTCCACTACCAAACATCAATATGATAGTGGACATGACCGCGGGCTTTGAAATGTATTCTTTAATGGATGGTTTCTTTGGATACAACCAAATCACAATTGCTCCTAAAGATCAAGAGAAAACAAATTTTACATGTGCATGGGGTACCTTTTGTTGGAATGTCATGCCATTTGGTCTCAAGAATGCCGGAGCTACGTATCAACGGGCTATGACATCTATCTTTCATGACATGATGCATCGAACTATGGAAGCCTATGTTGATGACACCTTAGCAGTCTATGATAAGATTAGAACATTTTAATGACTTGAGAAAAATACTGGATAGAATGGAGAAGTTTAGTCTCAGACTAAACCCTAAAAAGTGTGCTTTTGGTGTCACTTCTGGAAAGCTCTTAGGTTACATTGTTTCAAAGAAGGGTATTGAAGTAGATCCAGCTAAAGCGAAAGCTATCATGGAGATGCAACCTCCTAAAAATATCAGTCAAATGAGAACCTTACAAGGAAGGGTGCAATCAATCAGACGTTTTATATCTCAACTAACAAATATATCACAACCTTTCACAAGAACATTACATAAAGGTGTGAATTTTACATGGAATGAGGAGTGTGAAAAGAACATCAACCACATCAAGCAATATTTATCAAATGCTCCTATTTTGATGCCTCGTATTAAAGGGAAACCATTGATTCTATATGTCTCCACCACAGATACATCACTGGGGGCATTACTAGCACAACATGATGAAAACAAGAAAGAGAGAGCTATCTACTACATTAGCAGAACATTGGTAGCTTATGAGAAGAACTATTCAATGATTGAGAAAGCTTGTCTAGCTATGATATTTGCATTGCAAAAACTGAGGCATTCCATGTTAGCTCATATAGTGCAATTGATAGCTAAGATAGATCCATTGAAATACTTATTGAGCAAAGTGTAATACCCCAAAAATGGGCTGTAAGTTCATTAACCTCCTACATCGACAAATCAAACAAAATCGACATCAAAGTCCCAACCTAAGGCACATCTAAACATCATCCAATCATAATTGATTATCTTAAATTTTGCATTGGGGAATATTCCTAGCAATATTCCTAATTATCTTAATTATCTTTAATTTAATGATTATTTGGCAATAAATCACATTTATCCTAAGTTTGATTAATTGAATATTTTCATATTTAATTAATTAGATTTAATATCTTGCCACTTAATTGTTTAATTAAATTTAATTCTATCTATTATTAATTGTATTATTTAATTTTGACAATAAATCAAAATTCCTATCTTTAATTGATTAAATTCTTATTTAATTAATTAAACCATGTTGTCATTATTTAATAATATAATTTTTAATAAAAGTTTGGTAAAATAGTTAATTAACCCATAAATTAATTATTTTATTTCAAAAATCAGTTGAGTTGAGGATAAATCACTTTATTTATTTATTTAATTCTTAATTATTATGCATATTCAAAAGAAACAGTTAAACTCCAAATCAGAAAATCAATGCAAGTTATTAACTTTTTGGAACTCAACATCCTTTTGGAGTTCAAAAAGCTGATCTAAACTCTAATTTGAGTTAAAAAGCTATTTTTGCATGTTTTTGCATGATTTTGAGAATTAACTATCTTTCATGATCAGATAACTCAAAAATCAAGATGAGTTAATTTGAGTGATTTATGGCTTTTATCCATGCACCTCCAAAGCCCTGGATTTCTATAAATTAAGGCTTTAGCTCTTCACAAATCATCTCATATTTTTGCACAATCACGCTAGAGAATTGGAATTGGGAGAATCAAAGCTCTTGCGAATCAACATCTTTGTGAGATCAATCTTTTTTTTTTGCATATCATTCTTAGATAGTTTCATATCAAGTTTTTCATATAGATTAGTTTCATATCAATTTTTCATTCTTATTGCATAGAAAATACCAAAAATATAGATTAATTGCATTCAAATCCTTCATTTAGGTGTCGTCTAGGTCACTGATCTCGATTACAATCTGAGAACATCAATCTCCCACCTATTAGAAGGCAGTAAATCACTTGGTTAGTTTAGCTTTCAATTTTGCATGATTTTGATTATCACTAACCTCTAATGTTTTACTGAGTGTTGTGTCTACAGATCAGGTACAATTTTCACACACACACAAAGCTGCCCTCAAAGGTTGATTAGCTAAATGGGTGATGCTATTGAGAAAATTTGACATAGAATATGTTGAAAGGAAAGCTATCAAAGGGCAAGTCATTGTAGATTAGTTGGATGAAGCACCAATGTTTGATGATACATCATTACAGATGGAATTTCCTGATTCCTCCATCATGCACATATCTTCTAGGACTTGGCATCTTTTCTTTGATGGATCTTACACATAGAATGGATCTAGAGTAGGCATATTATTCATAACACCACAAGGTTACTCAATACCTAAAGCATTCAGAATAAAATTTCCTTGCACAAACAATATTGCTGAATATGAAGCTTTACTTAATGGCATGAAGATGGCAATTGAGTGGTGAGTGACAAAGTTGCACATTCATGGAGACTCACAACTAGTCATACACCAAGTCAATGATGTGTACTAGACAAAAGATGAGAAGCTAGTTCCATACAAATGCATGGTTAATGACCTTAAAAATTATTTCATCTTAGTCACTTTTGAACAGATTCCTAGAATGGAGAACAAAGCTACTGATGCTATGGCAACGCTATCATCTCTACTACAGCAGCCCGAACATGAGCTATGTTATGAGTTCCTGGTGGAAGCATTTTCATTCCCTGCATATGATTCCCCCTAAACCCGCATGATCTGCACTGTTGTTGGTCAGGATTCCTCCAGATACAAACACCTTTTCTCCTACCTTCAAGACTAAATCATCCCTAATACCTTCAACTGCCATGAGTAATGATACCTTATCCAAAATGCATCACGATATGTCATCATTGGTAATGATCTATACAAATAGAGTCTAGATGGTACACTTCTTAGGTGTTTAGAACATGAAGAGTCTCAACATGCATTAGAGGAAGTCCACGAGGGTATCTATGGATCACATTCCAATGGTTTAACACTAGCTTGAAAACTTATTAGGGCTGGGTACTATTGGCCTAAAATGGAAAAAGAGGTTGTCAAATATGCTAAGAACTGTCAAAAGTGCCAAGTACATGGTAACTTGATTCATGCACCAGGGAGAGATCTTACTCCCTTTAATACATAATGGCCTTTTCAACAATGGGCATTTGATCTCATAGGAGCTATATATCCACATTCTTCTAATGGACATACCCATATCATTACAACTATAGATTACTTCACAAAATGGGTAGAAGCAGTTCCTTTGACTCAAGCAACTGACAAGAAAATTTCAATGTTCATCCTAAACTACATCATATGTTGGTATGGAATTCCACATTCAATAGTCATAGATAATGGTGGCCAATTCAAGAACAAGGGCTTATACTCCTTATGCTCAAAGTTCAAGATAACACAACATTGGTCATCCATATACTATCCTCAAGGGAATGGACAAGCGGAGGCATCAAATAAGAACTTGTTGAAAATCTTGCATCAAACAGTTAATAAAATAGGAAGAGACTGGCATCTCATGATCAATCCAGCTCTTTGGGCCTACAAAACAAGTATCAGAACACCCACTGGGACTACACCATTCGCTTTAGTTTATGGGTCTGAAGCGGCACTACTTATTGAGGTTGAAATCCCATCACTAAGAATTAGAATACATGGTCTAGTAACTGATGATGACTACAGAGTGTCTAGGTTGCAAGAACTTGAACTACTAGATGAGCACATACAAGCAACATATGATCATCTTAGAGTATATCAAAAAAGAATATCTAGAGGCTACAACAAGAAATTCAGACACAGAATTTCAAGTTGGCGATCTAGTCTTGAGAGAGAATCCAAAAAATCAATCACATAGAGAATGCAAGGGGAAGTTTGAACCCAACTGGCTGGGTCCCTTTGTTATCATTGCCTACTTTTGGCTCTAGAGCCTATCAACTCTCAATGACTGAAGGATAACAGCTCTGAGAACCAATCAATGTTCTCCATCTGAAGAAATTCTACGCCTAAGGCATTTAGTATTAAAAAATGTCCTTAAAAAATCATCAAAATCAGAAAAAGTCCTAAAAAAATGATCATCCTCGTGAAAACCTAGCAATAATCGCCTTGATGTATTACCAAAAAATTAAAAAAATGGAAAATACAAAAAAAAAAAGAGAAAAAGAAAAAGTGCCTTGGTGAAAACCTGGAAACAGGCGCCTTGGTAGCAAAAAATTGAATCTCTACCAAGATGGTGAAACTCAGCAAACGGGTGCCACTTGTATCAAAATGCTCCATCTATCAGCACAATCTTGGTCTTTCCCAACTTTCAGTCTGCTTTAGTTTGTATATATCTCTTGGTTTTCTTTCGCATCCTTGTTTTCAATAAAGTCGATTTGTACACCAATCAGCAAAAGTGTCTGTATCCTATCAATGTTTCAAACTTGGGGGCAATCAATGTCATATCCTATGGTCTCCAGTCTACCTTAGATGAGTCATATCTAGTCAGAGTCCTTTCAAGCTGCATCCGAGTCAATGTGTCTGTCTCCTTACTAGAAAGGATTTTGCAATCAAACACAAACAAACATTAGCAACAAAACTAAAAACAAACTCTGCTTCATTGCTTTTATCTCCTTGTATGCTTACTGATTCACATTGAGATTTCTGCATACTTTGTTCCCTCGATATCTTTGATGATGTCCTTTATCGAATTTAGAGAGTGATAACTAGGGGCAAAAATCTTTTCTTTGTTTTCTATTTTGAGTGATAATCTAACAACTTTGGAAATTCTGGATTGAATTGGTGTCCACTATAAGTGCCTCCATCATGTATTGGATGGCCATGTATACCTCGACCATCGATACTTGGATGCTTCAAGGAAGTTTGATCTAACTATTGTCTTTTTGAGTGAGTTCTTACTCCTACTATGAAATGCAATCTTACCCAAGGATGTGAATGATAAAGGGTTACTGTGGGTAATTCACAGCGGATGTAGAATGATCTGCCAACTACTTGGTGTGTTTGTACGCAAGGCATATTCAGGTCATCACAATGTTTATGTTCTGATGCTTATACAAATTGCAATATCAAAATGGACATGATATTCAAGTCATCCTGGCGTTTATGCCTTGGTTCTTATATCTAATCTGACATTCCGACAAAAAGTCCATATTCATATGTCCATGGTTGTCTAGCTAGTGGGCATTGTATTGAATTTTGATGTAAAAAACAATATTCATATGTCTATGGTTGCCTAACTAGTGGACATTGTATTGATTTATCCGGTTACCTAATAAAATATTCCATGATAAAAATGACCGACACATGATCAGTGACTAAGTCCTAGGTCCTAGGTTTGCATTTCATCTTGCATTTTGCACTTTGCATGATTGCATTTATCTCATGATCACCAAATCATCTTGATGCTTAAAAGATTCTCTAAAACAATGCTAAATGTGACACAAGAACTGAGTCTCACATGAAGGTCTCTTCACAAATCAGCAAGCAGTCACCATCTTGGGTTAAACATCCTTTTTGACAAATGATCGAGTACTTGTCTTCATCAATACCTACAAAATATATCATGTGTACCACTGCATTTACATTACATATCATAATCATTACATTACATTCATTGCATTACATACATGTACATCCATACAACATAAACAAATCATACTCCATAATCAACTGCATTGCATAATCCATACATTTACCAAAAAATATTGCATTGCATAATCCATACATTCTACACTAATCAAAGCATTTTACACATTTACATCACATGATATCATCATATACAAAATGAAAAGTACATATGAAGTCACAACCCAAAAAAATTGATCTCATATATATCATAAACTCAGAATAGTCAAGGTGCACTACTAGCACAAGATACAAAAGAATGAGCTCCTCAGAGCTAACAGATCAGATCAATATATAGACAAAATGAAAAAAATCAAAGAATATAGAATAGATTAGCTATCGTCTTGATCCTCCACATCTGGTGGTGGGTCAACCCATGGTGCTCTGGGTCCCTCATAAGCCAACATATACTAAGAGTAAGTAGGCACTCTCTAAGTAGCAGGTACAGTCGCATAGTAAGTAGAAACATAGTATGAAGCCCAGCTAGTCTGATGAATGATCTCTACCTACAGCCATCTAACAGCTACCTCTCACTCTAGTCTCCATTTCTCAGACTCCCTGAGCTGTATCTCAAAACTGGCACTCTGTAATCTCATATCTTGAAGCTACGCCCTAAGTCACCTAATAACATCTTGAGGAGTCTACCTCAGTCCAAGATCTACCTCTGCTATTGGCATCTCTGTATCCTCCATCGGTTGATCAGTAGCCTCCACTTTGCGTGCCTTGTGGCATCGGACCTCAACTCCTAAGTCAAAATCAGGATCAGCCTATGTGTCATTAGCACCACTCACATCCTGCTGAGCACCTAAAACCTCATCTACGCTCCCAATGCCTCCCAGTGTGCCACTCTCTCCTCTAGTGTATCTCCTCTAAAGAATTGTAGGTTAGCCTGCTATAGAACTCTGAGGGCGAGGTGGTCTCATGTGTCTAATTGGTCTCTATGGGGTAATAACAACTCTAGGCCTAGGTGGTTTAGGTTGCACCATAGGAATCTGTACATCTTGACATCTCTAGCCTCTTCCCATCGGTGCACCTTTCACGTCCTCGACATCCTCCATGGTAGGAATCAGCTTTATGGGATCAAAAAATCTCCACATAGGGTGCTCCGCCAACCAAGCAACAAAAGAATCAGTGACCCCAGCATCAATGACCTATGACTGGTAATCCCAGTCCCTCGGCTGGTACTCCCTGTACTCTTGACTGCAAAGAGCATATGACAAGCGAGTAGTCCATCCCAGTCCTATATCTCGAACCAATCGTGCATAAGTGGCATAGTCCTATGGTGCATCTTGTATGATTCCATATTGTCTCCATACATGTGTGATGATGAAACACTCCAAGATAGTTGTAGAATGTCCTATTAGCACTCGACTTTGACAAAAGTACCCAAACTGACCACGAGTAGTTGGCCATGCCTCCACCTATAGGTACAGTCTCCATATAATGAAGGTCATGTCATCAAGGACACACCTCCAATAATCAATGCGACCCATCTGGACCTGCGTCACATATCTTGAATGCTCTATAAATAAGAGGCTCTTGTGGCTGCCTCTCATCGCTGTATATAGGTCTGCATATAGGGATGTACTCCCAAACCCATATCTAAAGAACAAGTGCTCCCAAAGTGAAATATTTGCTCTCATGATACACTATCTCATGCATCTTTGAGAACATATTAGCTAGCATACACTATCCCCATCCCATCTCAGTAGGTGTAGCCATCAAACGTGATACCATTGGGGCCCAACCCATTAGGAGATCGTTCTGCTAACGGTCCAACATGATGATCCCTCTGATCATCCTAGTAATGATACACTCAATCCTATGAGACTCTCCATATCTAAGAACTAAAGTCTCCCAAGAGATAGAATGAACAATATGCTCATCGACACCCAATAGAGTCCAAAAGGCATGTAGACTAGCATTACCCACACTGACATAGTCTGGGCGAGGGTCATGAAAAGGTATCTGCAGAATCCTATACACATCCTCTAACGTCATGATGATTTCTCTGGTAGGAAGGTGAAATGTCTGAGTCTCTCAATCAAAGCAGTGATCAGTCCGTGGTTCATCTGAATATCAAGCAAACATATCAGATACTCAAATCCACAGGTAGCTAGGAGCACCTTCAGAGGGTCAGGCAGTGACACGGAGAGTCTTTGGGTGACAGGATGTGAAATCTAGACATGTACATTTGGATAATGAACCTACACAACATAGAAACAGGGTACCCTATCAGTAACTTGGTAAAAAATTAGGCTATAAGCACATAAATTGAAAAGTCGAATACTTCTGAAGGTGCATTAAATGCTAAGGAATCAGCCTAAGAAATCAAAAAAATAAAAAATTTGACCTAAGGATGAGAAAAACACTTGCTATTTTTTATACGAGTTTTCAGACTGGCATAAAAACTCGTACAAGTTTCTATGGGTTCCTGTACGACAAACCATGCATACACAACAATATATAGGTTCCCGTACGACACTTGAGGGACTCGATAAAATGTCATACGATAGACGGGTCCCTCTCATACGAGTTACAATTTAAATGAGGATGACTCTCTAAATGAAATTCAAAACTCGTACGAGTCCTACTAGACTGTCGTATGAATTTTCATGATGAAAAATTTCAAAAAGCAAAAAACATATGAAAAATCCTAAAAATACTTAAAACATGGAAAATTTGAATTCACAGAGAGACACAGAGGTCCACTTACCGGGTTCTCGTACTGGGGAGGTCACTAGTACTGCCGACTATGCTTGAATCGATGCGAGGAGACTGGAACTGCCATTTTGTCCATTTTTCTCTCAGAGGGCTCTACAGAAGTTTGTAAAAGTCAAAAGGAATAATGATTTGAAAATGACCCTTTTGGGCCTTATATAGGTTTTGACCTAATTTTTCAAAGTGCTCCGTTTTGCATGAAAATTGCACCTCTGTAAAATTTCGACGCTCTAAACCCATTTTCAGGATCAAAATCAAAATATGAGATCATTTACATTGTCAAAATTGTGATTTAAATTTTTCAAACCTAGGACAACTGACTGCTTGCATAATCAACCTTCTAATCATCAAAGAAATCCAATTTTCAACTTAACTGATTATCTTACGTCAAACTATCAAAATTTCAACTTGGTCAACCACGGTCAAACCTAGTCACACTTGGTCTTCAGGACCTCCAAACGATGTAGAATACATTTTTGGACATGTGTAACCAATTCTCAAATCAATTAACATGCTTCTAAACTATTTAACGCTGACTTTTCTTGTCAGATTTTGATTTTCATCCCAAAGGGGGCATGTTATTGCATATCAATTGAATCTGTAAATCAAATCTTTATTTCAGTAATCAAGACAACAACCACGTCTTGTTGTTGTTTCATCAAAAGACCTTGTCGCTTGGGGCATATTAGGTTCAACAAGATCCATATCAATCTGGTATCCTAATCAATCTTGTAAATTGTATCACCTCTTCGTAACCATCAGTTCAGTTATGTTATTTCCTTGGTTCTTCGTAACTTAAGGGTTCAGATTTGGCATCCTTTCGATTCCTTTGGACAATCAGGTTTGGAGACAGGACAGTCACTTCTTCGTAATCATAGGTTCAGAATCAGGCGTTGTGATACTTCTTTGTAATCACCGGTTCATTGTTGATATAGCTAACATCATCTCGATTCTTTGGTCAATCAAGACATGAATCAAACATCTTCAAATATTTCAATCTGTTTTTATCTCAAAATCGGTTAATCTTTCAAGATCAGTTTTCCCACCACATAACTAAGTCCACATCATCATCAAAAATAGATTATTCTTTGAACCACTGCACTTTGCACAGTAATTCAAAGATGGGCAAAATGCAATACCCCAAAAATGGGCTATAGGTTCATTAACCTCCTACATCGACAAATCGATCAAAATTGACACAAAAGTCCTAATCAAAGGCACATCTGCACATCAGTTTATCAAAAGCCTAATTGATTTTATCCTAATTCTACATTGGCGAATATTTCTTAAATATTCCTAATTTATCATAATTATCCTGATTAAATATTATTTGGCGATAAATCATATTTATCCTAAAAATTTGATTAATTGAATATTTTGAATATTTAATTAATTTGATTTAATTCTGCCACTTAATGATTTGATTAGATTTAATTGCATTTATTCCTAATTTATATTATTTAATTTTGACAATAAATAAAAAATCCTAAGAATAATTGATTAAATTCTTATTTAACTAATTAAATCTAGTTGTCAATATTTAATGATATAGTTGTGGAATAAAGTTTGATTTAATAATTGAGTAACCCATAAATCAATTGTTTTAATTCAAAAATCAGTTAAGTTGAGAATAAATCACTTTAATTATTAAATTAATTCATATTAAATCATGCACAATTAGAAAAGCAGTCAACTTTAAATCAATTATCAAATTCAATTTGTTAACTTTCTAAACTCAACATGTGATTGTGAGTTGCAAAAGTGAACTAAACTCCATTTAGAGTTAAAAAGTGCTTTTGCATGATTTTATGAGTTGATCTATTCAAGTGATTTCTTGTTAACTCAAAAATCAACCTGAGTTTATCAAGAGTGATTTATGGCTTTTCTCAATGCATTACCAAGCCATGGATTTCTATATAATTGAGGCTCAGTCCTTCATCTTACCCCTTGTGAATTTGCATACTTGAACTCTAGCGAATTTGCATATGAAGAATCAAGCTCTTACGAACAGGTGATTGTGAGATTTTTGTTATTGTTTTGATCATAGCATTCATTCATTTTCATATCATAGCATATCCTTGTTAGATCAATTTGCATATCATTTCAATCCATTCTAGACTAGTTTCATACAGTTTTTCATCTTATTGCACACAAAATCTAAATAAAAGATTAATTTGCATACACATTTCATTGCTTTCAATCATTTAAATCCTTCATTTAGGTATTACATCATCACTGATCTCAGTCTTAATCTGATAATACCATACTTATACCTACTAGAAGGTAGTAAATCGCCTGGTTAGCTATATTGTTCTTATTTGCAGATTTCTTGATTTGCTAACCTCTAATATTTTACTAAAGTATTGTGTCCATAGCTAGGTACAAAATTCACACGCACACTATTGAGCTGCCTGCTGCTGCTGAGGTGGTGGCTAAGACACCTATTGCTGTGGTGGCGGCTGGGCCACCTACTGACCCATCCGAACTAGATCTGTAAATTGGGGGAATTGATGTGCTAACAGCTGATCTTGGTATGCTGGTGTCATCCCCCCATCAATGACAACTGCCATGTAATCCCATCGGGATGGTGCTACTCATGCCTCTATCATACACTGCCCCTGATCTAGCCTCACCATCCAACCCTTCTTCACCTCATCGGTAAAGCGATCCTATGCACAGTACTCCTGAGTTATGTCTCGTGATCTCCCAAACTACCTCAGGACCTGTGACAATGGAAAGCACTCAATGATAGATATCATGTGGTCGATCAAAGGACATGAACAAAACATATGTGGAAGCTCATGCCTGGCATCATCCCAGACCTTTGTCCCTATCCATGGCCACCATGTAACTGCAACAATGTTATCAAGCTGAGCCTGCTACTGCTCAATCTTACCCAGCGTTGGTTGGGTCATAGGGCCACCGTACCTATAAATGTATGGCTCCACGGGCTGTCTAGTGTCCTGGAACACTGGCTTGCAAATGGGAAGATGATCCCAAGCCCATATCTGAAGTATGAACACTCCTGCTGCCATGCTCCGAGAATCCTAATATACGAGATCGTGCATCTCATGATACATCTGTGCAAGCATGCATTGGCCCCATCCATATCTCATGAGCAGCCGCTCCAACATCCTTTGTAGCATCCAACCCTAGCCACAATCTAGTCCACGCTGCCCTCTATCTAACATCAAGTAGAAGCCCAATAATGCTGCTAATACAATTGCTAATCAGTGTCTAGGACCATACTCTCTGATCAGGTCATCCCATGGGATTGCCCATCCTATCACTAAGTCATCCTAGAAGATCACCCGTAGTGCCAGAGTGTCTGCTCTCGGCTGTGTGTCATATTCCATGCGTAGGTCATGGAAGGGTACTCTCAGGATCTTATAGATATCCTCTAGGGTAACTATCATCTCCCACCGAGGCAAGTGAAATGTGTTCATTTTTTAATGGAAACGCTTGACAAGTGCCCCCAACAACCTATGATTCACTTGAATGTCGGGTACATCACATAGGTATGATAGTCCTAATCCATTTATGTGGATAGACTTTGCATCATCCAGCTGCCACACTAGCTCCCCAATGACTGGGTGGTGAGATTGAAACATAATATCAGGGAGGTCAACCTGCAATGCAAGTGACAACACACGATCATTATCTCAATCATGGTGATTCTCAAAGCAAAAACAACAATTGAAATTGTGCACCTATCCTAAAATGCCTCTCAAATGCTCTACTAGGCTAATCTTATGCAATCTTGGGTACACATTTTGGTTTTCTACGGTAGTTTCTCACACGAGGAAGTAAGACACTCGTGCGAGGTTTCTCTATCACGTGAAACTTCACGCCAGTTCACATGAGAGATCTTCCCTGAGGAGAATTTCTCATGCGGCTTCCATGGCCTCTTCGCATGAGCCTATGGAGAGACCCCACGCGAGGAAGCCCTCTTTTGGTCATTCCTTGCATGAGACTCCTCCATGGCCCATGTGAGGAAACTATTTCCTCGCACGAGTTCTTGCGAGAAAGTCCTAAAATTACCCTAAAACCTACCTAAAATCTACTAAAATGCATCAAAATTTGAAATACAAGGTAGGTTATCGACTACTCACGGGTGGGTCATACACCACCGGCTGGCTGTGACATCGAGAGTGCTCAAATATGTGCAATCTCACTGGCACACTCTCCATTTTTCTCAGAGCTCTCTAAATCACTCAAAGTCAATGGTTACAAATGAATTGAAAATGACCCTTTTGTGTATTATATAGGTTTTGACCTAATTTTCAAAAGTGCTCCATTTTGCGTGAAAACTTCACCCTTGGCTAAATTGACTACTCTGAATCCATTTTCGGGATCAAAATCAAAATCTAACACTCCTATATAGCTCAAAATCATATTTTAAATTTCTAGGACCAACGTGATCAGACGCTTGTGCAGTTGACCTCCTAATGTCGTATTCTTGCCAGAGTCACATCTCATCATCATTTTCTTGACTTCATCTTTTTCATCAAAAGTCAACTCTAGTCAATTATGGTCAACCTTGGTCAACCAGAACCTCCCAATCACTCTAGATCACTTCTGAATTTTCTCGATTCTTTTGTACTCTGTTCTGAGTTCTTCTAGATCTTCAATTTTATCTCTATCGACAAATTATTGTTGTTAATCACTTTTATGCTATGTCATCTTTTGATTTCACTCCTGAGGAGGAAGGATGATTGCATCATTAAATCTCACCAGTCTCAAATCAATCTGATCCAAATCAAAAGTCCTCACTGCTAGGGGCATCTCATCACTCGGGGCATGTTCAATTTTTCATACCTCACGGTCAAAATTGGATGTTCCACTATCTTAAATCACTAGGGGCATCTCTGTACCTTGCATCTTATCATCATACTGTTAGGTATCTAAGCAATCTAACTTAGATCCCTAAGGATCAAGCTTCATTCTGGAGATGGTTCTCAAAATATCTTCCAGTATCTGAGCAATCTAACTCAGATCCCTGGGAATCAAGCTCCATTCTGGAGATGGTTCTCAAAATATCTATTAGGTATTGGGGCAATCTAACCCTAATTCCTCAAAGTCAAGCTTCATTCTGGAGATGGCTCTCAAAAACTCTTTTACCGATATCTGGGTGATCTAACCTGGGTCTCGGAGGACTAAGCTTTGTTCTGGAGATAGTCCTAAAAATATGCATCAGTTATCATTTAGTTGATAGGTATTGGGGAAATCTAACCTTGACTCCTAAAGATTGAGCTTCATTTTGGGGACAATCTTACGGAAGTGGTAATTTGACCGAGGTTTTCGCAATCTAACCTAGACTTCAGAGAATCAAGCTTCATTCTGGAGATGGTTCTACAACTTGATCTAATCAGTGTCTTGGCAATCTAACCTTGACTTTTGAGGGTTAAGCTTCATTCTGGAGATAATCCTGAAACCCTCATCAACTGTCACATCAGACTATTCTTTGAACCAATGCGCTATTCACACATCAATTCAAAGAGGGGCAAAATGTAATACCCCAAAATTGGCATCTCACAATCTAAACCAATTTTGTTGCATTTAGTCTCATTCTATCAATTTCTAATCATCAAAGTCCTATTGTACTAGGCAATTCTATCTTCTAATTGACTCTAGTTGACTTAGTGTCAAATACAGAAAACCTTAAATTTGCATTAATCATACATCGTATTTAATTCCTAAATATTGACTAAATTGGCTAAATAAACCCTATGATCAATTAATTTAATTACAAAGTCCTAGCACTTTAATTAAATTAAATCCACCCTCTTTAGCTAAAATACATGAAAAATGAATTAAATAAATATTTGGTTTTAAATAATAAATATCCTCATCTCAATAAATAAATTTAATTATTCAAATAATTGAGAATATCCACTTATGAGGCAATATTGTATTTATTTAAATTAAATATTCTCTCCAAAAATCTTCTCTGTAGTTTAGAAAAGGAAACTTTAAGTTAATTAGAATTCAAAAGGGAAATAAAACAGTTAAAGCTCCACACAGGCAACGAAACTTAAAAAAGTTGTCTATCTTTCTATTTTGGATTGAACTCTCATTCAATCTTCACCGTTCGTCTGATTCAATCTCGATCGTCGATTGAACCTAGGGTTCTATAAAAGAACCCTCATTTCTCATTCAAAGGATCCAACTTTTTGAGCAACGAAGTGTTGTCCCTTTGTTGCCAGAACTCATTTGCATTCAAGCTTTATTTTCTTAGCATAATCTTCATTTCTAGATTAATATATCATGTTTAGCTTAATGATGCACTTCATTTCTTAATCTAGTTTTCTTTCATTGTTCTTAGATTAATTTCATCATTTCTAGATTAATCTTGCATACTCATTCTAGAATAATCTACATTGTACTTTCAATTAAATCCTCCATTCTAGTGTTAGTCTATGGTTGTAGGACTCTTGATTCTGAGAGCAATTTTGAACCCTACCTAGATAGGAGGCAACAGGTCGAATCATTCAAATAGGAGAGATGAATAATCTCATATTCATTCTTGGCTGCAACTAGTGAACAATGACTATGTTGAAGTGTGAGGTTGAATCAGAGTCCCATATTTAGCTTACATAGGTATGATCAGACGACCTTTCTTCTTAAAGTTATCCAATGACTATAGTTGTTCATCCCTGTAAGATGAGTGCTTTTTCTTTGTGTGTTGGATCTTTTATCTATCTTCTCTCCTGATTCCTTGGTATCTACTAAGCTTTAAACTTAGATATACTTATTCTATTCAATCCCTTAGAATATGTTACTTGTTCTCTTCATTCCTTTAGATCTCTTGTTATTTTAGGTCCTCCTCTCTATTATAAACACAATCATCTTGCTCAAGGTGTTTGGTTGTATTTGGGTGATGATATTTGGGCCCTTTATCCATTATCCTTGTCTCTCTTAAAATAGGATGCTTTCCCCTTTTGTTGGTGTATCCTAAGAACAAAGTTCTTAGAATACACCAAAAAGGGTAAGTGTCCTTATTTCAAGATTCTCCTCTCCTCAGGATCATTAAATCTAACACTTCAAATCACAGGTAATCGAGGATAGTCTTATATTAGCTATTTTCTTGTTATTTTGAATTCTCTCTTTTCAATGTTAGCATCTTTAGTATTCTTATAAATAATTTAACCTATAATGTAATGCCCCTCCAACCCTATCAAGTCTTGGTTATGTTCACTTGAAATTAGGAAGGACTATATGTGAGAATGATCCTGCTTGGGATGGTTTCTTAAACCAAACCTCTTCCAACGTACCATAACTTCATATTTTAATGTGGGAAATAACAATACTTACATAAGTATGTCCCTTTATATCTTCATGTGTGTCAGTGATAGGATCACCTGATAGATCTATATGTTTCTATTTGAAATGCTCATTATTAATATTTATGTGTACATTAGGTTAATTGACTATAATCATTTAAGGATTAGATGGGTTACCTTCTCTAATAGCGTTACTTGGGATTAGACATGATCGATGCATTTATGGTTATATGATTTGTTTATCTTGATTTGATAATGGGACACTTTTAGTATATGTCTGATGGTTAAATGAGTTTGTGAAAGATGATAAATGATTTATATTTACATGATTATGTATGATTCATTATTGTCATACAATATAGAAAAGAGATCATTTTGATACTAACCACACTAATCCAATTATGCTTTGTTGATGTGACTATCTATTGTGATTGTCGGAAGAGGGGAGGCAGTCGTAGTTACTCCTCCAGGAGGTCCACATGATGTCGTACTCTCCCTCCTTGTTTGCAATTGCTTGTACATATGTATATATATATTGGTGTACTTGGTTGGTGTTGCAGGATGCAGGTACCAGACATCGACTCCACCTGGCTACATAGGTTTGAGCGTGCCTTAAAAATCCTCGAACTATTGTTGTGTGGAGGTATTACCAAGATTACTCTCAAGGTTACCATGGACTTAGGTTTCTCTTTAGGAGGTTACCCTAGTTGGGGGATCTGAATGCGCTATGTGATGTGGTCTTGTGAGTTATGATTTGATGCCATTTTGTGATTTATGATGTGAGTTAGATTTATCCCTAGCTAGTATATATATGTATACATATATTTATTATATATAAGTGTACATTGATTGTGTGCTATATAGGTATGTGTATATGTGGGTGCACACACATATACCCATGCATATATAAATAATAATACTTGTATGGATTTATCGATTGTTTTAGTGGTATGTTATCTAAAGTGAATTCAATGAAGTGTATTAAATAAATGTATTAAAAAGTGAAAATAATAATAATAATAGTAATAATAAAAATAAATGCTCTTTGTAGTAAAACTAGCTATCTAGGACGGAGTTGAACTCGAGACCTCCTAGAAGTTAGGCTAGTTGGTTTCCATGTATGCTAAGTGGTTTTCTTGAAAGTTACTTGTTGGATGTTCTTGTTATGTTTTCCTTCATGGTTATTTTTAATTAAATTCATTAAAACTTTGTTAAGTGCTTACGGGAATAATTGGTTTAATTTTTCAACCAACTATGGAAGTTGGAGAAGTTGCTTCCCATAAAGCAACTCCTCCAACCACATAGTTGGAGGATAAATGTTTGAAGATTTTGTGTGCGAAGAGAATAATAATTTTTGGAAGATTTGTTTTTCTTTTGAGTGGTCTGTAAATGGTTTCTCTGGAAATTTTTGGTGAAAGTTATGTGAGTTTGAGAGTCTCTGGTTGGTGAAGTCTTACGTGTGAGGATTGCTTAGAGTTGTTTGCCAGAGGAAGATTTTCAGAAGGACATCTACTCAAGGTTGGAAAGTTTGCAGAGAGTCTCCAACCAAGGGAGGATGATTCTCCGCAGGACCCCAGGTAGGGTCTAAACTGGGATGTACCTCCATTCTTCCCATGTGTGTGATTATGTATATGATTGATATGTTACTCGATGAGAATGTGATGGTTTATTTCTGTTTGAAAATGAGAACTATATATATGTTTTTTTTGTTTTTTTGTGTATTTGAAATATGTTTTCGGGAAGTAATTTTTATGAATGTTTGTTTGTTCACTATGGTGAAATCTTCCTGGGAGGGTAGAAGTGGTTTTGATCATGTAGGATAGTGTATTATATTGTTATTGAACGTATTATGAATGCTTCTAGAATTTAGAACTATTGTTTCAACCTTACTGGTCCATGTCGGTTTATGCACCACCTTTTCTTGTCCAGATCTAGAATAGTTTTGTTAGATAGATAAGATGGATTGATGAGACATTTCTAAAGGGAAACTGGGAGATCTCAAATGGGTCATGCTCAGATTAGGCAACCACAGTCCCCATAATGCCCAGTTTTACCCGCAAGACATAGTTGACTGTCACATTTTGCAGTTTCTGTTAGTCTAGTATTAACTGAGTAGGTCAGTTTAGTGTTAACCGTGCCAGGTCGGTTCAATGTTGACTGAGCCAGGTTAGTTCAGTGTTAACCGAGGGAGGTTGGTGTAGTATTAACCAAGGGTGGTTGGTTTAGTGTTAACCGAGGGTGGTCGGTGTAGTAGTAACTGAGGGAGGTCAGTGTAGTGTTAACCGAGGAAGACAGGAATGAATGTGTTAACTGAGCAAGACAGGAATGCTAGTGTGAACTGAGCTAGATAGGGAAAAATAGGGTTTATACAGTTATAACATGTAAGTATAAGTTTACGTACTTTAATTTCTTATACTTTAAGTTATACTTGTATAAAGGGTTTAGGTGCCTTCTAAGATGATTGAGATAGGTTCTAGATTCATAGGAGTTAAGATGCAATTTCTAATTTTGAGTTTTCTTAAAAATCAGACTTAGCCAAATTTTAGGCACGTGAGATTTTGCAGAGCATGGTGTTTTGGCATATGGAATTTTGTGTAAACTTTAAATATGTTCATTGCTTATTTTGTTGGGATTATATGGTGCATTTAGATGCTTGAATAAGGTTTAGGATGTGTTTTAGGGATCAGAATTAGAGTTAGGATTGTCCAATGGACTAGGACTATTTTAGGGCCTCCTAAATGTTTCCCAAGCATTCCTAAACTTTCCTATTCTTTTCTTTTTCTACGCTTTGATTCTAGTTCTTGAAAGTATTTACGATGTATTTTATTTCAAGTATGATGTATTTGTGATGTGTGAAGTTTGTATCACCTATGTATGTTCGTTACTTGTTTTGTTGAGGTTACATGGTTTACTTATGATGATTTTGCACTTGGCATAGATTTGTGCTTAGTTTATGAGGCTAGGACTCGTCTCAATGGCCAGTGTGCATGGGAGGGTTCCATAGACCTATAAATGAGCCTTGGAAAGTTTTATTTGTGCATGGGAAAGGTTTTATGTTCTTCTTGAGATGTCTTGTGATAGACATTCTTCCAATGGTTCCTATTATGTATATGGCTAAGGTTAGGACTTGTCCTGAGGGCCTGAGTGTACGGGGGAGTTTCCTAAACCTATGAATTGGGGCTTGGAAGTGTTATCTTGTTTTGTGACTTGTGATGGGGTAAGGGAATAGGAACCTTAAGTGAGTGGCTCACCATAGGTGCTGGAACCCTAAAGTGGTTGCTGGAGGATCCTATGGGTGGGTTTGTAAAAAGTGATAACCTTAAAAATTAACCTGGGAAGGGGGGATTCAAAAGATAATGAAAGAAAACATTAATGGCCACACTGATTTGATTGGAGTACAAGGACCAGGGATAACTGCCAGGATGGATCCCTATTCATAAAGGGGGGACCGGGGTTACATGGTTGCCAGGAAGGATCCCAATATACAGGTTGTGTGATGACACTCACTTAGGTGGTCTCCTAGAACCTTAACCTCGGTGTTATAATATGATGATATTTTATGTGCTTTATTCTGGCTCTTTTGAGTCTTGGATTTATTGGTTTTTTTGAGACTTAGATTTCCTTAAGGTCTTGAGAGTACCTTGGTTCTATCTCCTAGCATGGGGGTGGAACTTTACTAGTTTCACATGGTTGGGTGGAAAATCTCTTTCGAGGTATTGTTCATGGTTCGTGTCATGGTTGAGATTCTGAGTTGTTCAGTGGTGAAGATTCTATTCTCGTATCATGTATCTCTATCTTTTGTTATCAAGATGTAGAGATGTATTATAAGCCCTTGGGCAACTTGATGTAATTATCTTTCTATATGCCTTCGGGCAATGTGCAGTAATTGTAATTATGTTTGTAAAAGAAAATTGTAAGGAATAAGTTATGTATATGTGAAGGGTAGAATCGTGAATCTAAAGAAGGGATTGAATATGGTTAAATCAATGAGTAATTTCTTACCCTATATCTCTTGTGAATTTTAAATGAAATTGAAAGTAATGGTTCTATGCAAACCTTTGTAATGAAAGTACTTATGGATGTAAACTTCTTTAGAAGGAAACTTGTTTTGATATTTGGTTAGTGAAAAGATGTGCTAAGGGTTCAAGGGTATGTCCAGGTGAAATAATAAGGGAAAAAGGAACATGTATGTTATCGAAATAAGTAATGGGATGTGATTTCTTAAATGTATATTTCAATGTGACTGATGTCGGGTTATTCAACTAGGTTTAATATAAATCCTTTACTAGATGTTTACAAGGTTATGGTTGATAATTTGTGGAAGTTAAACTTATGGAAAAAATGATTCGTTTAATGATTTATGTTGGTTGCCAATATATGATTAAGGACTCTTAATGGAAAAGCTTAAATGAGTTTTGATGGTGCCTTTGAGTTGAGCATAGTTATGGTTAAGGGGTAAATAAATATGAAAGAATAAATGTACTTAGTGGATGTGATAAGTAACGTGTGCTTGTTTCATTTCTGAAGGTAAATTACATGTTAGTTGGTAAGGGAAATTAATTCCACTAGTTCATTAATGTAATTGGTTGTGATGTGAAATGGAATTAATGTTAATTGAAGTTGTAATGAAAACATAATTTGTTAGATTAAGTAATTAAATGAAATACTTGATAATGGTAATTGAATTCATTAAGGGAACCTTAAGGAATGTACTTGTGGATGGTAATGATGATATGTTAGAGTGTAAAAAAAAAAAAATAGTTGTAATTTTAGGTCATTGACTTGATTCCTTATGGGTTCCCTAGTGGGGACATTACATATAATATGTAATGAAAGGTAAGTTAGTATGAGGCTTATTTTGAGTTTCCCAAAAATCTTTTATAACATTTAGTTCGTGTCATTTTGGTCTAAGAAGCATTTCACATTCTTGGATGGCCAGTCTAACAATTACCCATTGATTTCATATTTCCAATACAAGTATTCTCTTGCCTATTATTGAAGCATCTCTTAGCTTGGTGTTTAACATAGGTTCATCCCTTCTACAAGTCTGAGAATGGAGACAATGATAAAGCTTTGTGAGCTTGCTAATCAAGTTGCATTTCAAGGGCCTATCACTGGTATGATGATCAAATATATGATTATATCCTCTCATTTTTTGGTTATTAGAGCAGTATATCAAATTATGGGAAAATAATTCATTTTCAATATTGATCGATATAGACTTCCATTAGACATTTCTTCAATGTTTGTAGCAATGGTGCATATGGTGGAGTTTAAAAAGTATGGAATAGAATTATTATGCAGAAGGTTATTTAAAAGTGTTTATCTAGGATATTTGGAGAAGGTATTGATTAATATTAATGAAGAGTGTATGATTCCTAGACCTTGTAACTATGACTCAAATATGATAGGTAGAAATAACATTTCTAGATTCCCCATTGTATTCACGGTGGATCGTAAGAGGTTTAGGAAATGGAAACCAGTCATTAAGAGGAATGTAGATCCTAATGCATTTTCTCCATGTTAGATTTCCACCTTCCTTTGGATATTAGATTGATCGCTTCATGGATGAAGACCAGGTTGGATTATAGGAAGATGTAGATAATATAAATGTTGAATTCATAAAGCCAAATGATCCTTACGATAAGCTATTTGATTCAGATGTTGGCCCCTCTCCTTAATTTGGTATCCAAGCTTTATGAGTATCTTGTGAGGATACTAATGATAATCTGGCTTAAATCCAAATGGGCTTCAAATATAAATAAATGTAATTTATGCATGTTTTGATATTTGTCACTAATAATATGGCATAGTTTTTCTTTGTATTCAAAATGAAAGTTTTGAATAAATGAGAATTTTTATCTTATCATGTATATCTAAATTTGGGTAACACTATTGCTAATTTTTAAGTTTTCCTCAATTCCTTTTGTTCAAATACTCTTGTTTAGTGAGCACATTTCAATAAAGGAATATTATACATATAAATGATTAGTCTTATTTTTCTTTTAATTTAATATAATAAGGAGACTAACAATAGATCTTAGACAAGGTTTTGAGTTATAGGAAATGCAGGAAAGGATAATAGTACTTCACAAGCTAAATATTGGGAAGTTTAAACAAGGACTTACAGATCTGGAATAAGAAGATATCTAAATAATCACTATCAATTTATCCAAAAATTGTTAAGGCAATACCAAAGATACCTATCCCCATCTCATATCTTTGGCACCTTATTTGAGATGAGTCATTGTATATCTTGGCCTTTGGGCCTTTTACCAATCAATATATATATATATATAATTTTAGTATTGTGGGTTAAAAAAATTATAATTTTAATTTGAAATGTAATTATAATAATCACATAATTTTGATAAATTTATTATTATTATTATTTTGTTGAAGGTTCAAAGAACCTCTTCGACTATGAGCCAAGGACTAAGGGGTATCCATTCCGCCAAAATCTACCTAAGGCACGATCTCAGCTTCATCCCTTATGGTGTCAGAGCCATGCACTCAGCAAGACTTGATCCCTGTGGGCTCATTTAGAACCATTCAGCTTCACCAAAAGATCAAGGGCCCATTGACAAATTTATTATATTTTTATTAAATAGTATTATAATTAATTATCTAATTTTTAATTTTTAATTTAATCTATATAATTATAAAAATATATAAATTAATTTTGGGTTCTTTTAATTGGACGGGGATTGAAACATATGGATTGGCAGAGCAAATGGTTTTTGCAGAAAAATGGCAGGTTTGAATCTCAGGATAACAACTGAAGGGTTTTTTGACAGCATGCAAGCCTTGCTTATGATAATAATAAATGGCCATGGTGGGCCTATAATAGGAGGATGGTTAATGACAGAGACTATCAATGACAAGAAATAATTGATAAGCACTGATAAAGTTACAGATGGGTATGAGAGCTACCAAAATAAGCAAGAGTGGAAACATCTGATGGATTAGTTTGTTTCTACTAATCTCGACTGACTAGTGGATTTCAGAATCCTAGCCAAACAAATTTGGAGACCGAAGATAGTTCAGGAGCAGGAGGAAGGGATGAAGACTCCTCCATCCCAAATACAAAGCAACGTAGTTGCTTTGTTGGTAAATGGTAAGGATTGAATGGATTATGTAAGTTATTTACGAAGCCATACTTTATTTTTTAATTGGGGGGGGGGGTGGGAATGGCCAACCTTTAGAATAATTAAGAGTTGGTGTGATAGGCAATGGAAAAAAGTGTGTAGCTTGAAAAACCTTGAAAATGGTTTCTACATGATAACAATAGCTAGTGAACACGATAGGGATTTCATTTTAAATAGTGGCCCATATATGTTTGAAGGGAAAGGTTTTATATGAAGCCATGGGAACCTAACTTCAACCCAACTAAGGAAGTGGTCAAGGAGTTTCCAATCTAGATAGGACTAAAAAACTTACCATAGGAATATTGGAATGAGGAGTCCTTCAGGATAATAGACAACAAACTAGGCAAATTTGTTAACTTTATGGAGACAGTGGATACAATCACTTTTCATATGTTACCCAAAATATGCATTCAATGGAAATCATGTCACCCTTTTCCTAAAATGATAGAACTAACTACAGATGAAGGGGTCTCCAGGCAAGCCCTCTCAGTTTAAGAGGATCTCATAGTATGCATTGGGTGTCTTGGTGAAGACCATGAAGTGGGTAGCTATGAAGGCATAGAAAAAGGGAAATCTTTGGTAAGTAATAGAATAGAGCAAAGGGTTATGACCATGACAGACAAGCATATTAGAAGAAAGGATCAAATATGCAAGGAATGAGTGGTTTAGTAGCAATATGGAAATGCTCTTTATTTGAACTTGCACACCAAGCTCGGATGACAATGAAGGGGAAAGGTATAATAGAGGGAGTTTGCATGCATTGGAATCAAAGAGGAATTTTTTTTCTCTAGGACATTTGTCTATTAGAAAACTGATAGACTTAGTGAATGAAGATTAGTCTGTAATAGGTCTGAGACAAAGCCAGAACAAATGGGAGTCACTTTGGGGAGGGAAATGGCTAAATAAAGTATGGATGATTTGGCTTGGCAAGGCTAGGAAAGAAATCTATAGGGAGGTTGTATTGAGGTAATGAGCCCTTTGGTCAAGCTAGTGGATCATATAATTGAGCTTTTAAATGAAAGATAATGGTCCAATAGGATGGAAAATACTGAGAATGAGAGAGAGAATGGAGAAAGAATGGTGATGGAAGTTGGGGAAGGGGAATCATAGATTGAAGGGATTGAGGAATTATGTAGAGTGAAGGACATCAAAATTTCACTAATCAAATATTTGGAAAGCTCCTTTGAAACTATTCGAGATTCAAGTGGGAACATAGTTGAATTAGACTTATACTATGAGACAAGGGAAGATTGAGAGGAGGATTTCTTAAGTTTGGTTGATGAGGTCGTTCTTTGTGAAAAATCAACTTTGGAACAAATGGATACAAAGGAGAACAAATTTCAATTTTGTGAGAAGAAGAAGCATGGGCATAAGTCTAACCAAGCTCTATTATTGCAAGAAGGCACTATAGTAGGCCAAATCAAGCGAGATCAGGAAGAGGCTATGTTTCTTCTTGGGGGTAATGAGGTTGCTTTCGTGAAATGTCAAGGGTTGAAATGCCCCTAGAAAAAATTGCTTGATCAAGCAATGTTTTGATTAAGTGAGACTTGATTGTGTTTTAATATAAGAAACTAAAATAAAAAAGAAGGATTTTATGGGGATGGATAGGTGTTTTAGTAGGTGGAAGAGCTTGTGGGTGGAAGCACAGGGTGCTTCAAGAGGTTTAGGCATTATATGGAAAGATGAGTCTTTAGATATAGAGCTGATTCATTAGGTTGATAATTGGCAATGGGTGAAGGTTTTTTCAAAATTGTTAGGGGAAAGCTTTAACCTAGTTAATGTGTATGTCCCAAATAGTTACAGATCAAAGAAGGAATTATGGGTGGAAATTACAAGCTTAATGAATGTAATAGATAGGAGGTGTGCATCATAGGGGTCAACTTCAAAGAAATCCTAAGCCCACAATATAAGGGAGGGGGGAGAGGATGGATGAGCCAAAGTAAGTAGGACTTTAATAATTTTGTGATGGACAATAGTTTAATATATATCCCCTTCAAGAAAGGTGAGTTTACTTGGACAAATAGGTAAGTAGGTTGTTTGAATATAGTAGAGAAATTACGCCATTTTTTGTTAGTAGGGGATTGTGCTAGTCACCAGTGAACCTGTGATGTGGAAATTTTGCCAATACATGGTTTGGATCATTATCCAATAGGCCTAAGAATTCAGGAGGATTCTTCCCCAGATCGGTGCCCTTTCAAGTTGAGGCAATGTGGCTTAGAGTTGAAGGTTTTAAAGACATGGTGAAGAGATGGTGGTTGTCTGCTCTGGAGGATGAAGGTAATAAGGCTTTTATCTTTTTCCAGAAATTGCAATTTCTTAAGGAGAATTTGAAAGTTTGGAATAGGGAGCATTTTCATAACATTTTCAATCAAAAGTTAAAGTTAGAAGAATATTTGAAGTCTCTAAATGATAAATTAATTGAGTATGGTATGAAGGAAGATGATTTTGAGTGAGAAAGAAGGTTAAGTAAGGAATATGTTGAAGTGCTAGCTAGAGAAGAGATATTTTGGAAGTAGAAGTCTCGAGAGACTTGGTTGAATGATGGGGACAGAAACATAAAGTTTTTTTCATAATTCAGTCAAGATAAGACGAGCTGATAATAAAATCTTTTTCATTCAAGATGAATTGGGCAGGGAGCTAAGGGAGATGGAAGACATAAATAAGGAAGTAGTGTCTTTCTTTAGGTAGAGAGGAAAAAAGGCAGATTTGAATAATCATGATCTAGACATAGTGTTAAGTAGGATCCTGAGATGCATTTCTCAAGAGTAGAATAAGATGTTGACTGAAGTGATAACAATGAAAGAGGTGAGAAAAGCCTTATGGGGTATGGGTAGACAAAAGGTTCCAGGCCCAGATGGTTTTCCTGCCCTCTTTTTTCAAACCTTTTGGGATGTTATTAGACTTGATTTATGGGAGGTAGTGGAGGAGTCATGTAGGGGTGGTTTTGTTATTAAAGACCTTAATAATATCTTAATTGCTCTTATTCCAAAGAAGGCTAAGGTAGTCTCCTTTGAGGACTTGTGTCCTATTTCCCTATGCAATACTATGTATAAAGTGATTTATAAAGTTACTGCAAATAGATTGAAGAAGGTCCTAGACTTGGTAATCTCTAATGATCATAGTGGTTTCTCCTTGGGCAAATCAATTTATGAGGGGGTGATTGTTTCTCACAAGATGATTCATACTATTAGAACTACTAGGGTGGAGAAAATGATGGTGAAACTAGATATTAAACAAGCCTATGATGAGGTTGTGTGATCCTTTTTGCTCAAGGTATTAAGTAGATTTGGCTTTGATTTGAAGTAGGTGGAGTGGGTTAAAAGATGCATCATGACCCCACACTTTTCAGTTCTTGTAAATAGAAGTCCACAAGGGTTTTTTCAGTTGGATAAAGGTATTCTCTAAGGGGATCCTCTTTCCCCCTTTTGTTTTTATTATCATGGTAGAGGTGTTGGGTCAAATGATTGCATGGAAGAGAGAAGTTGGGCTCTAGAAAGGGTAAAGGTTGTAGTTGGAATTGACTTTGTATCTCATCTACAATTTGTAGATGACACCTTTCTAGTAGGCGAAGACTCAGAAAGAGAAGCAAGAGTTATGCGTGAAACTTTAGACTTGTATAGAAGAGTTTCAGGGCAGTGTATAAATTAGAACAAGTATGAGATTTTATTCTTCAATAATCCATTGAGAAAACAAAGAGAGATTTGTAGAATTCTAAACATTAGAGGGGGAATTTTTCTAGGTAAGTATTTGGGGATTCCCTTATTCGAAGGAAGAAATAAAGTTGATCTATGGAAATATTTAGTGGAAAAGTATCTAAAGAAAATGGAGGGATGGAAGGGAAGATGGCTAAATTTAGTGGGGAGAATTCTTATGCTAAAATTAGCGATCTCATCCATCCTGATCTTTTCTAGAATGAGACAAGTGAGGAGGAATAAGATTACCTTTACTAGCATGGGAGAAAATAAAGTTGATTTATGGAAAGATTTAGTGGAAAAGTATCTGAAGAAAATGGAGGGATGGAAGGGAAGATGGCTAACTTTAGCGGGGAGAATTCTTATGCTAAAATTAGCGATCTTATCTATCTCGATCTTTTCTAGATTGGGACAAGTGAAGAGGATAAATTACCTTTACTAGCATGGGAGAAAATTTACAAATCTAAAGTTAATGGGGGGGGGGGGTTGGATTCATGGATTGGAATTTGATGAATGATTCTCTTGGGGCCAAATTGATATGGAGCCTATACAAATGCCCAAATAAATTGTGGGTCCAAATCTTAAAAGCCAAATACTTGGACTCAGAGATAAATGAGAGGATTTTTACTATAAGGAATCCTTCGAATGGGTTTTCTATATAGAATTTTATGATGTCATTCATACATTTGATCACTGATAATATCTCTTGGAAGATTGGAAATGGAAAGAAGACAAAGTTCTACGATGATTCATGGAATGATTATCCAATTGTGGTTTCTAATCAACCTTTATAGGAACTAAAAGAGGTGATGTGTGCAAGATGGGGTTAGACAATTGTTAATTATGTTGAAAGTGTGAAGGGTCCTTTAGGTAGAATGTGATGATGAAAGGATTGCAATGTGGATTATCTTATAGAGTAAAATAAAGAGTTATTAGGAAACATTTTTAAGCAGTGGGAAGTCTTTTTTGTGGATGAAGATGATAGAATTATAGGGTGTGCTTCCTCTTCAGGACATTAGTTGGTAAAGAGTGGGGTATAGATTTTTGAGCAGGGAGGAGAAGAATGGGTTTGGAGCTTCTAATTTGTGTTGGAACAAGGATTGTCTTCCAAAGGCTGGGACCTTTGCTGGGCTAGCTATCCAAGGAAGAATCCTGACCGGTGAGAGAAGGAAGAGATTAGGTATTTATGGTTTGACAAAATGTGTGATGTGTGAAGAATATGAGGAAATAATGGATCACCTTCTCCTAAATTTTAGGGTGACTATGGAGTGTTGGAATGAGGTGAGGAAGAAGTTGGGGGTGGTAGGGCCCATGGAAAAACATACTAAAGGATTTATTTATTAGTTGGCCCAGACCTAGTGATAGGTCACTATTATCATGTGTGCAGGTGGTTTCTCCCTCTGTAGTAATTTGGGAGATATGGAAGGAGAGAAATAGGAAATTTTTCTTAGATAAGTGGGAGTTTATGGAAAGGTTGCAATGGCAGATCAATCATTTGATTGAGGAGGTTCTTAGTGTTTTTTCCTTCAGATGTTGCTCTTTAAAGGTTTCTTTTACAAAGGAGGATAGTAGGATCCAAAAGCAATGGTCAGGTGTTAAAATCATAAATCCTAATTGTTTTCAACAAAGGCAAAGACAAGGGAAAGGATAGGAAAAGGTGCTTCGGGATAATCTTGAGGTGGATTGGGTGAAAATAATTTTTGTTGGGGCAGCAAGGGGTAACACAAGACCATCAGGAGCTAGATTTATTATGTGAAACCATAAGGGAGAAACAATTTCCTTTGGAGCTAAAATATTAGAGAATGGGACTAACAATATTGGAGAGGTGAAGGCAATGATGTTGGATATGGAGTGTGCATAGAAGTTGGGAGTTCAGAAATTACATTTAGAAGGGGATTCTATGATTATTATAGACGTTATTAAATAAGATAAAATAAATGTATGGCATATGGAGAACTATATCCACAAAGTAAAGAAATTTTGGATGGATTAATAGACTTCAAAGCTAGTCATATAAAGCCAGAAGGCAATAAAGAGGTAGATGTGTTGTCAGAGTGGGCAACTGGGTTCACAGAGATTGGGGATTTAAAGTTTGAAATTATGTAGCAGTTTAGATGGTGCGGGTTTGGGTTTATATAAATTTATTAATATTTAATGGTTTTATATTTGATGTAGGTGGATTACTGAAATTATTATTTTTATAGTTTCAAAGAAACCAAACTATTTATGATGAGATTTTAGAAAGGTGGCAGTAAAGGGCATTAATTATCTCTTGTGTTAAAGTTAGATGTGTGATGTGATTGTTAGTCTATAGCAAGGCCTATTTTTTTAAGGTGAGGGAAAGGTGTTTTTTTTTCTTAGAGTGATTTATTTGGAATAATTTTGGAAGTGAGTTTTCAAGGTAGGTGTAAGGTTTTTGACAGGGGACTCATGGAGGCCACCTTTACTTTTGAAACAAAATGCCAACAAAAAGCCTTGTTTGGACCTATGACAGACTATCGCTTGAAGTTGTTATTAAAATGCCCTTCTCAAGGTGTTGTGTGGGCTATGCAGTGGACTCTAGGAAGTATTTTTTAGGAAGAAACACATCATTGGAAGATAAATGTGGACATAGCTGCCTAGATTATGGCTTGGGGTTTGGAGCTTAATGAAGAGATCGTAGTGGTGTGGTGGGTGATGTATTCCTTATTCCTAAGTGACTTAACTGTTGGGTTGGAGTCAAAATTGGAATGGGCCTTTCCAGGCTATGGTTCCAATTATAATGAATGCTTTGAGAATGAGTAGGAAGAAAATGAGATTGGGTGTTACTCATTTTGTGGTGGCCTAAAAGAGTGAACTAGTGTTCCTACAAGGAACATATTGTAGTGGAATGGAAGGATTTGAAGGAGGAGATAAGGGCTTTCCATGATGAAGAGGCAATGAAAGTATTGGGTTTTCCTATGGCAAATGCGCCGAGGAGGAGGTCTATTAGCCCAAGGTGAGGGAGGATGGTGGTGTGGGTGCACTTCCAAATTAAGTTCTAAATCAAATATGAGTTTTTGTTGCAGGTTTTGGTGACTGCTTCTATGTTTTGTGGGGTAGTGAAAATAATGAAGGATGCAAAGGCTTTTCCAAGAATGGCAGTCTAAAGCAGTCTCAGATGTTGATTACAAGGAAAAAATTTGGACCTGAAGTTTTTTGGAGTAATGTGAACTTTTGATGTTTTGGATGTGACTAATGCGACATCTTGAAAGCATGTTACTCAAATAATGTAATGCCTAGAGAAAAGCTATTGTAATGTTTGTTATTGGTGAAGGGAGAATGTAGTTATTGTTCAAATAATGTACTATTAGGTTTAGGGGTGTGTGGGATAGGCCATATAGAATTGACCTTTTTGAACTCTTATGTAATTCCTATTATTAATTAATAAAATATAGATTATTACCGACCCTAATATACACACACACACACACACACACACACACACATACATATATATACATATGTATATACATATATATATATATATATACTATATATATACATATATATGTATATATATACATATATATATACAAATATATATATACACACACATATATATATGTATATATATATGTATGTGTATATATACATACATACATATATATATGTATGTATATATATATGTATGTATATATATATGTATGTATATATATATATATATACATATATATATATACATACATATATATATATATATATATATATATATATATATATATATATATATATATATGTATACATATATATATATATATATATATATATATATGTATATATATATATATATATATATATATATATATATATATATATATATATATGTATACATATATATATATATATATATATATATATATATATATATGTATACATATATATATATATATATGTATACATATATATACATATATATATGTATACATATATATGTATGTATGTATATATACATACATACATACATACATATATATATATGTATATATATATACATACATACATATATAGATAGATATATATATATACATACATATATATATATATATATAGATATATATATACATACATACATACATACATATATATATATATATACACACACATACATACATATATATATATAGACATACATACATACATACATACATACATACATACATACATACATACATACATACATACATACATATATATATACATATACATATATATATATATATATATATATATATATATATATATATATATATATATGTATATGTATATATATATGTATGTATGTATGTATGTATGTATGTATGTATGTATGTCTATATATATATATGTATGTATATATATATATATGTATATATATATATACATATATTTATACATATATACATATAATATATATATATATATATATCTATGTATGTATATATAAATATATACATATATATATCTATGTATGTATATATGATATATATACATACATACATATATATATATGTATATATTTATATGTATTGGTATATGTATATATATATATATATATATATATATATATATATGTATATATGTATGTATATGTATATATATAGATATGTATATGTATATGTATATGTATGTATGTATATATATATTTATGTATGTATATATATGTATATGTATATATATATGTATATATGTATACATACATACATATATACATACACACACACACACACACACACACACACACACACATATAGAGAGAGATACACACACACACACACACACACACACACACACACACATATATATATTTGTCCCTATTAATGGGGTCTCTTGTGTTTTGGCCCTACGAGAAAGAAAAAATGCAAAATTGCAACCTCAACAAGAAGGATAGAATAAGTTGCCACACCACCTTATTATAGAAAATGAGCTTTGTGATCTTGGGGGTAGGGCCTCAATTCCTAGAATTAGTAAGAATAAAGTGAAAAAACCTTCCCCCTTAGCCAAAAAAACCAAACTGAACATCTAGGAGATTATCAATGAAGAGGAGGAAGAGACTAGTAAAAATGAAAGCAACCCAAGGCGGTCCAATAGATTGGCCACTTGTTCCACAGAGAAAAGAAAAATGAAAAAATTGGTTGAGTATGATACTGAGGACAATGAGGAGGATGAGGAGAAAAATAGTGAGAATAATAATGAAGAGGAGGGGAAGAGTGATGGGGTTGACAAAGAAAGGGAAAAGAAGAGGAGACATGAAACTTGGAGAAATCTATTGAGGATAACATCACCCATATTTCTAAAAGCATAAAAATGAGACCAATTGACCTAACCCATGAAATGATGACCAAAGAAGAAGAGATGAACAAACCTAGGGCATAAGGAACATGTAAAACCCAGGCAAAAGGGACCTATTTTGAATCAAAGCCACTACAAAAGAGCAAGAAAAGGTTAAAGCCAAAGTCACAGATATTGAGAAAAAGTTGGGGAGTGTCTCTTAGTTTAGCCTAAGGGTCATTCATAATTCCACCACCTCCCTTTTCTTGATGTAAAAGAAGATCTTGGTGAGTGACGATGTTGATGAAGGAAACTACAAGGAAATTTTTAATCTCCTCACCGATGTCTGGTCTAATGTGCTCCATCAAGTTGGCTGCAAAATTAAGAATGGTCCTTAGGGTTAATTTCTTGTTGGTTTTTTTTGTTAGTATTATTTATCGCCCTAGGTGGCCTTATGCTAAGACTTTTTATAGTTTAGATAGCTTACTAGACTATTCTAAGACTTTTTATAGTTCAGATAGCTTACTAGACTATGGTTCTAGAGTTAAAACTTTTATTTATATTGTATTGTTGAACTAGTTTAGTTTTATGTATTAGTATGCTAATAATGTGATGTTAATTTGTTGAGACTAATTTAATACTTATGTCTTTACACCCTTTACATTTTTGTTTATAGGGATAAAACCCTTGTTTTTTGCATATTAATATCAAAATCAAGGGTGGAATAAACTCAATTTTGATGGGGTTGTCTACGGTAACCTTAGATAGTCAAGTGTTAGTTGCATCATTCAAAATTTAAATGGAAAGGAAATTACACACCTTTCAATGTCTTTTCCACAAGGGGCTAACAACTTAGTTGAGTTTTAGGTGCTTCTTTGGGGCCTAAGGTTGGCTAGAAAAATCAATATAGACAAAATTGGAGATTCAAGGGGACTTGACAATGATGGTCAATATATTACACAAATGGGCCACATTGAGTTGGAAACTAAATGCATTATTAGAGGTTGCATGGGAAATTTCAAGTAGGCTGTCAAATAAAATAATCTACCATGTATATCATGAAGCCAACATGGTCACAAATTGGCTAGCCAACTTGGCCATAAACATTATTTCAAAGAAAGTTATTCATGATTGTACCATGATGTGATTTGACCTAGTTAATTATTACTCATGTTGCCTTGTTAATGAGCATGCAGTTCACACGTTGAGATGGTTAATTCATTGATGTGAACATGTAGAAGGTAGTTACTAAAATATTTTACATTTTCCACATAGATATTAAGGACAAGATATTTATAAAAGCAACTCAGGAAGGTTCCATCTTAGAATAAAAAATTGTATCAAGAATTAATTTTGGAGGTCTACAACTTTATGTACCTGGCGTCCATCCAAATTTTTCACTCGGCTCTCTCACATGCTCCTTAGTAGGCTGCCATTTATGGCCTTGACGTCACCAAGAGCCATTACAGCTGAAGTGACGCCGAAGGGATGTATCCCTACGATGAACGATATATCTCACAATGAAAGTGATTCTAGCCCTAAGGTAGTTTCTCAAGTGATTCCTATGGTTTTTGAAGGTGTTGCTAGAGGTGATGCTCAAAAGAATGGAGAAAAACAACCAGCCGCACCCAAGGTGAAGTCCTTCATTAGGCTGTCCAAAATGAACACGTTTTGCTAGAAGGAGCCGCCTTCCTCACAAGCTCTTCCCAGGAGACTGCTTTTGCCAAAGGAGATGGAGGTAAGAATCATGTTCCTCCCAAGTTAGTTATTAAACCAAATCCGCAGATGAATGTTGCTATCAATCAGGAAAAGTCTAGGCTTAAAGATTGTGCTATATTCTTTGCTATAGTTGATAGTTCTAGGATCCCCTCTAGGAATTTTCTTAATGATTGGTTTCATAAAACATGGGGACAAAAATTAGGTTTCCATTTCTCCTACTATCGTATGCTTCAAAAGGGTTTGTTTATTTTGTTTTTTTGTGACCCTAAAGTGCAGAAAGTCATTGTGGGCAAGCAATTTTGGAGAGTTGGCTCCTGTAAATGTAGGGCTATTCCTTGGTCTCTTGAAGCCTCCCAAGAAGAAGTACTAGCCCTGTCTAGCCCAAGGTGGCTAATCATTGGCAACCTTCCCCCTTTCTTGTTGAACCTTATTCCACTTGTGCTTGAGCTGATAGGCAAGTGCGTAGAATAGATCAGTCCAATACTCTTATTCCTAACATAGATATTTGCATCCTTCTCTCAGTTAAAATTGGTGTTGACCTCCTTGAAACCCTACAATTCGACATTGATCTTGTGCCTGTGTTGTGCCTGATTATCTTCCTGGGTGGTTTAGGTGGCTTCTTCATTTGTAGGAAAGAAGGTCACAAAAAACAAGAGTGCCCTATTATTCTGAAAAGGAATGTGATGAATAAGAAAGTGGTTCCTCCTCCGAACCCTAAGGAAAAGGCTAGCTCAGAATTACAATTTGCTACTTCCAAGATCAATGGTACTCTTGAACCTCCCCCCATACTTCATATTTCACCCCCCCCCTTCCTGGAACCAAGACTCAACCACTCTCTCCGCTACCCTAGATAGCCTCAAAAGGAAATTTGATTCTCAACTGGAGCTCCCAAAACACAATTCTGCCATCCTAAGACTCCTTGAAGGTGTTCCTAATATTGAAACCCTTGATTTTGGCCTTAATGGTCCTAAACCAAAAAAAAAGCATAGAACAAAGAATGCTCAACAGTTGGCAGTAGATAAGATCAGAGACATAGCTTTGAATAACAAAAGTGTGCCTTAGCCCAAGTGGAAAATCTATTCCAGTCATCCTCAAGGTCAAAGGATTCTAATGAATTCATCTCCTCCCTCTTCTCTCCCTGTAGATAGGGTAGATGGCCCTCAAGCCTCTCCTGTACACTCCACTCCTAATGAGATGTCCCTTGCCCCCTATCAGGGTGGTGGAATGGGAGGGAATTCCCCCCCTTTTTCTAGTGAAGATAAACTAAATGCATATTCCATTATTGTCATACCAACTCTCCCTTCCCTTCCACCTCCACTTGATAGATGGATTTATGTGTCTATTGAGAAGAGGAATGAGGTAGGATCCATCCTTCTTGTAGGGAGAATAGAGTTGGGAACTGAGTCGAGACAAGACTTTGAGCTTGAAGAAGGAGAGATTGCCATCTCCAATCATGCCCCATAGAAAGGCTTCTTAGAAGAGTCATTTGTGTTTATAGCTGATCCCACCAGAGGTAACAAAGGGGAGATTCAATCCATGAAAGTAAGCTCTATAGAAGTGGATGCAAAGATCATTAAGAAGAAGAAAAGGGGAAGGCCCCCCCTAACTAGTGGTAATCCTAAACTTTCTAAAACCCCCAAAGTGGATATGCCTAAATGCTTTAAAGGATTTAGGAAACCCATGGATACTGACTAATAAACCATTAATATGCTACTAAATTGTGCATCCTAGAATGTTAGAGGACTGGAAGCCTTTGACAGGAAATATGTGGTCAAGAGACTCCTTAACTCACATAAAGAGTTAGACACTCTAATGCTTCATGAGGTTAAAGCAATAGGATTTGAGCTTGATATTTCCCTCAAATGCATTTGGAGAGATGCAATTGCATTTTCCACCAAACACCCTAGAGGTAAAGGTGGGACCTCTATTCTAATTAGCCCCACATGGAAGAATGTTATCCAAATGTGGGGCATTTCACCCTGCAACAGGGCTGTTTGGATTAGATTGAAGGTCAAAGATATAGAATTTGAGATATGCTCAATATATGCTCCTAATGAACACAGTGGCAGGATTGAGTTGTGGAGGTGGTTAGCAGATCTTGATTCCATCCCTTGGATAATAGCAGGAGACTTTGATATGGTTGAGAGGGCCCAAGATAAGTTGGGAGGGCTTAGGTTTGAATGGAAGGGCAATGAACCACTCTACTGGTGCAGAATGATTAAAAAAATTAATCTATTTGATCCCTTAGCTGGTAAGAAGAATGAATCTAAGGGTATCTGGTATACCTGGTCTAATTTTAAAAAAGGAGAGAGAAGGATATACTCTAGATTGGATAGATTCTACCTTAACAAGCTCTGATTTAGCTGTCAGCCCCCTTTGGACAACAATTGTGTGAAGGTCTTTCCCTTCACCCTATCTGACCATCACCCCATTTTTTCCTCCATCTAACTCATTGGAGATCAAGTCTTTGATGCTCCCCCTAAACAAGGGTTTTCTCTTAATACTTCCCTCTTAGTAGATGAGGATGTCCAGGTAGCAGTTAATAGCATTGCAAGTATTAGAGTTCATGACTCTATGGTCTCTTCTCAACAAGAGATTGTCAAAGCCTTCTCCTCCTTCTATAAAGACTTGTTCACCTTAGAAGATGTTGTTCCATCTATGGAGGAAGCCAGGGGCAAGATCAAGACCCTTATACCTAAGAAGATAGGAGAGGAGGAAGTGAAGTTGTCAAACAAGGAACTCTCTATGGAAGAAATCAATAACTCCATCAACAAGATGGCTAATGATAAAGCTCCTAGTCTAGATGGGCTACCTATTGAGTTTTACAAGGCCAATATAAAGTGGATTGGGCCTAAACTCCTCAATGTCTATAATGAAGCTATTGAAGCAGGCACCCTTGGCCCAAAATTAAATGCTGGGCTCATTAAGCTCATACCTAAAGAGGGTGATAGACTGCTAATTAAGAAATGGAGACCTATCACTCTTCTAAATGTGGTATACAAGACCCTAGCCAAAATTCTTGCAATAAGAATTGAAAACCTCCTCTCCTCTGTGATCAATAGCACCCAAACAAGATTTTTCAAGGGAAGATACATCCTTGAGAATCTTATCACATGTTGGGAGGCTATGAACTAGGCAAAAACTTTAGGACAGGACTATGCCATGCTCCTCATAGACTATGAGAAGACATATGATAGGATCGAGTGGAGATTTATCATGATGATGTTGGAAGCCTTAGGGTTTCCTCCCTTCTTCTATAGGATGGTATCAACACTCCTCTATGGTTCCATGGCCATAGTGGAAGTCAATGGAGTCAAATCATAATTCTTTAGCCTCTCCAGATCTATCAGACAAGGTTACCCTCTAGCTCCCTCCCTGTTTGTTATTGCTACAGACTCTTTGCACTACCTCCTTAGAGATGATTCCCTCTCCCCTAGGGTGAAAGGTATCCTTCTCCCCAATGATCAGGATGTCTCTAATGTCCAGTTTATAGATGATACCTCCATTCTACTTCTCCTTGAAGAAAATAATATGAGATATTTGATGAACAAACTAGACCTTTTCTGCAAAGCCTCTGGCAAAAAAGTCTCATTATGCAAATCTGTTATGTTGGGTTGGGAGCATAATCCTCCTCATTGGTGGGCCAAATTTGATTTTTCTTTGGGAGGGCCTGACCATATGGTTAGATATTTGGGAATCCCCTTTTCCATCTCCCCTAATCTCAACCAGATGTGGGATTGGATTTTTGAGAGGATTAGCAAAAAGCTCATCAAATGGGACAACAACCTTCTTTCCTTCCCTGAAAGATTCCAAGTTTGCCAGAAGATACTCTCCTCTTATCTGGTCTATTTCTCCCCTATGTGGCTATTTAGTTACACCAGTTCAACTCTATCTAGAAGGTTATCAGAGATTTTCTTTGGTCAGATGGTAGAGGAAATACAAGGTTACATGCAGTTTCCTAGGAATGGTGCTCAAGAGATAGAGACTGGGGAGGTCTAGGACTCAAGGACTTGAAGTCACAAGGTATTGCTTTGGCAGTCAAGTGGATAGCTAAAGAAGGGGAAGGAGATGAGCCTTGGAAATTGTTGGTGAGAAACAACCTACAATTGGCTCACTTTAGCAGGCCAAAAGGTTGGCAGAAACTTTGCTTTACTGACATTCTCACTATGGATGCTAACGTGGTTGTTCCTGGATCCAGTGTTTTCAAAAGCATATGGAAGGCATGGAAATATGTTAAGGGTTTCCTGAGAATTAAGGGTCCGATTGAGAAAGATGGGAACTTCTTAGGCTCAAATCCATTTGGTGGAACCTAAGACATGGAGATAGATCGCTAGCACTACTATAGGGGTGTTCAACAAGGAAGTAGACTGGGATAGGTATTGCAACTTTTGGAGATACCATCCAACAGGGTATGCTTCCCCCATGGGAGTGGCTTGAATCCCAATTCAGTATACCCAAAACCCAATGGAGAACTTACTTTGTCCTCAAAGATTCCTTGGACTCTATTGGTCCCATTAAAGGATGTTGCACTGAATCCTGCTGTAACTTCCAATTGTTTTGGCCTGACAATACCCCACTCCACCTTGGTAAGTTCAAATATTTTTTATCAATTGATGACCAATAACTGTGACATCTTTTCCCATGTAAACCATAAATGGGGACTAGAGATCTAGAACTTAGAGTGGATGAACTACTTTAGACTGGTGTGGAACAGACCAATAGAACCTAAGGTCTCTTATTTTTTGTGGAAACTATTCCTGCACAAGCTGCCATTTAAGAAACCTGGGGGAGATCCAAATATCGGTTCTATGTGTAAAGAACCCGAGTCTGTCACCCATGTTTTCTTTGAGTGTTTTTTTGCCTTTGAAATCTGGAACATGTTTGGACTATCCTATAAAACCCACTTTGATGCTCTGAATATTATCTCTGGCACTATTAACTGCAGCAAATTCTGTAACACTTTTTGGTCTTTGCTTTCTTTAGTTATTTTATGGTTCATCTGGAAGGCTCAGAATAATGATGTACTTGCAGGTAAGAATAGGACCCTTATCAAGTCTTGTAAGAGACTCATATATTTTGACATTTTTATGCAGGTCATGGTGGTAATAAATATGAAGGAGAACAAGTTCTTGTAGGTACTGAGAGAGGGGAAGACTACCATAGAGAAATCAGAGATAGCTCATGGATACACAACAATTAAAGACAAAGATGAGTTCGAGATCACCCTTACTGAGTTCATTCAAAAAATGAAATAGGAAAAACAAAGAAGGGAGATGAGGACCACAAGTCATAGAGACTTCAGAGTCATTGGCTACAATTCAGTCTCCCCGGATTCTAATGATAAAGAAGATTAGGAAGGAGACACCCCCTCTTGGATTTCTCTTGTCTTATTTTTTTGCATAATACTTTATTAAGATAGTATTGTAATAGCAACCGCTTGTAACACTCAGTAGTACTAAGAGATTTTGAAATAATCTAGAACTCAGCTCCGTTTTGTTTTGTAACTAATAGTTTATAAATTATATGCAATAGAAAAAAAGCAACTTAGGCAAATTTACTAAGGTTGATTATCATTGATTTTCAAATTTGTACTCTTAGCTTTGACACACTTAAATATGTAATATGAAGAAGTTGAGGGGTTTTAAATCATTAGGCATGAACAATGAATGGCATTTCAAAATGATGCAACACTAGAGGATAAACATGGTGGATCTAAACACGTCAATTAGGATTAGTTGCCAAAAATAGTAGATGTCCTTTATTGGGGAAATTATAGAGTAGAGTTTAAAGATGGTGCTTTCAACACCCAATAGCTTGATGTATGTGGCTATTAACATGGTCTTGGGGGTAGAATTCATGGATTTTATGGATCGACATAAAGTTAATACAAATATCTCTTTTTAGTTTGTTGACTCCTCGGTTGACTTGGAGATGCCAAAATAATTTTTTTTTTTTGCATTTGCCAACAAATTGAACTCAACATTTCTAGGTGGTCTAGAGGAGGTGATTATGGTGGCCTACATTGGTGTGAGAATTCTTAGTCCTACAGATGGTAGGAGGCTTTTGAGTATAACATAAAGGTGGTTTGGCACTTATTCATCACTAACCTTCATTCACCCATCATACAACAACATTAATCTAGGGCTCTATTGGGGAGTAGCTTCCTACATAAATTTACCAATCAAGAGATGAAATATAATGTCAAGTGGATGGAGGACTACTCTAGACTGGTTCAAGAGGAAACAAGGAAAGAAAAAACATAGTATATGTCAAAACACAAGTGTACCACCTCTGTAATTATGTAGTTTATTGGTGGGTCCCCATAGGTAAATTGATCAAATTATGTATTGGGTAGTTTGATATGTTGGCTTATTAGTTGGTGTTTGTAATATTAAAATGATGTAATGTTTTCTTTTATTATATAATGCAAATTAGCACAATATTACATCTTTCCTATGTATGTATGCACACACACATGTACATATTTGTATGTGTAGATATAGATACATAGATATGTGTATATATAGATGTGTGTGTCTCTATGTATGTATGTATGTGTGTGTGTATGTGTATGTGTATGGGTACATATATGCGTATGGGTATGTGTAGGTGTATGTCTATGTGTATGCATATGCATATGCATATGCATATGTGTATGTGTATGTGTATGCGTATGCATTTGCGTATGATGTGTATGTGTGTGTTTATGCAAACATACAAATATAACAAATAAAATAAAATAAAAATTTGTCATTTTTGAAAAATTATTATTGCATGCATATAAATTTAATATATTATATTATATCATATACTATTAGATTTAAAAAATTCTAACAATAATAGCCAAGTTTTGTAGCTATTCAAATGGGGAACCAAGAATAACAATGAAAACTCAAATGGTGGAGTGTCGCAGAGGAGTAGGGTTTCATGGAGGTAGATCATCTAGAGACTAGCAAACAAGGTAGTTAAATGAGATTCAAAATGGGAGAAGTCTTCCAGCATGGAATCCTCCCCGTCGAGCTTGGGAGGATTCACAAAGGTTTGTGGGGAGAAGAGAACAGTTGGAGATTGTATCAAAGGACAATTAGATAAATGTTGATCATAATTGTTGAGGATTTTCAAGGATTTATTGTGGTAATAAAGATGGTTTTAACTAGTTGTAGAAAAAGGAATGGAGGCTAAAAAACCCTCCTCAATAATCTCAGGTTATGAAGAATAAACCAGAGACGATGCAAAATAGAGTAGTTACAGTTCGTATTGAAGCTGAAAGATGAAGAGATTTGGTTTCATTGTACAAAGAGAGGGTCTTATTTAAAAAGTAGGGATGCAGATGGCCTACTTACCCTCGAGTCCATAAATGGTGTGATGAAAATTGGGGTAAGCATTACTCTTTGAAAACCCTTCCAAATAGTTTTTTCCTTGTGATAACTGGCAATGCTAGGGAGAAATAGTGGATTATGTATAATGGAACATTCATGATAGGGGGTATAGGGTTTTATATCAAATATTGGTCTCATAATTTCAACCCAAAACAAGTCACTATTGAGGAAATCTCGATATGGGTAAGATTATACAACTTACCTCATGAATATTAAAATGAAGAAACCCTAAAGAATTTGGGTAATAAGGTTGGGAAATTTATAAAATAATATGAAGCTATAGGGAAGAAATATTTTAGTATGTATGCCCATATTTTCATTTCCTAGAATCCACAACCACCATTGCCCCATGCTTTGGAAATATGGACCAGTGAAGGGATATGGTGGCATGAGATTGAGGTGGAATATATTTTAGATAAAATGTAAAAAATGGCATACATGGGGTCACCAATCCAAGGAGTGCACTATAGATAGTAAAGGAAAATAATTAGAATACGACCAATTGGAGTCAAGACTAGCAATGGTGTTTGAGAAACACGCTACAAATGAGTTTGGTGGAGATAAAGAAGGAGGTGCAATGAAGCCTAGTAAAATAGGGAATCTTGAAAATGAATAGAGGCAGAGCCTTATGGTTCCTTTAGGTGAAGGGAAGGAAAATAAAAATGAGGAAGATCTAAACCCCAATCTAGAAGGGGATCCAAAGAAAGATTTATAGATTCTAGGTCAGGATTTGAGTTCAAGGGATAGTGAACATAAGGATTTGAAGCCAATAGAAATTAATATGGATGAGTGTATGGAAGGGTAGTCTATGATAAAAATGAACACTTAAGTTCAACAAACTAATAAGTGGAAGTGGAAAAGAGTATTGTGGAGCCAGAGGAATATGTTTTCCCCATAATACATAAATTGATAGGTGAAATGAGGTCCTTTCATCTGATCCTTTTTGGGACCCTCACAAGGATGGGGATGAAGGGGCTAGTTAGAGAGAATTGATTTTCAAATATATTCATATGTCACCCATTAGAGAAGAGACTATCAAATTTGAGGATGCACACAAGGATGAGGATGGGGTAGTGGGTTAGGAAAAGAAGGAGGATTTTATGGGGGCCTTAGATGGTGAAGGAATTTTGAAAAAATGAACTATTAGCCAAACCAAGTCAAAGTATCAGAAGATTAACATGGGAGGGAAAAGAACTAGAGGTAAAAAATCCAACCAGGAGCTCTTAGAATTGGAAATAAATATGAAAGATGAGAGTAAATTGAGATCAGGGAGAGACTTGTTCTCTCCCAGGAAACAATGAAGGTCTTTACATGGAATGTCAGGGGCTGCAATGCCCCTAGCAAGAGAAGTCTAATAAAAAGGTTCTTTGATCAGGTGAAACTAGATGTTATATGTGTACAAGAAACAAAGCTCAAGCATGAGGAAGCTACAACTTGTTTTGGGGTTAGGAAGTTTTGGTATAGGACCTTTGTTATCTCTAATAGTGCTTCAGAAGGGTTGGGGATTTTATGGAATCCAATGAAAGTCAAGGTAGAATATATTTCTCAGTCAAAAAATTGGTAACTTGATAAAATTAATATGTTGCATTTATATAACACCCTCTTTTTATTTAATACACATGGACCGACTAAGACTAGGGAAAAAAAGAATGTGTAGAAAGCCATCTCATATATTATATGTAGCATGGAAAATGAGATATTTTTTCTTGGGGGAGACTTCAATCCCACACTAGAATTGGTAGATAAGAGAAGTGGGAAGGGAGTGCTAAGTAATGTCCAATTTGATTTTCATAACTTTGTAACAAAGGAATGGGATGTGAGAGGTAAAGACTAAGAATGGTGTGTTTACATGGACCAATAGAATATAGGGATTCTCTAATATAGCCAAAAAAAATGATTGCTTCTTTTGGCAGGTCATTAGAATTCTCTTCCTTTAATTTTTGAAGCCTCAATCCTTCTAGTTACTGGCTCAGACCACTTTCTAGTGGCCTTATTGTTGAAAAATATGGAGTGCCACTAAGATTCCCTTTCAATCTTGAAAAGATGTGGCTATGAGATGTTGGTTTCATGGAGATGGTAGAAAAATGGTGGAATAACCCTCCTCATTGTAAAGGTAACAAGAGTTTTCAGATTTCCAAGAAGCTTCAATTCATTAAAAACAACTTAAAAGGTTTGTAATAGAATGCAATTTAAAGATACTTTTGCTATGAAGAACATCTTGGAGGGTCACTTAGATACACTATATGATAAAGTGATTTCTCAAGGAATGGACCAAGTTGAATTTCTCACCAAGAAATATTCAAAGTCCTAGTACGAGGAGATTTTAGCTCATTAATATATTTTTTGGCACCAAAATTCATGAGAAAATTGGTTGAAGGGAGATGATCGTAAAACTAAATTCTTTCATAGCTCTATCAAGACTAGGTCTCTCAATATGATCTTATTAATTATTGGAGGTAATGATCAATGTTGTTTTGATGATGAGGCTATTAATAGAGAGGCAGGTTTTTTTTTCTCATCCTTATGGTCTGCAAATAATGATATAAATGAGGAAGAGTACAGTGAGTTCCTTGATGTTATTCCACAAATTATGTTTAACTCTAATAATAAGATGATAATGGCCCCGGTTCAAGTCAAGGAAGTGAAAAAGGTAGTTTTGATATAAATGGAGATAAGGCCCCATGACCAGATGGACTCCAACCTTTTTTCTACCAAAATTTTTGGGAGGTGGTTAAGTTGGATCTTTAGGGTATAGTAGAGGAGTTTAGGTAGAAAGGTTTTGTACTAAAAGACTTCAACAATACCTTGGTATCTCTACTTCCAAAAAAGGAGGCTCAATCATTTGAGAATTTCCATCCTATTTTTCTTTGTAATGTAGTGTATAAAATCATTTCCAAGGTGGCTGCTAATAGGTTAAAGAAGATGCTGGGAAAGCTAATTTTGTAAGAGAAAATTAGCTTTACTTTGGATAGATCAATTACGGAAGGAATCATCATTTCTCATGAGGCTATTGATTTGATTTGAGTGGGTAATAAAAATAAAATGCTTGTTAAATTGGACAATTAAAAAGCTTATGATAGAGTGGACAAAGAATTTTTGTTCGGAGTCTTTCAAACCCACTATTACAACCTTGGAATCACATTTGGACACTTGCATACTTTCAGACCCACTTACACACAAGACACTCATATAATTCCTTAATCAAGCTTTCATGGTTAATACAAGACATAAGTCTTACAAATTTGAAAGAAATCCATTCTCAAATGAAGAGCCATTAATAAAATTTGAAAGAGGAGAAACTTCAAAAATCAATACTCTATTTGGAACTACTCCTAGCACTACTCACACGGTGACTCCTAATGCAACAAACATGTCTACTCGAGATGACTTCCGTTGAGATGAAAGACACGAAGAGAAAGACAACCAAGAATAATAGGATAACCAAGAAGAAGCACGACACCAAGAAGCACATTATGACTATGACGATGATGAAGACCCTATAAAACTAGAATACCAAAGGGCTTTGAAAAGAAAAAGATTCAATAAAATCCTTGAAAGAACATTGGAAGAAAATAAAGAAAAATACTTCCTAGAACTTGCATCTCAAGGGGTGAAACTAACTAAGGACTATGATGTAAATCAGCTCAAGAAAAAGGAAGATCTTAGTCTTATGTCCATTTTGACACGACAATTACCTATCAAGCAAGTAGAAATCCAAGAGCTAAAAAGAGAAAAGGACAAACCAACAAAATAATACACTTTGGAGCACATTTGTCCTTTACCCTTTGATAAGGGATTGAAGATGATACCATTTCCTCATCATGTTACAATTCCAAAATATGACAAGTACACCAAAAATTTTGATCCTCAAGACCATGTGAGGGAATTTTGCACATCAAGTATGGAATTCATGCACGAACAAATTTACCTAATGAGGTTATTTCCATGAAGCTTAGGTGGACAAGCAATGGACTGGTTCTCAAAGCTACCTACAAGAATAAATTTTTTTGAGGAAATAGTGGAAAAATTTATCCAACAATACTCCTACAACATGCAACACACTGTAACTATGTTGGATTTATGCAACACCAAACAGAAAAGTGGAGAATCATTCTTGACTTTCTTACAATGTTGGAGGAAGATATTCACATGATACACTTGACAAATACCTAAAAGTGAAAAGATGGACATCTTTATCAATAACTTGGTACCTGAGATGAATTTTCCTATACAACTACAAGGTCCACCAAGCTTTGATAAAATGATAGATAGTGCCATCAATATTGAAGAGGTCTTGATCAAAAAGGGGGAAATCACTATCAATAAAGAGAATAAAGACAAATACTATCTGTGTGTGTGAAAATTGTACCTGATCTGTAGACACAACACTCAGTAAAACATTAGAGGTTAGCTATAATCAAAATCGTGCAAAATTGAAAGCTATCTAACCAAGTGATTTACTGCCTTCTAATAGGTGTGAGATTAATGTTCTCAGACTGTAATCGAGATCAGTGACCTAGACGAAACCTAAATGAAGGATTTGAATGCAAAAGATGGATATGAAATTGAGTGCAATTAATTTATATTTTTGATATTTTCTATGCAATAATAATTGTAAAAACTGATATGAAATCTATGCTAAATGAAATTGATATGCTATGAATGCTATTGAAAATTGATATGCTATGAATCTAACAATGATATGTAATATGAATGCAAAAATAAGATTGATCTCACAAAGATGTCGATTCGCAAGAGCTTTGATTCTTCAATTCTAATTCTCCAGCGTGATTGTGCAAAATATGAGATGATTTGTGAAGAGCTAAAGCCTTGTTTTATAGAAATCCAGGGCTTTGGAGGTGCATGGATAAAAGCCATAAATCACTCAAATTAACTCATCTTGATTTTTGAGTTATCTGATCATGAAAGATAGTTAATTCTCAAAATCATGCAAAAATATGCAAAAACAACTTTTTAACTCAAATTAGAGTTTAGATCAGCTTTTTGAACTCCAAAAGGATGTTGAGTTCCAAAAAGTCAATAACTTGCATTGATTTTCTGATTTGGAGTTTAACTGTTTCTTTTGAATATGCATAATAATTAAGAATTAAATAAATAAATAAAGTGATTTATCCTCAACTCAACTGATTTTTGAAATAAAACAATTAATTTATGGGTTAATTAACTATTTTACCAAAATTTTATTAAAAATTATATTATTAAATAATGACAACATGTTTTAATTAATTAAATAAGAATTTAATCAATTAAAGATAGGAATTTTGATTTATTGTCAAAATTAAATAATATAATTAATAATAGATAGAATTAAATTTAATTAAACAATTAAGTGGCAAATATTAAATCTAATTAATTAAATATGCAAAATATTTAATTAATCAAATTTTAGGATAAATGTGATTTATTGCCAAATAATTATAAAATTAAAGATAATTATGATGATTAGGAATATTACTAGGAATATTCCCCGATGCAGGATTTAAGATAATCAATTATGATTCGATGATGTTAGATGTGCCTTAGGTTAGGACTTTGATGTCGATTTTGTTCAATTTGTCGATGTAGGAGATTAATGAACTTATAGCCCATTTTTGGGGTATTACATTTTGCCCCTCTTTGAATTACTGTGCGAAGCGCAGTGGTTCAAAGATAGTCTATGTTTGATAAAGATATGAAACTGATTCAAAAGATAAACCGATCTCAAGATAGAAACTGATTGAGAGATATTGAGATAGGAGGTCCTGAATGACCAGAGATAATGTTCACTGTAGCAGCGATGAACCTATGATTGCGAAAAAGTGTCAAAATGCCTGATTTTGAACCTTAGGATTGATAAGAAGTGAGTGACCCGTTCTAGACTCGATTGTCTTAGCAGAACTAGTAGGTATCACATCTGAATCCTTCAGTTGCCGAAGAACCAAGGAAAGAACACTATGATCTGATGGTTGCAAAAACTGATACAATTTACAAGATTAGGAGAATACTAGATTGATATGGATCGATGAATCTGATATGCCCCAAGTGATGATAGATTTGCCTCGAGCGATGAGGTCTTTTGATGACTCAATGACTAGACGTGATTGTTGTCTTGATCACTGATGAAAGATATTGATAGATTTGATCGATAGAATTTAAGATTTACAGACTTTGAATGATGAGCAATACCATGCCCCCTTCGGGATTAAAATTGAAATCTAACAAGAAAAAGTCAGCGTTGATAGTTTAGAAGCATGTTAATTGATTTGAGAAGTGGTTATATATGTTCGAGAATGCATTCTGCATCGTTTGGAAGGTCCTGGAGACCGAATTTGACTAGGTTTGACCATGAGTTGACCATGGTTGACCAAGTTGAAATTTTGATAGTGTGATGTAAGATAATTAGTTAAGTTGAATACTAGATTTCTGTGATGATTGAAGGTTGATTATGCAAGCAATTAATAATATGAATGATCTCAGATTTGAATTTTGATCCCGAAAAAGGATTCTACTTGCTATTTCATTAGAGGAACCTTCGTGTGAGATGCAGTTCTTGTTAGACTTGAAGATGCGATTTGAAGAATCATTTAAGCATTGAAGTTCATTTAATCATTGTGAGATCATGCAAACATGCAAAATGCAATGAGACATGCAAAATGAAATGCAACCTAAGACCTAGGACCTAGTCACTGATCATATGTCGATTTGTTATCATCATTGAACTTTTAGGTAACCGGATAAATCAATACAATGCCCACTAGCTACGAAACCATAGACATATGAATATTGATTTGTAACGCTCAAGAACCAATACAACATCCCCTGGCTAGGCAACCATGGACATATGAATATTGATTTTGTTTTCAGAATGTCAGATTAGATATAAGCATCAAAGCATAAACGCTAGGATGACCTGAATATCATGTCCATTTTGATATAGCAATTTGTATAAGCATCAAAACATAAACGTCGTGATGACCTGAGTATGCCTTGCATTGCAAACACATCAAACAGTCAAGAGATCATTCTAAATCCAATGTGAATTACCCGTAGTGACCCTTTATCATTCACATCCTTAGGCAAGATTGCGTTTCACAGTAGGAGAAAGAACTCACTCAAAAAAATAGTTAGATCAAACTTCCTTGAATTGTTTGGGTATCAATGGTCGAGGTACGCATGGCCATCCAATTTGAGATAGAGGCTCTTACAGTCGGACACCATTTCAATCCAGAAGTTCCAAAGATGTTAGATTTTCACATACAAGCAGAAGACAAAGAAAAGATTATGCCCCCAGTCATCACTCTCTAAATCCTATAAAGGACATCATCGAAGAGCTCGAAGGGACACAATATGCAAAAATCTCAATGCAAATCAGTAAGCATACAAGGAGATAAAAGCATGTAAAAAGCACAGATTGTTTTCAGTTTGAGTTTGATGTTTGATTGCATTGTTATTGATGCAAAATCTTTTCTGGAGACAAGACAGACTGACTGACTCACATGAAGCTTCAAAGGACTCTGACTAGATATGATACATCTAAGATACATGGGAGACCATAGGATATGACATTGATTGCCCCCAAATTTGAACATTGATAGGATACAAATGTGCAAGCTGATTGGTGTACAGACTGACTTATTGAAAACTAGAAATGCAGAAACAAACCGGGAGATATGTACAAACTAAAGCAAGATTGAAAGCTGGGAAAGACCAAGATTGCACTGATAGATGGAGCATTTTGGAACAAGTGGCACCCATTTGCCGAGTTTTCACCATCTTGGCAGAGATTCTATTTTTGCTACCAAGGCGCCTGTTTCCAGGTTTTCACCAAGGCACTTTTTCTTCTTTTTCATTTTTTTTTTTGTATTTTTTCATTTTTTCAATTTTTTTGAATTTTTGATATTTTTTGATTTTTTTTGTGAATCATCAAGGCGCCTATTGCTAGGTTTTCACCAAGATGTTCATTTTTTCAGGACTTTTTCTGATTTTTAAGATTTTTTTTAGGACATTTACCAAGCACTGAATGCCTTAGGCATAGAATTTCTTCAGATGGAGAACGTTGATTGGTTCTCGGAGCTGTTCTCCTTCAGTCGTTGAGAGTTGATAGGCACTAGAGCCAAAAGTAGCAGTGATAACAAAGGGACCCAACCAATTGGGTTCGAACTTCCCCTTGCGTTCTCGATGTGATTGATTTTCTCTCAACACTAGATCGCCAACCTGAAATTCTCTATGTCTGACTTTCTTGTTGTAGCCTCTAGACATTCTTTTCTGATACACTCTGAGATGATCATACGCTACTTGTCTGCGCTCATCTAGTAGTTCAAGTTCTTGTAACCTCGACACTCTGTAGTCTTCATCAGTGACAAGTCCATGCATTCTGATCCTGAGTGATGGGATTTCAACCTCAATAGGCAGTGCCGCTTCAGACCCATAAACTAAAGCGAAAGGTGTAGCCCTTGTAGGCATTCTGATACTAGTTCTGTATGCCTAGAGAGCTGGATTGATCATCAGATGCCAGTCTCTTCCTATTTTATTCACTGTTCTATGCAAGATCTTCAGGAGATTTTTGTTTGAAGCCTCAGCTTGTCTGTTCCCTTGAGGATAGTAGATAGATGACCAATGTTGAGTAATTTTGAACCTGGCACATAAGTCATCTAGATCCTTGTTTTTGAATTGTCCCCCGTTATCTGTGATTATAGAGTGAGGGATCCCATATCTACAAATGATGTAGTTCAGGATGAACATAGAGATCTGTTTCCCCGTTGCTTGTGTTAGAGGAACTGCTTCTACCCATTTTGTAAAATAATCTGTAGCTGTGATTATATGGGTATGTCCATTAGAAGAGTGCAGATGGATAGCACCTATGAGATCAAATGCCCATTGTTGAAAAGGCCATTGTGTAGTAAAGGGAATCAGATCTCTCCCTGGAGCATGAATCAAGTTGCCATGTACTTGACACTATTGACAGTTTTTAGCAAATTTAATAGCTTCTTTTTCCATTTCAGGCCAATAATACCCAGCCCTAATAAGTTTTCAAGCTAATGTTAAACCGTTCGAGTGTGACCCACATATACCCTCATGGACTTCCTCTAATGCACGTTGAGACTCTTCTCGTTCTAAACATCTAAGCAGTGTACCATCTAGACCTCGTTTGTACAGATCATTACCAATGATGACATATCGGGATGCGGATCAGATAAGGTTTCATTTCTCAAAATAGTTAAAGGACTCAGGGATGATTTGGTCGTGGAGATAGGAGAATAGATTTTTGCAGTGAGATGAGTCATAACCTACAACAGTGCAGATCATGCGGGTTTCAGGGGAGTCATATGCAGGATAGGATAGGGCTTCCATCAGGAACTCATAGCGTAGTTCATGTTCGGGCTGCTGTAAAAGAGTAGATAATGTTGCCATTGCATCAGCAACCTTATTCTCCGTTCTGGGTATTTGCTCAAATGTGATAGAGATGAAGTATTTCTTTAAATCATCTACCATTCTCTTGTAAGGAATGAGCTTTTCATCTTTGGTTTGGTATACATCATTGACTTGGTGGATAACCAGTTGTGAGTCCCCATGGATGTGCATCTCTGTAACTCTCCACTGTATTGCCATTTTCCTACCATTGAGAAGTGCCTCATATTCAGCAATATTGTTTGTGCAAGGAAACTTTAATCTGAATGCTTTGGGTATCGAGTATCCTTGAGGAGTGATGAACAATATGCCTGCTCCAGATCCATTCTGTGTGTAGGAGCCATCAAAGAATAATCGCCATGCTCTAGAAGAGAGGTGCATGATAGAAGAATCGGGAAATTTCATTTGCATGGGTGTATCATCAAACAGTGGTGCTTCAGCTAATTGATCAGCAATGACCTGTCCTTTGATAGCTTTTCTTTCAACATATGCAATGTCAAATTCGCTCAAGAGCATGACCCATTTAGCTAGTCTACCTGTGAGGGCAGCCTTGCTTAGGAGATATTTCAGTGGATCAATTTTAGCTACCAAATGAGTGGTATGAGCTAACATGTAGTGTCTCAATTTCTGTGATGCAAAGATCACAGCGAGACATGCCTTCTCTATCATTGAGTAGTTCTTCTCATAGGCCACTAAAGTTCGGCTGATATAGTAGATGGCTCTTTCTTTCTTGTTCTCATCATGCTGTGCTAGCAATGCCCCCAGTGATGTATCTATTGCGGAGACATATAATATTAATGGCCTCCCATGAATAGGAGGCATCAATATAGGTGGATTTGATAGATACTTCTTGATATGTTTAAAGTTGTTCTTGCATTCTTCATTCCATGCAAAGGTCACACCTTTATGTAATGTTTTTGTAAAAGGCTGTGAGATGTCCGCTAGCTGTGATATGAATCTTCTGATAGATTGAACTCTGCCTTGCAACGTCCTCATTTGACTGATATTTGTGGGAGGTTGCATCTCTATTATAGCCTTGACCTTAGCTGGATCAACTTCAATGCCTTTCTTGGAGACGATGTATCCTAGGAGCTTTCCAGAAGTGACTCCAAAAGCACACTTTTTAGGATTTAGTTGAAGACTTAATTTTTCCATTCTGTCGAGGATCATGCTCAAGTCTGTTAGATGTTTAGTTCTAATCATGGATTTTGCCAAGGTATCATCTACGTAATCCTCCATTGTTCTATGCATCATATCATGAAAAATAGATGTCATTGCTCTTTGATATGTAGCTCCAACATTTTTGAGTCCGAATGGCCTAACATTCCAACAGAAAGTTCCCCACGCACATGTGAAAGCTATTTTCTCTTGATCTTCTAGAGCAATTTTGATTTGGTTGTATCCAGAAAAGCCATCCATTAAGGAATACATTTCATAGCCCGCAGTCATGTCCACTATCATATCAATGTTAGGCAGTGGAAAATCATCCTTAGGGCATGCTCTGTTCACATCTCTAAAGTCCGTGCACACTCTAATTGAACCATCTGGTTTTGAAATGGGTACAATGTTGGAGATCCACTCAGCATAGTCTATGACACGGATGAATCCAGCTTTGAGGAGTTTTTCTAGCTCTGCTTTGACTAAGAGTGCAACATGAGGATGCATCTTTCTCAATTTTTGTTTGATTGGTTTTACTCTGGGAGCAATGGATAGATGGTGCATAATGAGATTGGGATCAATCCTGGCATATTTGAATATTTCCATGCAAAGTTGATCTTTTTCTCTGATAAGAAGGTAGTGAAGTTCTGTTTCTCTTCGTCTGATAAAGATTGTGCTACATGTACCAATTGTGGTTCCTCTGTTGTACCCAAATTGATGGATTGAGTTGGCTCAATTAGAACTGGAGATCTATCCTGTAAATGACTTGGAAGGACATTAAATATCTCATCCTTAGGTGCCTCAGAGAGGTTTTCACCTTCAGATACGTCTTTTCTTTTTACTTTTGTCAGTTCTGAGACTGCCACAAAGTGGTTTTCACCCTCAGAACTCTTTTTCTTTTTCTTTTTACTCTTGTTTTTCTGACTAAGATATTTGATGTCCGACTCGGTCATGCTGACGCTCAGTTCACTGATGGAAGTACTCATAGGCTCAACTGTATTGAGGTAGCAGGCAAGGGCATAGTCATTTGGGAAGGTATACATACCATGGTTTGGGTTTGTGGAAGTTTGGTCGATAAGATCAGGGCGTTGGATAGTCAAAGCGGGAAAGGCTTGGGATATGGTGTTCACGGATGTGGATATGTCATCATTGGTCCTAAGCCGATGCTCAAGTTCAAAGGTGATATTACAGCTCAAAATGTTCAATTCGTGAATAGGCTCAACGTCATCATGGGAGTCCTCTTCAGCCATAGGTGGATCAGACACGTTAAGTTCATTGTTTCGCTCTAGACTTACGTTGGGTTGAGAGACATATTGGTGAATAACATCAATAGATTTCTCTGTTATAAGCTCATCTTCTTCTGGAATGGCACCCCATTCATAATCATTTGACTCATCTTCTGATTTAGAATCTCTAGGAAATCTTAGAAAATGTGTGAAATCAGGATGAATACCCCAAGAAGGATTACCCTCAGTCTCTGACTTGAATTCATATTCATGGGAATCAGTGTCAGAATAACTACCCCCTACTTCTTGATCAGTTTGATTGCCTTCGAGATTGGCTGGTTCTTGTGGTGCAACCATCTCTTGCGCTATAGTAGGTTCTTGTGTTTCTACTACATTAATTCTTCTGATAGGATCATCTGTATCATCAAGAAGATCTTTGATCTCTTTAGGCAATTTTTCATAGGGGATAAGTTCAGAGCTATCTGAATCATCATCAGAGGGTTCTATATCTTCTTTCTTAAGAAGGGGTTCTTCGGGTGCAATTTGTTCTATGACATGAGAACAACCACCTTTGAGATGATATGGTTTCTTCTTAAACCCTATGCCACCAGTATCTTTTTTGGCTCGACCAATATGTGAAATGGGGGTCACAAGACCCTTTCCCCTAATTCCTAGAGGTCCTTGACCGGAATATCCCATCTTGGCTATCAATTTGTTTCCTGGACCATATGAACTAGCAGGGATTGTAGGTGCTATAGATTCACTAGGTTGAACAATTTTAGATTCATAATCCTCTTTATATAGCCATGCCAGCACAACTTCATCCTCTTCAAATTCTTGTTTGGATACTTGCTCCACCACAAAATGTCTTTTGTATGCTTCCATAGGTTCCTTAGGTGCTGATTTAGATTGCTTCAAGGATTGTCCATACGACTTAGGTGAGATTGGGAGAGATGTCAGAGACAAGACTGGCTCTATAGTGTATTCTCCCATCCCATTTTCTTTGATATTGATATCTTTAGCAATGTCATCCATATTAGATGTGGAAGCGACATTTTGTTGCTTGATGAAAGATTCTCTGTTGTTGGGAACAAGCTTATCGACACTTTCCTTCAATGTATTGCAAGTTGTATTCAGATCTGCTGGGATAGTAACTTCCACTCCTTCATAGGGAAATTTCAAGCATTGATGATACGTAGAAGGAATGGCTTGCATTTCATGGATCCAGGGTCTCCCTAGAAGGATATTATAAGCCAATGGTAGATCGAGCACCTGACATGTGGTATCTTTGATGACTGGACCCACTCGGATGGGTAAGACAATGGTGCCCTTAGAAGATCTTTCCTGTTCATCATAGGCCTTTATAGTGATCTTCTTTCGAGGATCAATAGCCACCTCTGAGAATCCCAACTGTGTGATTAAGTTGTAAGAACAAATGTTGAGGCCTGCGACCCCATCTATCAACACACGTTTGACTCAACGGTTCTGGATCAAGACTTCTATGTGTAAGGGCTGATTGTGTGGGTGACTCAAAGAGTTGTCATCTTCCTCTGAAAAGGAGATATATTGTGGAGATGTTAGATGACCAACCATAGTCTAGAACCTATCTAGATCTAGATCATCAGGAACATTAGAGCTGAGCAAAGCTTTGTCTAGGATATCTCTGTGAGCTGGAGATATTTGAAGTAACTCAAGCATGGAGATTTTGGCATTGGTGTGCTGGAGTTGTTGGACGATGCTGTAAGATGTAGGTCTGGTATCCTTTGGATTGGAAGATTTCGAGGCAACCTTCTGTTTAGAAGCAGATGTGAGATTGAAAGGTATCTTAGGGACATTAGATGAACTTGGTGTTTGTCCTTTCAGATGAGTCTGAGCTTGTGATCTGGTAACTACATTAGCTGAGGAATGATTTCTATCTCTTTGTACAATTGTGATGACATTGCAGCTTTCAGAGAGACATGGTTCAACCATATTGATGACAGCACCGTTTCCAGGGTAGGCATAGTTGACTTTTGCCCCCATGTTAGGCTGGGAAGTGGAAACTCCTTTGCCATGTTGTGGAAATGGTTCTGTAAATGCTGTGTGATCATTATTGCTGGTAGGATTATCGATCATGATATCCCCTTGATCTATCAAGTCTTGAATGGTATGCTTCAAGTGAAAGCATCCATTAGTTTTATGACCTTTAGTCCGATGGAAAGCACAGAATTCATTATCTTTCCACCAATATGGTTTTGGATCCGGATCAGGTTTTCAGATTGGTGGTAAAGAGATCATGTTATCAGCTATCAGGGTCCTCAGAGCAGATTCCAAAGATTCTCCCAAGGGAGTAAACTTTCATTTATTATCCTATCGTTTGAATGACTTCTTTGGAGATGGTTCAGCAGATTTGTGCTCTGAAGCTTCAATGGCTTTGGTGGCAAGGGTGAGATTGTAGGCCGGTGCCTTTGATGGGGTGTGGATAGTGTCAACAACACTGTCAGAGACGATACCTTTGTTTCTATTCCAGCTCTTGTTTTTATCTTTTGAGCTAGATCCAGATTCAGACTTGTCCTTTTGAAGTGTGATTTCTCCTTTCTTGACAAGTACTTTCTCAATCTTGATTGCATTATCCACCATTTTATCAAAAGATACATGATCTTGCATTTGTAATGGATAGTTGAGCTCTGGAACAAGGTTATTGATAAAGATTTCAAGTTTCTCCATTTCGGGAATTGGTCTAGCATATAGAGAAAACTTCTTTCGCCACCTCTTGAGGAAAGTTAGGAATGATTCCCCTGGATATTGCTTGAGGTTACAGATATCGATCATGGTAATCGAATGTTGAATATTGTAGGAATATTGTTGATAAAATAATTTAATCAATTCCTCAAAAGTTTTGATCGTAGAAGGTAATCTTGAAAACCACTGAATGGATGCTCCTCCCAAGGATCTAGGAAAAAGACGCATTAGATAAGTCGGTTCATGCATGAATTCCATGGATCGCGTACAAAACTCTCTGACATGATCTTGTGGATCAGAGTGTCCATCATATTTGTCATACTTTGGTATCTCCACTCTTTTTGGGAATGGTGGCATATACAAGTTTTTGTCGAACGGGAAAGGACATAGGGCCTCCATGGAGAACTCCTTGGGTTCCTTCTCCTTCTTAAGATTGTTAAATTCAACTTGTATAGCATGCATCTATTTTGTCATAGCTGTGAGTGGAGTTTCTTCCTCATGTGTGATTATATCATCAACGTTAAAGTTGGGAGGAAGCTTAGCCCCTTCCTGGGCTAATTGTAAAAAGTATGCCTCTCTATCCACTTTCAAGAAATGGCTCATCATTCTCTTGAATTCATCGTCATTCTGACATCAATGGATTTCAGAGGGGGTAGGTTCTTGGTCAGCATTATGTTGAGAATGGTGTCCCTAGGATCCTCCTCCTAGAGAACCGTGGTTTGTCCCTGCTTGAGACATGGTAGGAGTTTTTGGGCTCCCTGGAATAGATTGAGGAGGAGTTTGTTGATTACCTCTGTGAGTTGATAGAGGAGGTATGTAACCAGTTTTTAATCGAAAGTTACCGAGACCGTCATCTTCGTAGATACCTGACTTGATGAGTTGTTCAAGAGTTGGACCCGGGGTATTGGTCAAAAGTAAGTTCTGAGATGTTTCTTCTAATTTCTTGCGTGAAGAAGCTCTAGTCTCCACCATTAACTTTGAATGAAACAAAAGAAAAGGACAAAGACAACTGAAGAACAATTTGATTCGAGAAAATCGGATGACGCAACCTTGTCAAGATTATGATAGTTTTGAAGATCTAATGAGATGTGGGTGAAGGAAACTGTGCCCTGGATGTATGGGATAGATCGCCCAAAAGATAGCGGACACGAGTTCTCAACACTTAGTCTATTTTTGAAGATTGATTGAAGATTGATAGTTATGACAAGGTTTTGACATGAGATAAAAAGGACTCAAATTGATCAAACAGAAGACTAGATCGGATTCAAAAGATCAAACTTAGAAAATGGTAGAATGCTCAATAGCTACTGCTCTGTTCCTGACACAATGACATTTTTGACAGAATCTGGAACTAGGCTGAAAATATTGGATATCTTGCAATTTGACAATTTCTGACAACTTTCTCAAATTTTTCCAAACGACACTTTGTAGACTCATACGATAGTTGGGTATAAATGAAACGACAGTTGTGAAACTCGTACGACAGTTGGGTAGAGATGAAATGATAGTTGACAAAACTCGTACGATAGTTGCTAACAATTTTTGGCTTCTTGAATTTTGCTGGTTTGAAAACTCGTACGACATTGGGTTCTCAATCATACGACATATGGGCTTTACTGAAATGACATTTGACAAAAGTCATATGACTTTTGACTTCTTGAAATGACTTTTGACTCCAGAAAGAACTTTACGTCAATTTTTGCAAAATTTAAGGTTTTCAGTTCTGGATTGTTTGCAAATTGTACTATCCAAATTTTGAAGGTTATACCAGATTTGATCATTTTTAATAGCCAAGTAGATACGCAGAATAGCAAGCAAGTGATTCCAAGCACATCTAAAAACAATGAACAAGGGCAAAAGCAACCTTGCGCATGAACAATCAAGTGACCAAATTGTGCTAATCCTTGAGAGTACTAATTGTGTATGTTCTGAAAAAGTTTTGCAATAACGCACATATACCTGAAAGTGAAAAATTGGCCTCTCTAGGGTTTTTAGTAATAGTTTGACTCTGCAACTTTTATGATTCAAAGGGGTGAACTCCAATCCCGGCGCACCAGGGTTTTGACACAGTCTGAGAACTTAATCTTCAAGAGCTGCTAGGGAGATCTGACAACCCAACAATGAACCATACCCGTGGAGATTTCTTCCACAAGGACATTTATATAGCGGCTGTCACTACCATGGCAAAAATGGCTATTACCGCTTGAGGTTCCGTCAATGCAGTTTGCCCTGTGAAGGGATTGTCTGCTATGGTTAACCCTCTCTAAAGATGACTCACAATAGTATACCACAAGGGGACTTGGCTCCAGATCCAAGGTTTTTGACACCTTTTCACTTTTAACCCAAACAAAGCAAGCAGATTAATCCGACACGCTAAGACAAAGTTTTGTTCCACCAAGGTCTGTGATATCAACTCCACGTGATCTATCAACCTCTCCGAGGAGAGAATGTATCAATCAATAAGAGAAGACGCACTAACCAATTTTGATTCACCAAAGCTTGTGATATCAACCCCACGTGATCTATCAACCTCTCCGGAGAGAGAATGTGTCGATCAATAAGAGAAGATGCACTAACCAAGATGAATGTGAAACACACTAAGTATCCTCCCTACCTACAATGATTCCATCATCAAGGAAGGATTTCACTAGGAATCCAATCTCTCAAGAATCACGAATAATGTTCATAGGGCCTAATTACTATGTGAGCACAGATATATTCTCGAAAGTAAATCTACCAAAAGTACCCAAAAAGTAGAAAGAGGAACACTTAACGCTTAAAGTGAATATGAGATGAGTCCACAAGGTGGAACACTTAACACCTCACACAAGCTGAAAATGAGTCCCCAACTTAGAAAATAAGTGAGTTCCTAAAAGCACAAAAGGGTTGCCAAGTGGAACACTTAACGCTTCTGTCCTGTTGACCCCTCCCCTTTATGGCGCTGAGATTGCAACCACGGGGCGGAAATGAGGAGCCGGTGGATTAGCGAGTCCAATAACCCAAGATAGCAATCAAGATCAATCACAAGTATTCTAAGACTACTTAATGAATCCTTAAGAGTTCACAACCTAGTATCAATTATGCAAGTGTGTAGAAATAGATCAAAAGCATGAAAAGATGCACACAAGCTTGACACATAAGAGATTTATTTTAAGTCCCAAATCAAAATATTATTAGATGAAGGAGAATACTTGGGATCCTCGCAACGCGCTTAGTAGATTTTACTTGATTTTTAGCAATTTTTGTTGAGCTTTTCCATGCAAGCAAGTGACAAACTCTCCAACAAGCAAACAAGCAAACAAGATATGCAAAATATATTCAACTTATGAAAACCATAGGGTTAGCTCTAAAAATCAATTATTATCAATAATAATAACCAGAAATTAACCCAAATGACAACTCATATCATTCATTGGACCATGTAAAAAAAAAAAAGTGCATACCCATCACAAAATTTTATTTTTTTTGCTGCATTTGACCTAGTCAACAAGATCTAATTTTTTTGATATGATTTTGGTCACAAAAATAGAAATTCAGAATAGAGACCCCTACTAAAAAATAGAGAAATTTCCAAAAATGAAAAAATTTTAGAAAAATATTTTCATTTGTGCCCTAGAGACCCATTTTATCAAAATAGACCAGTTTTTGTAAATTGACTATTTGAGCTATGATATCATGTCCAAATTTAAAACACAAAGAATGGACCCCCTATATAATTTAAAGAGCTTTCCGAAAATATAAAAATTTTCAAAAAATATGCTGATTTGTGTTAGATATTAATTTTTTCTAGAATTTCAAGAAAAAATTATTAAAAATTGAAAAAATCTCAAAAAATTCTAAATTTTTTTACTATAGCTTTCATGACATGTCACCAACCTGAAAAAAAAATTTCAGACCAAAATGCTAAGCCGTTTGGGAGATAAAATTAAATCTTTGAAACTTTGGGGTTTTAGCTCCCAAAAAAATCAAAACCAGCATGCAAAGGTGGGTTGCCCCACGGTGGGCGCCAGAAATGTGTGTGTGAAAATTGTACCTGATCTGTAGACACAACACTCAGTAAAACATTAGAGGTGAGCTATAATCAAAATCATGCAAAATTAAAAGCTATCTAACCAAGCGATTTACTGCCTTCTAATAGGTGTGAGATTAATATTCTCAGACTGTAATCGAGATCAGTGACCTAGACAACACCTAAATGAAGGATTTGAATGCAAAAGATGGATATGAAATTGAATGTAATTAATCTATATTTTTGATATTTTCTATGCAATAATAATTGTAAAAACTGATATGAAATCTATGCTAAATGAAATTGATATGCTATGAATGCTATTGAAAATTGATATGCTATGAATCTAACAATGATATGTAATATGAATGCAAAAATAAGATTGATCTCACAAAGATGTCGATTCGCAAGAGCTTTGATTCTTCAATTCTAATTCTCCAGCGTGATTGTGCAAAATATGAGATGATTTGTGAAGAGCTAAAGCCTTGTTTTATAGAAATCCAGGGCTTTGGAGGTGCATGGATAAAAGCCATAAATCACTCAAATTAACTCATCTTGATTTTTGAGTTATCTGATCATGAAAGATAGTTAATTCTCAAAATCATGCAAAAATATGCAAAAATAGCTTTTTAACTCAAATTAGAGTTTAGATCAGCTTTTTGAACTCCAAAAGGATGTTGAGTTCCAAAAAGTCAATAACTTGCATTGATTTTCTGATTTGGAGTTTAACTGTTTCTTTTGAATATGCATAATAATTAAGAATTAAATAAATAAATAAAGTGATTTATCCTCAACTCAACTGATTTTTGAAATAAAACAATTAATTTATGGGTTAATTAACTATTTTACCAAACTTTTATTAAAAATTATATTATTAAATAATGACAACATGTTTTAATTAATTAAATAAGAATTTAATCAATTAAAGATAGGAATTTTGATTTATTGTCAAAATTAAATAATACAATTAATAATAGATAGAATTAAATTTAATTAAACAATTAAGTGGCAAATATTAAATCTAATTAATTAAATATGCAAAATATTTAATTAATCAAATTTTAGGATAAATGTGATTTATTGCCAAATAATTATAAAATTAAAGATAATTATGATGATTAGGAATATTACTAGGAATATTCTCCGATGCAGAATTTAAGATAATCAATTATGATTCGATGATGTTAGATGTGCCTTAGGTTAGGACTTTGATGTCGATTTTGTTCGATTTGTCGATGTAGGAGATTAATGAACTTATAGCCCATTTTTGGGGTATTACACTATCCCACAAAAGATAAGTACAAAAATGGAAAGAAGAACAAGAATGTGGTTAATGATGGAGTTGTGGATACTCCTAATACAAAACCAAAATCAAAAGTTTTCAATCTTATGTCAAGTCTCCAAGCGAGAAAGAATTTCTTATTCGACAGTGACAACAACGGCTGACAAGACTTTCAATAAACCTAAGAGACTTGGTTAGCAGGACCCAAGAGGAAATTTACACCTTTGGGAGATACACTAGAAGTGGTCTTAAAGTCACTATTGGACAACAAAATTATTACAATTCCTGACTCCAAACCTTGGGAACTAGAAGTAAAATTGAGGTGGTGGAATGATAATGACTACTATGATTTTCATCGCAATAAAGGACACAAGACTAATAATTGCATGAAATTAAGACATGTTATTAAAGATGTAATTGAAGAAGGGAAAGTTAAGGTGGATGGACATCATACCAATAATGATCATAAAGCATTCCAGACTCCATTTCCTAACTATGAAAAAGGAGAATCTTCTAAGAGTAATAAGATCGATTACACATATACTGACAATGATAACATGATTCATACGGTGGAACCATGCAAACCATCCATCCATGTGATTACTCTAAAAGGAGTGCAAAAAAAAAATTGAATCCTCTAATGTCGTGATGAGGAACCAAGCTAAGCTCACTCTCAAAGGAGCTTCAACATCAAACCCACTAGCTACAACAACAACATGACCTAAACAACTGGAATTACCTCTGAAGTTCACTCTAGTAGACCAGTTGCAGTGCACGCCAGCTCAAATCTCTATTCTAGAGTTGTTAAATATATCTCCTAATCATAGGGAAATCCTTAATCAAGCCTTGCTCAATACTAATGTACCTAAGGATTTAGATGTGGATAGATTCCAAACTATGGTTGTACACCTAAACTCCCCACATTACCTATATTTCTCTGAGGAAGATGATAAGTCATTAAAACAACCGCATAATCAACCTTTGCATCTAGAATTTCTCATTCATAAACACCGTGTTAAGTGTGTCTTGATAGATGGAGGTGCTGGTTTGAACATATGTACCTATAATTTGGTGAAACAATTGAGATTTTTTGAACACGCAATTGATCCAAGAAGGATGATAACAATCAAAGCTTATGACAAAGAAGAGAGATCCTCCAAAGGATAGGCTATCTTTCCTATCATAGTAGGACCAGTGGAAAGAGATGTGATATGTCAAGTTCTTGACTTGCCATTGGATTACAACATTCTTCTTGGAAGGCTGTGGATTCATTCAATACAAGATGTGCCTTCTACTTATCACTAGTGCATAAAGTTTCCTCACAATGGAGTTGAGGTGAATATTCCAACTGACACAACATATCCCTGTAATAGTCTTAAACAAATAGAGAGAATGGTCCCACATAATAAATAAAGTTCTAACAAACCAGAAACATCCAGAGAAATGGTCCTGCGAAGCTTTTCTCAAAAGGTCAACATTCAAGAAACAAGCATGGGTGAGTACAAGATAGATTCTATGATGTCCTTGAAAGATCTCCCTATATCTCCTAGGTCTCAAGGACAACCTTCATCTACATTTACACCTTATAAAGGTAATTCTCTAAAAATACATGAAGGAACAAGAATGGTCAAAGCAAAGGTGTCCATTTAAGAAGAAAACAAAGAGAAATTTGTCTTGCAATGGCTATACAAAGAGAATGAACAAGATGGAAATATCAAGAATGTTGAGATAGCCACTAATAAATAAGGAAAAGGCTATGAGATCATGAAGCAAATGGGTTACAAAGGAAAAGGACCATTGGGACAAAGCAAACAAGGACTAGTGGAGCTGATACATATAGATTTTAGAAACTCGAAAGACAAAATTGGACTAGGCTTCAAGGAAGAAACATCTCATCTTGTAGCAAAGAATGGTCCTGTATTTGACAAATCAAGAGATTCAGATGATGAGGAAGAGGTGAAAGGATAACCTATTTCCTATGAAATATTGTTACTCTTGCAAGGAGATCCATTATCAGAACTTGGCACTAATCATGAACATGAACAATAACCAGAAGAAGGACCAACAAAAGAACTTGAAGGAGAACAAGAGAAAGGAATTCCTATTTTTGATACAACCTACTTTGATGAAGAACCAAACATGACATCTTCACAATAACCTTTACAAGAAGGAGAGAACAATTCTACCGAAGAAGATAAAGTACCAATGACTATTGCCCACTTCTTGGGGTTTCAGATTATAGTCAGGTGGAATCACATGAATATGAATGGGATATTCTTTCTGATGCTAAAATTGATATAGAAGTATATGTGATACATAAATATGCTCCTAGAGTCCTAATTGAAGAAGGAGAGAGTTCTAATGCTAGGTCGCTAGAGTTAGATTTACATAACATTAACATGAACTCTAATAATAACGATAATGAATCTAATAATCCTAACATCTCTTTAGAAGAAAACCTAATGGAAAACATATTAAAAGTTAATGACATTAATAATAATGTGGTGCTATCTCTTGAACCCAATGAGTCTTCATCCTTAATACACCTTGAACTGATAGATTGGAATGAGCCTGCATCCACAAGCATGCTATCTTTTGACAATGACTATTCCCTAGCCTGTTATCTAAACACTTGTGAACCTTTCCTTTCTTCCACTAGTGTAAAGAGTGATAACATGAGTGAGGAGGATATCAAGTTTCTTAGTCTAAAAATGAAAAACAAAAAGAACACGAAAGCTGATGGTGAAACCAACCTAGTGGCAGTGTCAGATTCTAAAAGAGAAAAAGAAAAAGACACATCTGATGGCGAAAACCTCCTAGAGGCGCCAAAGGATGGAATTATTGATATCCTCCCAGATCATTTTCAGGAAAGATCTTTAATGCTGATTGAACCAACACAACTTATCAATCTAGGAACAAAAGAAGCTGCTCAACTCATTCATATTGCTCAATCATTGACAAAAGAAGAAAAGATCTAGTTCACCAGTTTCTTTAAAGAAAAGAAGATCAATTTTTCTTGGTCTTATTTAGATATGCCTAGATTGGATACAGATTTGATAATGCATCACTTGTCTATTTCTCTTGATATGAAACCAGTAAAGAAAAAAGTAAGGAAAATGAATCCACATGTGGCATAAACCAACAGAGGGACTAGCAAAGTGGGTCTTGGTTCTAAGTGAATTTGACATTAAATATGTTGATAGAAAAGCCATTAAAGGACAAGTGATAGTTGATCAACTTGCAAAAACACCATTAACAGATGACATGCCATTACATGTTGAGTTACCTGATGAACCGATTATGCACTTAACATAACACTCATGGAAAATATATTTTGATGGCTCCTTTACACAACAAGGATTAGGACCTGGATGCTTATTCATCACACCACAAGGATATAAAATTACAAAAGCATATAAGATGATATTTCCATGTACAAACACCATAGAAGAGTATGAAGCTCTAGTAAATGGACTGAAACTTGTAATATAATGGAAAATCATTGAATTACACATCTATGGAGATTCACAACTCATTATCAATAAGGTGAATGGTGATTATTAGACAAAAGATGATAAGATAATGCCTTACAAAATAATGATGGATGAATTGAAGAAATACTTTATCTTCATCATATTTGAGCAAATTCCAAGATCAGAAAATAGAGCAGTAGATGCGATGGCTACTTTAGCATCCATGTTACAACTTGAAGAACATCAACTTCGCTATGACTTCCTAGTGGAAGAACTCCCATTTCCATCCTATGACTCACCTGAATCCTAGATTGTTTGTGTCCTTGAAACACAAGTTTTATCCCAATATGGCCATATCCACTCTTACCTAAAAGACCAAACAATCCCTGAAAGCTATTCTAGAAATGAAAAGAGATGCCTTATAAGAGCAGCATCACGTTACATAATCATTGCTAATGACTTGTATAGACATGGTCTAGATGGTACACTACTTAGGTGTTTAGAAAATGAAGAGTCTAATCGTGCATTAAAGGAAGTTCATGAAGGTATGTGTGAGTCACACTCGAATGAATTTTCATTAGACAAGAAACTCTTAAGGGTATGATATTACTGGCCCACAATGGAAAAAGATGCTATCTAGTATTCAAAAACATGCAAAAAGTGTCAAATTCATTACAACCTGATACATGCTCCAATAAGGGAGCTAATTCCTTTTATAACACATTGGCAATTCCAGCAATGGGCCTTTGATCTAGTTGGAGAGATCTACCCAAATTCATCAAATGGACACAAATATATCATTACTACAACTTAATATTTCACAAAATGGGTGGAAGCCGTGTCACTGTCTAATGCAACTCGAAAACAAATTTTTCTGTTTATCTTAAAATACATCATTTGTCGATATGGAATACCCTTGTTGAATGTGACTGACAATAGGGGTCAATTTAAAAAAAAATATATGGATGACCTGTGTCTTCAATTCCAAATTACTCAACACTTTTGATCAATCTATTACCCTCAAGGTAACAGACAGGCTGAGGCATCAAACAAAACAATTTTGAAAATCTTGCATCGGACAGTGAGTAAATTAGGAAGGGATTAACATTTACAAATATATCCAGCATTGTGGGCATATCACACTAGTATCAGAACACCGACTGGTGCAACTCCTTTTGCACTAGTTTATGGATTAGATGCGGTACTACCAGTCAAAGTAGAGATTCTATCATTGTGGGTATCATTAAAACATCTAGTCACTGATGAGGACTATAAAATCTATAGATTATAAGAGCTAGAATTGCTAGATGAGCGCAGGTAATAGGCATTTGATCATCTCAAAGTATATCAAAAGAGATTGTCAAGAGGATACAATAAGAAGGTGAAACCAAGAAGTTTTCAGGTAGGAGATCTGGTTTTGAGAGAGAATCCTATACATCAATAGAATTGAGAACAAAAGGGAAAATTTGAACCCAATTGGCTAGGTCCCTTTGTCATTACAACATCATTTGGATCAAGAGCCTATCAATGGGCTATGCTTGAGGGAGATGTTTTACTAGACCCAATTAACACTCTACATATAAAAAGGTTTTATGCTTGACATTCTTCAGATAGCACCTGCACAGTGGAAAGAGTTCCTGAAAAAAGTACAAAAACAAAAGAAAAAGTTCCTGAAGAAAAGCAAAAACAACAAATATTGATCCTGAAAAAAAAATAAAATGGAAAAAGTCCTAAAAAAATGATCATCTCAGTGAAAACCTGGTAAACAGGCACCTTGGTGAGTCCAAAAAGAAAAGAAGAGAAAAAGTACAAAAAAATTGAAAAGAGAAAAAGTGTCTTGGTGAAAACCTGGTAAACAGGCGCCATGATAGCAAAAATAGAAAAGTTTGGCCAAGTGGTGAAAACCTGGTAAACAAGCCCTACTTGTAATCAATGCTCTATGTATCAAGACAATGCTTAAATGCTTGGCCATTGTAAATTTTAGTTTGTACATATCTTTTGGTCACTTTTGTGAAAAGCCAAATCCTAAAGCATACTATCAAAAAATTGTATCTTCCTAAGGATGGAATCTATCTACATTAAGGTCCTAGGTAAATCATTTTCCTAGGGGGCAATGATCAAAACCATGCAAGTCGCTTATTCGCTATTAATACTTTTTGCTAGGGTGTCACTTATCTGTAGTCTGCAATAGATGATAAACTACAAAAATAAAGGTATTTCTTAATTCCACCAACAATAGTATTTCTTAATATTCAAACCTAAAAAGTGTTCCTAAACACTATGTCATGACGATAAGGGTATTTTTAAACACTAAACATGTGAGACACTTATTGATTAAAGAAAAGTCTATAATTGATAATAATTTCTATGTGTGTTTGCAAATTAACCAAATGTGTTCCTAAGCACTATAATCACAACTATCTATTTTTAATGTAAGTACACTAGTCTTGATTAGAGAAACTACAAGGAATGAATCATGATTTTCTTAGTTCCTTATTATCAATTTTTGATTGTTATGTTTCCTTGAGTGACTCAATGATGTCTGAAATGGACTAGAGAAATAAGGATTGGGGGCATACCATTTTCTTTGTCTTTTGTTTGTGGTGATAAATCCAATGATCTAAGGTGATCATAGGAAATGGGTGTCTATGATAAGTGCCTCCATCATGATTGGAACACAACGTATACCTCAACTTGTTTCCTATGAAAGCTTTAGTGAGGTCATATTTATCTCCTTGCCTATTTTAAACTAAAGTGAAAAACTACTTCCTAGTAAGGTGCATAATAAATTGAGAAAATACCCAAGGATATGAATATAAAATGAAAGGTCATTGTGGGTATATATACATTTTGCATAAGAACATAAAAAATTTACATCAAACAAGAAGTAATTGACAGAACATTCTAGCCTATATGGTCTAATGTTTAGGTTAACTTTTGACATGACAAAAGATAGGGAAGTATTCATATTTTCATGATTTCTAAATCTGTCAGTGAAAATTGTACTAACCTATGAGGTCCCAATTAAAAATTCTCTATGATGATAATAAACCCACTTTGAATAAACAGTGCCTGTCCTAGGTGTCTTAGTCTAAGTGCATTTCATTGATAATTGCAATTAGGTTCATTTTAGTTACATTTTCATATTAATTTGCATTAGATTCATTTAGATGCATTTCATGTTTTTAGTTGCATTAAAATTCATTTTAATGTACTTGCATTCATTTTTAAATTGCATCAGTATGAATGTGTGAATTCAATTAACTAAACATCAATATAATTGGAAATTCTAAAAACACAACCATTTCACAAGTTTGAGCAAGTATATCATATCATCATGAAAACTTAAAAGGAAAGGACTGAGTATTTATCACTGATATCCATTCACTTGCACAATCATGTTAGTACCATAAATACACCTACATAATGCATCCATAATCATCCATACATAAATAAAAGTGAGATGTCCATACATCGCATCGCATTACATCTCATCCATACATATGCACGCATAAAAGTAAAACCAAATACATTATCATAAAGCATTGCATAATTTTGCATCCATACATCCATAAAGCATTAAAAACACACATAAAAATCTGCATATATATATATATATATATATATATATATATATATATATATATATATATATATATATATATATATATATATATATATATATATATATATATATATATATCAGTTAAATAATATCATGACATCAATATATCATCATTTGTCTAATCTAACCATGACCAAGTATCAACATGAGATCAATATCCAAAGCATGATAAACATATCAAAAATTATAACACGTGTAGAAATAAGAGAACATCACATATGCGCAACAAAAATCAGCTAAAGCATCAATATATCTTGAATCATCAGTATATCAGAGAATACTAAAGCATCACAATATCAATGAATCAGAGCATAAAGAGTATCAGAGTATCAACAAGGCAAAGCATCAGTATATCAGCATAAGAGTCCAAAAGATATCATAATGTACATCGATAAAAAATGGTACATAATACAAGATATATCAATGAGGTACAATATAGTCTGTGCGATACAGAAATATGAGAAGTATAAAAAAATGTCACATTTGGCTAGCAACATCATCCCCTCATGGAGGATCTGGAGGAGGCACGTCTGCTCGGCCTAGAATAGGTGGTGGCATGGCACCCTCTAATTGCTAGGCGATGGTAGAATACAATGGAGCCCTCCGTGCAGTAGGTACTATAGCATAATATAATACAAAATAATAAGTGGCCCTCTGTCTGTGATGGGTGGCCATATGTGCAAACCGATCCCTCTCAGCTCTAAGGACTGCTAACTACTGGTCCCTATCACCTCAAAGATCAACAAGCTATGTGTCTCACTCAACCAGGCATGCTCTCAGTGTCACTACCTCAAGATGTAGTGCTGCCTTGTCTTGCTCACAATGTCATAATGGGTCACCATCACCACTTGCTGGAGGATCTCTAGGAGCCCGCTGATCTCCTCCATGGCTGCCATTGCCCCCTACTGCTACTCTCTATTTCTAAGCACAATGATCCCTATGAAAAAGTGGGCATGTATCTCTCTAGGGTGCATGTACTCTCAGCCTCCTCTACCTACTCTATTGGCCGACATCTCCACCAGGTTCCCGTCACCTACCACCATTACCTCCTCCCCCACCTCCACAATCACCACCTCCTCTGCCTCCATCTCTACCTCCTTCGCGAGCACCATCCATGTCTCTGGCTCTACCTCTCCCCCTATCACCACCTCTAGTAGCTCGACCTCGGCCACACCCTCATCAACATGATCATAGTCAAGTGTGTCCTCAAGGTGAGGAGCGATCTCATCAGTCAAAGTAAATCTAGGGAACGAATGCTGAGAATAATGGGCATGGTACCCATCTATGATGCCACCATCCATCACCTCTAGAAGGTAATCCCAAGGCATTGGTGCCATTTGTGAAATCTCATGGAGTGTTGTCTCATTAATCAGATGAAACCCCCACTATGCCTCCTCATCTCAGATCTAAGCATAAACTATTGTCTCGTGATGCATCCCCTGTACTTGATCATACTATCTCAAAACTCAGCCGACCAAAAACCACTTAATAATATACCTAGTCCTACCTATGAGATACTAAGACTAAAAGAAAAATGACATCTGTTGGACATCTGAGCGCCACTCCTCACAATCTAGATATGGCTTCCATACAACATGTGTAACATCATCAAGTATTCACCACTAGTAATCTAACTTTCCCAAGTGGGGCTACTGCAACATACTAGAATACATATATATAAGGTAACTTGACACCTCTCTGCCTATCTACAATCGGTCATGTCACAGGAATATGCTCCTAGGCCCAGATCTATAAAACTAAGATCTTGATAATCATGGTACGAGAATGATGATAAATAATCTCATGTAACTCATGGTACATGTGCGTGAGAATGCATTGCCCCAAGTGAATCTGTGAGGTGACTGAATCATCTCCTCGATGACACGAGACCAACCACACATAAAGCTATGCTACCCATGGTTAGGCATCATCAGTCTTCCTATCAATCCTACAAGGTACATAGGTAGCTTCTCATAGTTGGCTACCATGTGGTCCCAACTAAGGTATCTTTGACCAACAGTATCATCATGGAAAATGCACCATGCAACCACCATCACCATAGTGGCTCTGACCTTATACTCTATGCGTGACCCCATCATAGGAACATGTAAGGTCCGCCAAATGTCCTTAGGAGTCACTGTCATCTCTCTAGTGGGAAAGTGAAAGGTGTTGTGCTCTGAGTGCCACCTCTCAATGAGAGCAATCAACAACCCATGATTTACTTGAATGTTAGGTAAATCAGCTAGACTCCATAGGCCACACCTCGCTATGACTCGCATCTCTACCAGAGTGAAATGCTCATGTAAATCCAAGACCTGTGTAGGTCAGGGAGAGCAGAATGATACGACACTAAAATGTGACTGCACAATAGGAAAAAGGGGCACTGCATCAACATTAGCCATGAAAAATTGTAGGAAAATTGCCTAAAAAATTCAAACAGACAAGTAAAGTTGACTAAAAAACCAAGACAGACCACATGCGACCTAGATCCTAGATGTGATTCAAGAAACACATGATGTGACACCTTAACTACATGCGACACTTCACATTTGAGATGCGATTTAGGATATATAGGATGTGATCTGGAATCCAGATGCGACCCTATTATTACTAGATGCAAAAATCTGGTTAAATGGCTTAGAAATTGGACAAAATTAACTTTATGCGACTTGACAGGGTGCGATCCAAGAAATGCAGGATGCGATCTAGAATTTGGCAAAAAATTGGATGCGACATGGGATGGACCAGGTGCGATCCTCTTTATGGGATGCGATCCAACACTAATTGGCCTATAAAATGCATGAAAAAAGTAAGAAATTGAAATTTCAAATTTGAATGGAAGCGTTATAGGGTACTCACAGGTGTTGCATAGTGAGGAGGCCGATCATGGTAGCACGCTAGCTAAAAATGGTGATGCTCAGATGGGAACACCATGTCACTGGTCAAAGCTCAAAAAAAACTATGGTAAAAAGTGAAAATGAATAGTAAAATGACCCTTTTGGACCTATTTAAGCCTCTCGGGGACCCCGACAACCTAGGGCACTTTCATGACAGGATGTCACAAAAGATTCATATTCGGACCAAAATCAAAATAGGTGATCTATATCATTTAAATGTAGTAAAAATGAAATTACAAAGCAAAGTCAACTTTCAAAATATAGAAATCAACTATGGTCAAATTACAGTCAAACAGGGGCAAAATGAGCATAAAGGATACTAAAAACATGGCAAGTAAGTTCAGTGATGATTATCACTCAAATGCACAGTCAATAATCACATCACTCATAAATGCTTGAAAACACTAATTTTATCTGAATTTATTTTGATTTCAGTCCCGAGGGGTCATAATCATACTAGAATTAAAAAATTTCAATCAAATTCTCAAACACTAGGGGCATGATAGTTATCTTCAATCAAGTTGACAATGTCAATCTTTCTGACATTGATCAATTTCATCACTTCAAATCAAATTGGTTATTTGTCATCATGTTCAGTTACTGCAAATGAAATTGAACTAAAAATTTCTACCCAAATCTCTTATTGATTCTCGTTCAATCAAGCTCAGAATCAGTATGATCAATTCTTGTTCAACCAGGTTCAAAATTGATGACCTTTTGAATCACATACGATTTCATTCAATCAAGTTCAGAGTTATCAAATTCAGAGTAGTCCTCTTTAATGCTTTCTAAATCTTTCAGAGTGGATTCACTACTCTCTAAATCACTTAAAATTAGAGTGGTCCTCACTGCTCTCTAAATCTTTTGAGTGCAGAGTAGTTCTTGCTGATCTCTAAATATCTTTAAATCTATCATTTCTATTGAATTATGCATTAAATCAGATTTTCTTTGAATCCCTATGCTGTTCGCAAAGCAATTCAAAGAGGGGCAAATGTAATCACCTAAAATTTGGGTAATAGAACCTAAGGCCCTATTTGCCCTAATTCAGGATAAACTCCTAATTGTGTTAATTTGATTCATGACTATTAACATAATTAATCAAATTTGATAAAATCAATAAAATATTTTAAAACAAGCATTAATCATCAAGAATTGAGAAAAAATCACATTAATTACCTCTAGGACTAATTAATTAAATCAATCTCATTAAATTCATGGCTAAAGTAATTAATTAAAACAAATGAATAAAAAGAACTCAAAAATGACATGTCACCTCTTAAGGGGACATCAAAGAAACCTTTGACCAATGAGAGCTCATCACATGAATCACTCACATGGATCAAGTTTGGAAGCATCTCAACCATTCATCATGCAGGCATCTCAACTGTCCAAATTCTCAAAGTTCTAAAAAAGATAAATTTTCAAATCTCAAACAATGTTGATAATAGTTAATTTGAATTCATACTTACATGCTGCACATTTGATTTCCTAGCTAATTAGAAAACACTTCAATTTTCTTAATGGTTAATGAATCAATGGATTTCTTGAATGAATTTGATTTCTTAGTTGCATATTTGACATGAATCTCTCATTCTAACATGCATTGTCAATGTTTAGGGTCTAAATCCGAGAGTACATTTAGATTCTTATCATACTTGTGTTAGTTAGAGAACAATAGAATGATTTTGTCTAGTTTCAATTACTTTAATTGCTTCAAATTTGATTTAAACTAACAAGATGATGTTCTATTGAAGTGTTATGTTGCAAGTTAGCATTGTCCACAAAATACACACACACCTATATCCCATTTTTTGTTTATCTTGATGGTTGAAGTACTAGGGAGGTTGATTACGAAGTGTAAGAATCAAGGCCAATGGAAAGGAGTTCTTGTGGCTAGAGGAGTGGATCTAGTGTCTTATCTTCAATTTTTAGATGACACTCTCATGATGGGGGAGGCTACTTTGAGAGGCTATAATTATGAAAAGAGTATTGGAATGTTATAGTAAGGTATTAAAGCAATTGATCAATCAAAGGAATTCAAAGGTTTTCTTCTTCAATACTGATGCAAATGTTCAAAGAGAAATTTTGCGGATTTTTAATGTTGACCAAGGAGATTACCAGGTAAATTTCTTGGCATTCCACTTTTTTTTTGGGTTCTATAAATAATCTATCTGGAAAGGCTTAGCTGATGGATACATAAGAAAAATGGAAGGATGGAAAAGTCATTTATTAACTCTTGGAGGGAGGATTTTAATGTTGAGAACAATTATTTCTGCTATGCCTTTATTCTCCATGATGTGCCTAAGAATTATAGAAAAATTTGTCCACTTAGTGGAACAAAGGATGAGAATTTTTTATGGAATGGAAATCAAAGTGAGGATAAAATTTATCTTTGGCCTGGGATCAAATATGTAAGTCAAAATAAGTGGGGAGTGTTGGCTTGAGGAAATGTAAGATCTTAAATGAAGCAATGCGAGAAAAGATGATTTGGCACATGTATAAGCACCTAGATCAGAAGTGGGTAAAAATATTAAAGGATAAATACTTGGACAATAATGATTGGTTAAGGATATTGACAATATTGGATCCTCCTAAAGGTTCTTCCTTGTGGAATTTTATGGTAAGTTGTAGAGCTATAATCACAAATCACATTACATGGCAGCTAATGGATGGGAAGAGAGTCAAGTTATGGATAGATTCATGGGATTGCATGGAGGTATTGGCCAATCAAGTGCATAATCAAAGACTCATGAACTTAATGGAGTAGAATTGCGGTCTGACAGTGAGTGATTTTGTCAAGTGTATGAAGGGGACAAGAGGGGATGAATAGTGCTGGAAAGATATAGCCAAATTTGGCTTGGAAGAGAATGACACTTAGGCTATCAGAGATATTCTCAACAAGAGACATTTTTCCCTTTCTGGGACTGTAGATGAAATAATTTGGTTTGGCTCAATTAAGGGGGAATATTAAGTGAAACTTGGTTACTAGTTTTGGAGAATGAGGCCAAATTGGAGGAATGACCACAAAACATTTGTTAGAATAAATTTTGTCTTCTAAAAGTAGGAGCCTTCTCTTGGTTGGCACTTAGAGGTAGAATCTTAACTTGATACAGATTGAAGAACATTAGATTTGTGGGGCCTTTTAACTGCTTCCTCTATAATAAGGTAGAGGAGATATTGGATCATCTACTCCTTAATGTTGGATTTTTACAAGAATGTTGGAAACATGTTTTGAATCAACTTGGTTGGTGTGGGCCTCTACAATCAATCTTAAAAGACTTGTTAAAAGTTGGTTCATTCTAAGACGTAAGTATACTTTCTCAAGTATTTGGCACATATGTCCTTCAACATTAGTATGGTAATTATGGAAAGAATGGGATAGAAGAGACTTATGGGAAAAGAGTGAGGATATGAGGAGATTCCAAGATTGAATTGAGATATTTGTCTCAAAATTAGTTAGTAATGTTGCTTCTCAGGTGAATGTTTCTAGAATACATTTTAGTCAATATGACTCAAGGATTCAGTATAGGTGGCCTCTGGTCAAATTCAGGCCCATTAATGGGCCTTTGAGGGTTAAACCTCCATCAGAAAAGGTGAATTAGGAATCATAGAATCCTCCCAACATTGGATGGATCAAAGTAAACTTCGATGGAGAATCGAAGGGTAATCCAAACTCTTCTAGAGTAGGATTTGTAGTCTATGAATCGAAAGGCAAGATTTTTTTATTAGGGGTTAGAAGTCTGATGAAGGGGACAAAAAATGAGGATGAAGCACAAGAAAAACTCATTTCTATGAAAAAGGCATTAGAAATGAATGTTTACAAGCTCCATCTATAAGGGGATTTGTTAATCATCATTAATGACATTATCAAGGGTGAATCTAGAGTATGGTACTTAAACATATACATAAGGAAAATCAAATACCTATTGAATCTATTTAAGGAGTTCAAAATAACCCATGAATGGAGAGAAGCTAACAAAGTAGCCAACAAGACTTTAGAGGGTTTGAGGAAGGAGATTTTAATTTTTGGGGTCATTTAGATTGAAGTGTTAAACAAGAAGATGACCTCAAGGGAAGTTTTTAATAGCTAGATGTATCAATGTAAATGGATTAATGGTTCTTGAGATAATTTCATTAAAAATTACATTCCCTCCACTTGAAATCGATGAGAGAGAAGTAAAACAATGATGACAAGTTATGCATAGAAATGTGAGATGTTATTCATAAATGTAGATTCTAGAGGAATTAGATTACATACACCTTCATCATTATTTGAATAGCCAAAGGAGAGATGAATCATTTATTGGTGTTGAATTTGAGGTGGAAGCCTCTCTAATAGATAAGTTGAGCTTGGAAGTTGAAAGGGATGATAGATGTTATTAAGAGGCATTCAATAGACATTTTACAAGCAAGTGGTAAATTTGTAGAGAAAAAACAAATATGTATGGATGCTAACTTTTCCCTACACACTTTCAATCAAGTACAAGAAAATTTAAGGGATAGGCAATTGTCAAAAGGATGAGAGGAATTTTCACAATTGACAATCCAATATTTTGGCAATGCTTGGATGTTATATTTAGTGAAGAGTTCACATTACAACAAAGTACAAGTTTATAAAAATATGGATATATCTTTTGCACTCTTGGCATGGTCATTGTAGTTCAAGTTGAGAGAACAGGCTGTAGAGATGATGAGGAAATGCATCAAGTCTCAATGGTGCAGGGGAATGTTGCAAATAATTGACATTTCATAATCAAGAGTAGGGATTAGGAAGGATGAGGGTTTTTGGAGAGAAGTGGAAGGAAAAACCTAGTCTTTCAAAGCAATTCTAGTGTGGAGCATGAGTACCCGCAAGGAGAAAAGAATTGAAGAGGCGATGGGAGGCTAGAAAATGTTGAAAGATTGTGGCCTGAGTTGGAGAAGGAGGACTATAAAAAGGCTTTGGAGAGGAAACCCAAGGCAAAGAAAGGAAGGAAATCAATGAAAGCACAACTAAACACAATGAGTGGAGTATTTATTCATGTCTAATCCAAGGACGATATGATCAAAGCGATTCATAACACGTAGGAAGAGTGTCTTAGCTTGGTTAGTTTTTGTGGGTCTTTTTGAATGGTAAAAGGAATAAAAGGCATATTTTTTGTTGATTTTAGGGTTAATACATATGCTTTAATGTAGTCAATTCTCAATGTATTATCCTTATTTTGTTTGAATGGGATATGGTTAATCATGCCTAGGTAGTCCTTGTTTGGTTGCAGATGGTAGTAGGTATATGATGTCAACTTTAATGCATAAATTTTGGTCTTTTGGGTTATGTATATGCTTGGACAACTCCTTTGTATGTAATAGACAATGACAAGGTGGTAGGAGTTAGAAGGTTAACAGTATGGTATTTTATGGCAGATTTGAATAGATATTTTATCATATACAGTAACTATGATGTAATAAGTTTTTGTATTAATAAAAATACAAAAAAACATTATTGATAAAAAAAACAATAATAATCTAACAATATGATTAGTTGATAGGCTTCATAAGTGGAATTTTGAGTCTAGAATTGAACTAAATTTTTCTCACACTATAAAACAATTTCTATCTATTGAAACAAATCTTAATTTGTCATTAAATAATCTTCAGATCATATGGGATTGTTTGGTGACATTTTTGGGATTGAAATTATCGATGCATTTTTAATCTTCCACAGTTTTCAAAAGAAAGCACTACTTATTTTCATAACAATATGACCGCATAATATTATAATTTAAATAACCATCATTTATTAATGACGAGATAGATACAGATAGAAAATCACGAGCTTTAAAAGTAATTCAACTTAATGAAAGTTGTGGCTTAATCATGACCTTTGAAATTGATACAACTATATTCTCATAAATGTTATTTAATAGTTGGATTTTTTTAGTGGCTATATTCCATTGACAATTTTCAAAATTATTTATTTAAGATGGATATCATCAAAATGACTTCCACTTTCATTGTTACTTTCACCTAAAAGGTATTTGTCCTGCATTTTGTTCCATTCTTGATAGTTTATGTTTTCAATATTATTGTGTTTTGATATTCTTCACTTTGAAAAGTATTTTGCAATTCCTATTTTAGTCACTTTTTTTAAAAGCTTGGTTTAGTGTCTATTATTTTAGGTAAAAACTATACATATCCTATTAATATTGTTGAATAAGTTGAGTTCATGATGAGGCTTCATTCTATGGGTATCATTTTATTATCTATGTTTGTGAAGCCAAAATGCTTGAATCATATATTGAAATAAAATATTAAATCTTTGTGTGTATGTTTTGGTTTACAACATATAATTTTTTATCAATATTTGAAGAGTATTATATTATGTCTAAATCATATAAATAAGTATTTATTACCTCTAAAGAAGTTGCTAGGTCATATTGTCAGACAATATTAATGGTATCTATAGGATAGTTATATCGTAAAAATGCCACTCTTTATAATAATAATAATTAACTAATTAGCTCCAAATGCACTTTCATGAAGAGTGCAATGGAGATGTCATGATTAAGTTAGGATGAGAAGAGTGCACAAATCAAGTCCAAATAAAAATAGGACTCCATTTCATTTTATGGTATTGAGAGTGTGTTAAATAAAAGTTTAGAGAATGATATATATGATTGTTCTCTTCCTTTTTTAAAGTAGGTAAGTGTTCTCTTCCTTTCAAAGCTGGTAGGGCTCATAGAAAATCATATATTCATACATTGGTTACTTGCATTATATTCTTGCATTGGTTGTTGTTGTATTCCTTTGTAGCAATGCAACTTTGATATGTACAAATCACTCTATCCTTTTACTTTGGCATTTTTTCTATATTCTATTTCAATCTCCTATTTTGATGGGCAAGGAGGATGGTAGAATTTTTTTAGGAGTCTAGCTTTACCCACCAACGTGCATTTTTAACAATTTAATTAAACATGTTACTAAAACCATTTGGTGCATATCCTACACTTGTGTTCCATGAAACTATTTTACGATAGTAAGGTGGGCATGCCACTATTCCGAAGTGTGAAAAAATTATAATCTACCAAATTGAAATAATTATTATTTTTATTGGATGAAGATAATTACAGAGAGATTTGTATCATATTACAAGCACACAAGATTACAAGCGCAAAAAATATAGGACTAAACTATAAATACAAACTAAAATCATACAACAACTAAAATAATTATGAGATGTTGACTACAATAATCAACTCAATGAATATCAAATTAAAGAGAGAGAGAGATCAAAGGTTGAAATCTACAATCAATATTAAATTGCCAATAACTTTAAATTTATCATCATTACAATTAGTTAACACAAAAGAGGAATAAAATCTTTTTATTTGAACACACTGCAAAGATACTCAAACTTATCATTGAAAAGTGTAAATATTACATTTCAAATTGTGTAGTCTTAACCTTTTTTTAGGCATCTAGTAAGTAATATTTGTATTCTTTTGTGTTTTAATCTTTTATGAGTATTTATGAATTTTGGGTATGGAAATAATTTTAATATTAATTTTATATTTAATTTGATATTATAAAATTATAGCAATTATGCTATCAATTTTTTTACAATTGAAATATCTTTTATCTTTAATGATGTTTGATTTAATTTTAAAAAAATAATATTCATATTTAATTTTTTATAAAAATATTAATTTTATTGCACTCTAATTTTAACAAATTAGATCTCCAAAGTTCTAGGTTGAGAACGAAACTAAGCCAAGTCTCATTCCCAAGGATGCCTTCCCCGTGCGTGGGAGGTCACCCTCCCTTGCAATATTAATTGTCTCTTATTTCTTCCTTGTATATGGGGTCTTCTATGCCTAGAAGTGGGCAATCAAACATCTCTCTACAACCTTCGAATGAGGTGGAGACTAGGGCATGATCTTTTAAACAAGCACTCGGGGAAGAAAAATTGTTGTCTGATGGAGCCAACTTCCTCAAGAAACAAACAAAGGGAAACACCTATGCATTGTTGAGAGGTGATGGAGGTAAGGGCCTCGCTATTGAGGCTTTCATCATTAATCCTAATTTTTAGATAGCTATGGTTATCAACACAAAAAAGTGTAGGCTAAAGAATTTAGCTATGTTTTTAGCAGCTCAAGAATTATCTAAGCTTCTAAGAAAGCAATCATATAATTCCCCTGGTTGATTGAATAATGATGTTAGATTTATAAAACTTTAAAAAGCATGACAAAATCCTTAGGTATGCAAAATACAGCTCTGAGAGTTTATTATGACTATGTACAAATGACTGGCAATGCAAGGATATATACAAGGATGCTAGAAAGATGCAGATGGGAAATACAACTAAGCTGGACTTAAGGGTTAAATGAGCCTTGTTTACCAGGTTTTTACCACTTGAATTTATTACTCTTTTTTTCTTTTATTGTTTTTTTCTACCAAGGTGCCTATTGCTATGTTTTCGCCAAGGCCCTTTTTGGAGAGAAGAATCCAAGAGAAAATTACTATCAGATGACAAAGAGAAAAAGAAAAAGAAGATGAGATAAGACAAGCTCAAATTAGATCTGATCAGTTGAGAAGGAAATTGTTGAGCTTGGAAGAAATAAATTATGTTGCAAAACCTAATAAAAATGAGGAAGAACCTGTCATCCATCAAGTTTTTAAAACTAAAAAACCTAAGGATAAAGGAAAGTAATTGGAGACATGAATTTTAATAAATGAACCTGTGAATGAAAGGGTTCCAATGAATTAGATGGCCAAATTGGATACTGATCTTGAGAGTGATAAGAGACAAAAAAAAATCTTAGCCAAGGAGCTTGAGAAGGTACAGTTGGAGGTAACTTCTCTAGAGATGAAGAAGAAGATGGATTTTCTTAGGAAGTCCTCAGGTCCTTCTAATGCAAATACTTCTTCCTCAGCACTTGGTAGGAATTTTAGAAACTCTGCTAAATAAACAACCATTATTCCACATCCAACGGGTGCTAGAATTTCTACTACATCAAATGATAAAGTATCTACTTCCCAAAATGATGGTTCATTCCAAAGGAGACCAATTCATGTATAAAGGTACATAAAACTCTCTTGTCTTGGTATTCCTGGTTATCCTAATACAATTCCAAATGAAATCAGAGAGAAGCTTCCTAAATTTTATAGAAATAATGTCATTACATGTGAAAAACATTTAAAGAAATTTATTGAGATGGTGGATGACTATGAAATTGAACATGAAGATGTGATTATGAAACTATTTGTCCAATCACTAATTAAAGATGCCGGGGATTGGATTAGAGGATCACCACATGATTGTGTAGGGTCCTGGGATGAATTTATAAATTGTTTCAAGGATAAATATGGTGACAAGACCAATGAAGGACTCATGCTAAATGAATTCAACAATATCAAGAAGAATCAGAATGAGGAAGTGGTTGAATTCAATGTAAGGTTTCAAAAGGCCATGCACAAGCTTTTCCAAGTAATGAGGCTTGATGAGAAGGTATGCCGTGTAACTTATTTAAATGCTTTTGATGCCAAGATAGGATATCTTCTTAGGGATAAGAATCCTAGAACCATTAGGGAAGCTTATAGGTTATCTTTTAACATTGAGAGTAATAGAAGAGTATCAAAGAAATTGGGTAGAAGGGAAGATTGGAAGCCTCCTAGGTTTCGTAAGAAAGAATTAGATAAGCCCTCTAATGTGAAACCCAAAGAGGAAGATAATTTGAAGAAGATCTTAAATGATTTAAAGATTTGAACCCTAGAGAAATTAAGAATAAGAAGGCTCCCAATAATGATAAACCTTCCTTTAGCAATTTTAACAGGCAACCAAGGTTATAAAATTACCTTAAAAATACCCAATGGAAGGATGGGAAGCCTATTCTTGTAGTTAATAAAGATAAATTTGATGATAAAACCCCTGATCCTTTACAAAAGAACTCTATTAATATGAATGATGATGTTCCATGGTGTGTAGCTTGTCAATCCCCACATAATCCTAATTATTATGTTATTTCTTTGAATGTATCTACAAGCGAGGAACTAGTGGATGAAGAAGATGAATCATATGATGATAGTGGTTGTGTTATGAATTATTTTGATGCAGGAGCATCTTGGGTCCTTGGCAATCTTGTGTCACCAATTTTTTTTTGGAGTTTGTCTATGTTGCTCAGTTTCTTCTTTAACCGAGTTGGTCGGTAGTTGGTCGATTTCCTTTGGTTACCGAGTGTGGTCGGTTATCTCATGGGTGGTCGGTTGTTTCACTGGCGCTTGATGATACTTGTCTGTTGCTCAGTCATCTTTTCTTACCAAGTAGTTTCTTTTGAGTTTCTGTTGGGCTAACTTGTGCATTTATGATGGGTCATGGATTTAATGCTAGAATCAATCATTGGGAAGCATGTGGTCCTAGATTTGACTGTTACTTCTATTGATTGTGGATCTGAAGGTTGACTTAGTTCGGTAGACTCTTATATAAATGTAGTTGTGTGGTTGTAGTTTAGGAGGTAGTTTTTAGATAGAGATAAGAAGATATTAGAATTAAGATTTGTGATATATCCTCACATGTTTGAGGACTTCTACAATTCATTGTAATATTAGACCATAACCAGTAAGGCCTTACAGCCCAACATGTATGATTCTATTTAATGAAAATTAATGAAAGATCCTACATTCTCTCTCTCACTATTGTTGTTAATTGCTTCGGTGAGTTATTAAGCAGGCTGGATCATTAGGGCATGCCATTGTTTGGACCCTCTTGACCCCTGCCTTGTGCTAGGTGGTATCAGAGCAACGTGAGATATTGATCTAGGTCTAGGGATCTAGGTTTGTAGGTTCCTCTTGAGAAGCCCTAGTTGATTGCTGTGGGGTAGCAGATTGTGATCTGACTTGCAATTGTAGAGGGTTGTCAAGATGGTTCATGGGAGGAGAGATGCAGATCTAGGATTCATAGATATGCTAAGGTAGATTGTTGCTAGGTTAGAAGCCGTTGAAATAGCCCAGAGAAGAAGCAGACATCTTGAAGATGTTAGTGATGATGAAATTAAGGAAGAATAGGCGAATGCAGAACCTGCACCTATTATGGATCAAGTTGAAGAAATATTTTTGAAAGCTGTGACAAGTCTGAAGTCTACACCACATTTCAATCCTCCTGAGTATGGTGGAAAGCTAGATTCTGATGAATTGGTGGACTGGATCACAGAGATGGAAAAGTATTTTGAGTATGAAAACATTCCTGAAGACAAGAAAGTGAAGATTGTAAGCACAAAGTTGAAAATCCATGCATCCTTATGATGGGAACATCTGCAGCTAGATAGGAAGAGAAAAGGAAAAGAAAAAATCAAGGTATGGAATAAAATGGTGAATAAATTGAAAGGAAAGTTCTTACCTTGTGATTATCAGATTAACCTAGTTTGACGAATGCAAAGTTTGAAGCAGAAAGATAGCTCGGTAAAAGAGTATACTGAGGAATTCTATAGATTAGATATCAAATCTAGACATGATGAAGATGATGTGGAAAGAATTGGTAGATACCTGAATGGTTTGAGAGTTTCCATCCAAGAGGAAATTAGTTTGGTTAAGTTGGAGAACATTGAAGAGACTTATCAATTTGCATTGAAAGCTGAGGATAAATTGACCAAGGGACATGAGTAGAGGCAAATAGGTAGAGGTGGTAGATTCCCTAGAGGAAGAGGTAGATCTAATGGTGAAAATAGTAGATCTGAACCTGGAAAGACAAATCTGGACAAAGGCAAGATCGAGTGGAAAGGTGAAAGTTCATCTAGAGGCAGAGGCAGTAACTATAGAGGTGGTTATAGCAGAGGAAGTTTTCGAGGAACTTGTTACAATTGTGGAGAAGGACATAGAGTTTTTGAATGTACACATGCTAGTAAGAAGGCTAGTAGCAATAGAAATGCTTTGGTGCAAGAAGAGTCACCAAATGAACCTGAGAAAGAAAATAACTTGATGGTAGGGAGAGCACTGTGGAATAAAAGAAAAAAGGAAGATCTGGTAAGGAAAAGTTTGTTCAAGACCAGATGTTGAGTTTCTGACAAAGTTTGGAAGGTAATCATTGATAGTGGTACCTTGAAGAATATGGCATCTGAGGAAATGGTCACAAAATTGCAGTTGAAAAGGTTGGAACATCCGAAGCCCTATCAAATTTTATGGATCAAAGATGAGCATACACTCTTGGTAAGTGAACAATGCTATGTGAATTTGAAGATTGGAAAGTACTATGATAAGGTGTTATGTGATATCATGCCTATGGATTGTTGTCATATTTTGTTGGGTAGACCTTGGCAATATGATAAACATGCTATATATGATGGGAGATTGCATAAGTATACTATTATGGCTGATGGAAAGAAACAAATCTTGTTACCATTGATGGAAGAACTTGTTAGTAATGTTTTCACATTTGTGAAAGTTTGTTTGATGGAGGGAAGAAAGTTTGTCAAAGATTTGACAAAGAATGATGTATGTTTTGCTATGATTCCTAACAAATCGAGTAGGAAAATAGAGGATAATGTCCTTGAGGAGATTGATAAGTTACTCACTGAGTACAGTGATATCATTTATGATAATGTACCTAATGGTTTTCCACCAAAGAGAAGCATTGATCATTGTATGGATTTAATCCCTAGAGCTAGTTTACCAAATAAGGCACCTCATTAGTTGACACCTACCGAGAATCAGGAATTGAACTAAAAGATTCAAGAGTTGCTGGAGAAAGGTTTGATTAGAGAAAGTTTGAGTCCTTGTGCAATACTTGCTATATTGGAACCTAAGAAGAATGGAGAATGGAGAATGTGTACTGATTCCAGAGTAATCAATAAGATAATAGTGAAGTATAGGTTTCCTATACCGAGAATGGATGACATAATGGATAATTTGACTAGAGCAAAGTATTTAAAAAAGATTGATTTGAAAAGTGGGTATCATCAGATCAGAATTAGAGAAGGTGATGAATGGAAGACTGCTTTCAAGACAAAAGAAGGTTTGTATGAGTGGTTGGTTATGCCTTTTAGTTTAACTAATGCACCAAGTACTTTAATGAGGCTGATGAATGAAGTTTTGAAGAAATTCTTGGGTAAGTTTGTGATTGTATATCTTGATGACATTCTGATATTCAGTAAGACCAGAGAAGAATATTTGTTGCATGTTTGAAAAGTTTGCAGAGATTGAAAGAAGAAAAGTTGTTGATAAATTTGAAAAAGTGTTCATTCATGAAAGAGGAGATTGTGTATTTGGGATTTGTGATCTCAGCTAATGGTTTGAAGATGGATCCTAAAAAGGTTGAAGCTATTTTGAATTGGCCTACACCTGTGAATGCTAGTGAGGTAAGATCATTTCATGGTTTGACAAGTTTTTACTGAAAGTTCATAAGGAATTTCTGTTCAATCTGTAATGCTATGACTGAGACTATGAGAGGAGATAAAAGGGAATTCAAGTGGACACATGGAGCTAATAAAAGTTTTGAGACTCTAAAGTAGAAGGTTGCTGAATTACCTATTTTGGCATTACCTAATTTCAGAAAGGTATTTCAAGTGGAATGTGATGCAAGTGGAAGTGCAATTGGAGTTGTGTTGAGTCAAGAAGGTAAACCTATTTCTTTCTTTAGTGAAAAGTTGAATGATGCTAGAAGGAAATATTCTGTATATGATCAAGAATTCTATGCTATTGTTTAAGCACTGAAGAAATGGAGACATTATTTGATACTAAGTGAATTTGTGTTGTATATTGATCATAAGGCTTTACAATATTTGGGTAGTTAGAATAACTTGAATCAGAGACATATGAAATGGGTTGAGTATTTGTAGAGTTACACATTTGTGATAAAGCATAAGAGTGGAGTCACTAACTAAGTTGCTAATGTATTGAGTAGAAGAAGATCTTTGATGATCAAGATGAAAATTGAAGTTCTTGGTTTTGATGAGATGAAAGATTCTTATGAGTTTGATCCTAATTTTTCTAAGCCATGGAGAAAGTGCAGAGCACCTATTCAAGATCAACAAGATACTAAATGGGATGAATATTTTATTCAGGAAGGTATGTTGTTTAAAGGTATTTAGTTGTGTATACCGAGAGGAGTAATGAGAACTAATTTGATAAAGGAGAAACATAGTAGTGGTTTGGCTGGACATTTTGGTATTGATAAAACATGGAATTTTCTTAAGGAGAAGTACTTTTGGCCCCAGTTGTATAAAGATGTTCAGAAATTTGTGAAAAGTTGTGGAATTTTTCAAGTTGCAAAAGGAGTAAGTCAGAATACTAGATTGTATACACTGATTGTTGTATTTGAGAAACCTTGGATTGACATCAGTATGGATTTTGTTCTTGGCTTACCAAAGATAGTAAGAGGTAATGATTCTATATTTGTTGTGGTAGATAGATTTTCAAAGATGGCACATTTTATACCTTTTAGAAAGACATCAGATGCAGTACATGTAGCAGATCTTTTCTTTAAGGAAATTGTCAGATTGCATGGATTACTGAGGAGTATTATCTCTGACTGAGATAGTAAATTTGTTGGATTCTTTTGGAAAACCCTTTGGAAGAAATTTGGCACTAAGTTGAAATATAGTTCTACATTTCACCCACAAATTGATGGATAGACTAAAGTTGTGAATAGAAGTTTGGGAAATCTTTTAAGATGCTTAGTTGGAGATACACCAAGTAATTGGGATTCTGTATTGGCACAAGAAGAGTTTGCATACAATAATTTAGTGAATAGGAGTACTAGGAAAACACCATTTGAGATTGTGAATGGCATACAACCAAGAGGTATATCTGATTTGAGGGATATTGCTGATGAAAGTAAGAGAAGTGCTAAAGGAGTAAAATTTGCTGAGTACATGAAGACATTGCATGAAGATGTGAAGCTAAAGCTGGAAGGAAGTAATTATAAATACAAAGATAGAGCTGATAGATCAAGGAGACATAAAAATTTTGATGTAGGTGATGAAGTGATGGTTCATTTGAAGAAAGGCTGATTTCTTGTTGGAACATATGGAAAGCTGAAAATGAAGAAGTTTGGACCTTGCAAGATTTTGAGGAAATTTGACAGTGGAAATGCATATGAGATTGAGTTACCTGATGACATGGACATATCACCAATTTTCAAAATTTTTGATTTGTATGAGTATCATGAACCCGATGAAGAAGTGACAGTATCGACAGAGTATCCTAAGAAGCAGAATGAAGAAGTTGAGCAGATCTTGAAGCAAAGAGTTGGAAAAAGTACAAGAGGAAAACAATATATGGAATATCTGGTAAAATGGAAGAATAGACCGATGGAAGAAAGTTCATGGATTTCATAGTCTAAGTTGGATGCATCTAGAATCATACCTACCAAGTGATTCAGAGAATCATTTAAAAATAATCCTAGGTGTCTAATGTAGGAGAATCTTGGGTCCTTGGCAATCCTGTGTCACCAAAAACATTTTGGAGTTTGTCTGTGTTGCTTAGTTTCTTCTTTGAATGGGTTGGTCAGTAGTTGGTTGATTTCCTTTGGTTACTGAGTGTGGTTGGTTATCTCCTAGGCGGTCGGTTGTTTCATTGGCGCTTAGTGATGCTTGTCTATTGCTTGGTCATCCTTGCTTACCAAGTAGTTTCTTTTGAGTTTCTATTGGGTCAACTTGTGCATTTATGATGGGTCATGAATTTAATGCTAGAATCAATCATTGGGAAGCATGTGGTCTAAGATCTAACTGTTACTTTTGTTGATTATGGATCTAAAGGGTGACTCAGTTTGGTAGACTCTTGTATAAATGTAGTTGTTTGGTTGTAGTTTAGGAGGTAGTTTTTAGATAGAGATAAGAAGATATTAGAATTAAGATTTGTGATAGATTCTCGCATGTTTGAGGACTTTTGTAATTCATTATAATATCAGGCCATAATCAAGAAGGCCTTACATCCTGACATGTATGATTCTATTTAATAAAAATTAATGAAAGATCCTGCATTCTCTCTCTTACCGTTGTTGTTAATTGCTTCCGCAAGTTGTTGAGTAGGCAAGATCATTAGGGCATACCATTGTTTGGCCCCTCTTGACCTTGCCCTATGTCATCTTCACATGTGTGGGATGAAGTAGATTCTATAGATGAAGATGAAAACCAAGATGTGTCTAGATTACAAAGTAGAAAAGATGTTTATAATTAGCAAGTTTTTTCTGATGATGAAGAGGAAGAAATTGATGATGTAATATGTAATGTGTAAAAGGATGAAGAACCCATTGTGTTAAAAGACTCTCTGATGAAGAAATATCATAGATTAATACTGATATGGTTACTCAAGAAAGGAGTTACTATGTTTTAAGAAACAAAATAGTTGGTAATGCAGATGGTAAACCAACTAGTTTTTTCATTAAACACAACAAAGTAGACACCAAGAAGACATAAGAGAAGGGAAAAACCACTGAAGGTGTCAAGAAGATCAAGGTTAAGAAAAAAAAGAAGTCAAAAGGTCCATAAATTGTATATAAGGTAAAAGTACATACACCACAAACAAATATACCCTCTCCCCAAGGAGATAGTAAGAAACAAAAGAAAGATGAGCCAAATTTGGCCTTTCAGGCTGAGGATGGAAATGTTGTTACAATAAAACAAGATTTCTCTGATGTAAAGCACACCCCATTTGATATGGAGTAGTTGTTATCATAAATTACTATCAAGGTCCCATTATTGGAGATGATGAGAATTGGGGAACATAAGGAAAAGGACCTGACATGGGTGAATGGTGTACTTTCCACAAAAATTTAGAAATAAGAAGATAATGAGAAATTAGAAAGGGTAGAGGATAAATTTGAAAACAAGGGGAAGGAATCATAAGGAATTGTTTCAAAGATCCCTCAGATTTATTTGGATACTAATGTTGTAAATACTTCCTTGGGAGCTGCAGATCCTTTTTTCTTGACTCTAGTTATAAATGGTAAGATGATAAATAAATGCATGATTGATTTCGGAGTATCTAATACTGTTATTCTTGCAAAGGTAATGAAGTCAATGGGATTGCAATTTGATACTCCTCATGGAAGATATCAAGCAATGGATTCCAAAGAGGTACCTATTATTGGTACTATTAAGGCTCTGCCTTATAGGATGGCTACATACCCCGACAAACTGTTGATAATGAGTGTCTTGGTTGTTGATATTCCTCCCCAATATGGAATGCTATTATCAAGAAAATAGAGTGCTTCAATGGGAGGTAGTATTCAATGTGATTTGTCCTTTTCAAATTTTAATATTGCTAGTGATAATGTCAAAGTGTCCTAGGAAATTAGAACTTCCCACATGATTAAGGAAGATGAAGATGATAATATGAATTGTTTCCTTGACACTGACATTGATTCTTTTCAAATGCAAGATATAAAGGTTGTAGGAAAAGATAAACTTATGCTTTTATCTAATGAAAAAGATAATTTGAGAGACTAGGGTGGCTTATGGACCTTATATTTTGATGGTGCAATCTCTAAGGAGGGAGCTGGTGCAGGAGTTTTGTTGATAGCTCCTAGTGTTAAGAATTTCAAGTTCTCTTTCCCTTTAAGGTTTACATGTAAAAATAACATTGCAGAATATGAGGCTCTGTTGATTAGATTGAGGTTGGCCTTAAGACATGGAATAAGAGATCTCAGAGTGATTGAAGACTCTGAACTAGTGATATCTCAAATTAGATCCAAATATGCTTCCGAGAACAAAAGATTGAAGCAATATGAAAATGCTGTTTGGTATGAATTGGAAAATTTTGATGCATTTGTTATTGATTGGATGGATAGAGGCTAGAATAGAATGACAGATTTTATAGCTAACATTGCTATGAGGCCAAAAGATGTCACATTTATAGGAATATCTAAAATAGAGGTTCAATCCAGGCCTTCCATACCAAATAATGTTGAGAGATAGAATGTTTTTGAAAATGATTTGGATATTCTAAGGTTTTTGCATTGTGAGGCAAACTTTGGAAATAAAGAGATGGATTTTAGTGGTTATGTGGAAACTTGGGATGGTAAGGTTACTATTTTTGGTAAGGAAGTGTTACAACTGAAATGAAACAAAGTTCCAAAGGGATTGGTTTTTCTTGAGAGAGAATTTGACAATAAAGATAAGTCTTATTCTGCAAAGACTGTAAACAAACCAGAGGAATTGGAAGAAGTGAAAATAGGAACAATTGAAGCTCCTAAAAATGTATATGTTGGTAAGAAGTTATCTCCTAAAGTTAGAAAGTCATTGATTGATCTTCTCAAAAAGTATAGACATATTTTTGCATGGTCTTATGATGATTTGAAGGCTTATAGAGAAGATCTCTTTTAGTATGAGATTCCTTTAAAGGAGGGTACAAAACCTTTCAAACAAAAATTGAGACCTATAAATCCTGCATTGGCACCAAAGATGCAAGAAGAATTGAAAAAAACAAGACATGATGGGGTCATAAAACCCATCAGACATTTAACATGGGTGTCTAACTTGGTCCAAGTGAGAAAAAAGAATGGAAATATTAGACTTTGTATAGACTTCAGAAATTTGAACATTAATTCATTAAAGGACAAATATGGTTTGCAAAACATGGAAGCCATGCTACAAACAGTTACCAGATCTGAATTGATGTCAATGATGGATGGATTTATAGGATACAATCAGGTTATGGTCAAGGAATTTGAGCAATTGAAATTTGCATTTACCACTCCATGGGGTACTTATGTATATATCAGATTGTCTTTCAGCTTGACAAATGTTGGGGTAAGTTTTTAGAGAGCCATAAATGTGGCATTTGCAAATTTCATAAATAATTTTTAGTGATTTAACAAGATGACCTTACAAATTATTCAATAAAGGAAGATCAACATTGTGGTCATCTTGAATTTTTTTTTGTAAGAGCTTTAGACAATGGGGTTTCACTTACTCTAAAGAAGCATGCTTTTGGGGTCATAAAAGGTAAGATCTTAGGGAATATTATGTCTAAGGATGGAGTTAGGATTGTGTTAGTACTACTTTGAATTTGGATCCTCATGCTTACAATTTTGAGAAATTATGGTTTTAAAATCTAGTAGTAGGCATTATGGTGGAAAACCCTGGGTTGACTTGAGCACCGTTATGTTTGAGCATTACTTTTTGCTCATTTACATTCCCATTTGAACATGTGCAATATTAGACCCCTTTAAAAGGGCCACTTTATGTGTTATGTCACTAGGTTGTCAAGTGGGGTCCCCTTTTAAATAAATTCTTTCAAAACCTTAGTTTTCCCATTTATATTTCCAAATGACTAACCATTTGAAACTTGTGGCTGTCGTTAAATCTTGAGCTCTTGGTTGTCAAAATTTCTGACATGCGCTTTAGCAATAGGATGACATTTGTCCAAGTGGGCCCATCTTCAAAATTCTACTATCGATTAAACATCATAATCAATCTATGGTTGTCGTTATACCATTGGGACAAGATGACTATCCTTTAATCATCGCGCTTTAGTGACAAGCATCTGATCAAGACCCTTTCTGGCATTGTAATGTTCTGACAATTTTTCTTCCATGTTAGTTCTCTAGTTGACACCTGTCCTGGGTGATGTAATAAACTGGGGTCAATTTTCCCAGACATATAAAGCTCAAATTGATCCTATGGTTGTTGTTATACCACTGAGGTAAGATGTGTGATGTTTAAGGCTTGCGGTATAGCAATGACCATTTGATCTTATAATTAGGGTGTCAACTATACAGTGGGTCCTCCAATGCCAGGTCATGTTGACATGCTAATTTTTGATTGCTTGAAGTAAAGGTGATCTGGAAGTTGTTAGTATCTCTAATGTTAAGATAGAATAAAGCGGGGTCTGCCTACTAGTTTGTCAAACGTGGCAATTTTTTGATTAATGAAAGGTTCAAAAGCTAAAGTGGGGTCATCGTTTGGGAAATGGTAAAGGTGCAATAAGTTGGGAAAATATCTATGATGGTTGTTACACCACTGAGGAAAACTATTCAGATCTTATGCATGCACTTTAGCGACAAGGTGACACCTGTCCACTCCGATCAAAGTTAAGTTAAGTTGTAACTTTTACCACATATTTAAATTGGAATATTCTCATTGGTTGGGAACTAGACTAGGGAAAGTAAAAAGGTTATGTGGCTAATTTTGTTGAATGTCTAATGCGCCGAAAAGAAAAGTGGATCAATAGTTCAAATTTGAAATTTTATTCTGTGATGTTGCTCATGTCCTGTGAATGTTGAAGCCACCAGTTCTTAGTAATGGTGAACTTAATGAGTTTCATGTGAATGATTTGTAAACGATTGGAAAAATATTATATACCCTGGTTTGATTATTGAAAATTTCAACTCTTTCAAAGTATCTTGGTGAGCGAGACTGGTTTTTCTCTGTGGAGCATTTTCAAGTGAATATTTTCAAAGTGTCTGGTAGGCCAAAATTCTAACTTGAGCATTTCATAAAATTTTAAGGAGAAATAAGTGTGAAGAGATTATTTTTCTTGATTATAGTTGTCAGGTGATATTTGAGGTTCTCTCTGGTATCTGTGTATTATTTCATAACCCTATTTAAAAATGTTGCCTAAGAGGGGATTATCAGGAAAGACAGTGTATACAGATAGGAGCATTTTTGAAGATTTGATGCAGCTACTCCCACACTCAGAGAATGGACTAGCAAAGGTGAAGGAATTAGTCCCAAGAAACCCTAGGGACTTTGTAGATGAAGGGCTCTATGATAGAGGTTTTTGGATGAGAGATGCTAGAGTAGGGAAAGATCATAATGGTTTAATATTGTTTAGGGTAGTGTACTCTCAAAGGAATTCTTGTGCCCCCCTCAGCAATATATGGCAATTTGATATAGGGAAATTAGTTGTCCCTAGAGTGTTCATGGATGCAGACCTCCTTATTCAGATTGCCAGGTGTTATGATCCTATGACTGGATGTGTCAAGGACATAAATGGAAGTGACCTAATAAGTATTACAGAAGATGAGATTAGAGAGGTGTTTTCATTAAATGATCCTTCTATAGGACTAGAAAAGATTGATTTTAAAGAATTCACTAAAATATATGAAGCATAGAAAGATTATTTAAGGGCAGAGCCTTTAAGGGACTTCTTTGATCAAATTGGATTAATGTGTGTGATTAGCCCTAGTACACCTAAGCCTTTTAGGTTGGATTTATTTAGTTTACAGGCACAAGATGTGTACAAGTCTCTACCCTTGATTCTTGGACAAGATGAGGAAACCCACATGCCAGTTCCATATATGTTTATGATGGTACAGTCTTTGCACCCATAGTTGGCACTGATTTTTTATTTTGCTTCTCACCTTGCTGATTTAATCCATGATGGATTAATGGGGATAAAGAACATGAAGATAAGTAGGCCTTTTGGGTGGTACTCTATGCTAATGCACATGTTCTTGTACAAGGGTGAACAATTTTTTAGTTCAATAGTTAATATTGTCAAGGAGAAGAATGGAGAAACCCTTCCAGTTCAGTTGTGGACAACAGATTTGTCTTGGGACAAGAGAGAGGCCATCTTCCTTATCTTTGATAAAAATTTTGCTTCAAGGCTTAGGGAATTATTATATCTTGAGAATCCCAGAATCCCAAGAGAATTATTGAGATTGATTAGGCCTAAGGAGTATTGCCAAGATATCACTATTGTACACAATTTTGGTGACATAATATTGTATCTAGTTTCTACAGTTTTTAGAGTATATGGTTGTAAAAAGACACCATACATTTTACCTTACCAGTTTCCATTGAAGTTAGGATATGCAGAGATCTTGAGGCAAATTGGTGATTTGCAAGAAACAATCCTTATTGGTAAAGGGAGGGGAACTTTGTTCCCGGATATCACAATTGCACACTAGTATGTTATTGTTAAGAAGGGATGAAAACATTTGAATCAAGTTCTATAGCACTACAGGATGGCTACAGCTATGGCCAGATGTGTAGATAATGAAGGTTTCTTGCCAGGAATGTTTAGAGAAAAGGTAAGGTGTGCTCTTCTTGAGCATCAATTTAATTTTCCTAAAGATATAATAAGGAATGAGTTTGATCTCCAAACTCAAGAGATTAAGAAAGAAAACTAGATAATCTACAAGAAGACTGTAGATTTTATTAGAAATTTTGATAACACTTATGACCCACTAAAGAATTTTGAGTGATGGGCTAGGAAGGTAGATGCTCTCATGGAGCATTTTGAGGGAATCATGCAGGCAGTGAATGAGAAGAGGGCCGTAGTGAGCAAGGCAAATCCTAAGAGAGCCAAGAGGATTTTGAGCCAGCCTAGGTACATAAAATTGACCCCAAGAGGAACTTACACCATGAAACAAAGGAAAGGCTATAGTGTTCTTCTCCCAATTCAACAAAGGGATGAAAATATTCCATCTTCTTCCAAAGGAAAGAGACCTATAGATGACACAACAGCATAGGGGCCTTCTTTGAAGAGGTAGAGACAAGAAGACTCAAGGCCAGAACAAGATGTATATTCTCCTTTTCAGTCCCCCTTACATTTAGATGAGCATGGAGTTGCTGAGAAATTGGTGCAATTGAGCAATGAGGGAAATATTTTTGTTTCTAGTGATGAACTACAAGAAGGAATACCAGAGGCACCTAGGGAGATAGAGATGGATCTTGCTGTTGTAGAGTTTGAGGGTAGACAAATTGACCCAATTTTGAAATAGGATAGTGATTCTTTTATTGCCGATGATAAATTTGTTAAGACTAGGGCATTTCTTCAATTTTTGTGGAGAATGAAAATAAACTAGTTTAAAGAGATTTGTGAGAAAAAGAGGGAGGAATTCCCTAATAAGGATATGATTGAAATTGAAAATGAGACCAAGAGGGAGATGATGGAGCAGTTTGAAAAGATCACCCCTAAGGAGGGAAGGGCTATGGTCCACACTACAGGAGTGTTGATTCTTCCTGAGTGGGACATTGTAGATGCAATAGTTTTTGATTAAGTTATAAGAAGTAAAGTAAAGACCCTTGCTACTACAGAACAAGCACAACAAGTTGCTAGGGGTATTACTTTCTCCAATGATCATGCAACCCTGGTAATGTGGTCCCTAAAGAGGGAGGAAAATAAAGGAAAGATAAGTTAATCTAGAAATGTGGTCCTTAAGTGTTACAATGAGCTTAAAATTGATTTAATCCAGAAAGATAAGTTGATTGCAAAGTTGTCTAGACCCCAGGATCACAGGTCACCCCTATTGATGATTTTTGATAAGCTTGTAGTAGCTTCTTCATCAAGCCCAATTATTGAGTTTCCACCATGACCACTCCTAGAAATGAATATAGATGCAAGAGTCAATTGGGAGAAGTAGCAATTAACTGAGGAAATCAATAAGTTAAGGGAAATAAGGGTGCAATTGGAAAAAGAGAAGGATGAACATGTAAAGGCTACATCTTTGGTAAACTAGAACTATGAAGAAAAGATGACAGAAGCAATAATGCAGTTTGCACATGATTTAAAGCCCTCAGTTTTCTTTAATCATGTCATTAGGTTACATATTTTGTTTACAGCCTTGAATAAAGATAAGACTATGTTGGTACCAATTTTGAAAAAATAGATTGAGAGATCTTCGAGTGTGAAGTTATTTCATTGGTTGTCTATAGGCCAAGAAGATCCTGATCCCCTAATTAAGCCAGTACATCAGTTTGTAAAGAAAATTGTTGAGTATAGTATATTTTTGGATATTTTCATAAAGAAATCTAATGTGTCAAGGAGGGAATTAACACATCCTACCTCAGAGATAGTGCCAAGTTTATTCAAGGATTCTAGGGAATTAAAAGAGTTATATAAGTGGAGAGAGGAGATAGATGCACTTTTTTTAGAAAGAGTGACTGGTGTCTTAAATGACACTTATTCTTTTATCAGCACTATCAAGCTACTGATGACCACAAAATCAAAGTTTGGTTTTATTCAGCAAGAGGGAAATCAGATGGAAAACCAATGGGAACAGTTATCTAGCAAGAAAGCTAAGTCTTAAAATTTTTAATTCCCAAGTGAAGAGGTGTATAATAGGTGGAAGTATGAGTACATACCTCATGCAAAAAAAGTAGATACTCCACCTACTTCTTGAGCCAAACAAAAACTCCAACCTTTTGAGTCCTGAAAGTTGTTGAGATATAAAGAGATATTTATTGTAGGGATGACAAAGAAGAAATGGTGATCAGATTTTCTTGAGGAAACTAAGGAAAGAATTGAAGACATAAAGCAAGGTGACTATCATCAAATATCTCTCCATTTTTAGTTAAGACATTTATTGTAAACCTAGTAGGGTTATTGTAAAGCTTTTAGGTTAAAATTTTGTAAACCCTAAAGTGATTGGTATCTTGTTGCATTTCCTTGTATATAAAGGATCTTTCACGATCATTTTAGGCATTGAGAGTTTAGGTGTTGAAAAGATAGAAATTTTGAAACCCTAACCCTCAATTGAAGATTGTAACATTTTGTATCATTTCTTATCAAGCAATAGAGAAGAATTATAGGTTACTATTATTATCTTGCAAGCTTTCTATCTAGGACATATTGTATACAAATGATCAAAGGTTATACTTAATACAAATCTTAGTTGTTTTCCTCTCCTTTATGTTCATTCTTTGAATCTTTAAGTCTCTTAGAGATTAATATGTATGTATCTTTTCTTTGAGTTCTGATCTAGGATTAGATTAAAAAGTTTCTCAAGATGGGATATGTGTTCATTAGATTTACATGAGGATTATCTACAAGTAGGAAAGAATTGGGATATTTGTATTTATGTTTAAAGACCAGTTATTTCAAGGATCTTTGTATTTACTCTATTTTCTGGTAATATTTGGCAATGGATAAGGCACTGGCCTGTACTCTCTTATCTTTTTTGTATGGGAAATGATTGAAATCATTGTAATCAGAAATATAAAATCAATACCAGTCATTTTTCTTTATTTTACTTGCATTATATAGTTGTTCTACCCAGTGATGGAGAGTCAATGAATAATAGGTTGTTATTTAGTACTTTCTCACTATTATTTGTTGTAAGATCTAGTATTAAGTAAAACACAAAGTTATATCTATTGGATCAGGTGTACCTACCTTGGTTCTGTAGAGCCAAAAGTGCAAAGGGTAGTCTTGTCCCTATAGTTGGTCCAGTTACCTAAAGATTTCTCACATTTGGAACTAACCACTGCTCAATATCAGTCTTAGGTATATTGGTATCTCATGGAGTGTAAAATCCTATCCAAGAACCAACAAAATGGTGACTCTGCTGGGGACTTTGTAAGATTTGTGTAAAATAATGCAGGTACAAGTTGAGCTAGACTCATGGCCTACTTATTTTTAAACTAGTGGGTTACTGTTGAACACACAGAGTTATTTCCTTTTCAAAAAATTTCCTACCCTTCCTATTTGTTTAAAATCATAGAAAACCCCATTTTGCTTGGGTGGAGACTCTAAGATATCTCTATAAGTAGTGATAAATAAAGTTTTATTTTATAATGAGTTTCTAAAATACAAGGTCCTGGAGAAAGGAGCATCTAGAGGAAATGTTAGAAGGTGGGCTTCCAACCACATCTAGACAAGGTCAGATTAGAAGAGAAAAAAGTACCAATGATATGTCCTTCACATGGAAGTAGAAGGGAGGTTCAAGACAAGAAAGTATTGCTCCTCCTAATCAAGAGAGAAATGCCTCAGAATATGAAGAGGCTGTTGATCTAGGTCTAAATCAACATGAGGATTATTATTCCCCTACAAAAAGAGGGTGAAAAGTTGCCCCATAATAGGAAAATAATCCCTAATAAATAGTATGGAGTAGAGAGGAGGTCTATAAGTAAGAGCAGAAATAGACAAGATTTTGTCCCTCCTTTCACCCTCAGTTCTTCATTACCTCAAGGCCTCCATGAATCTTAGGATCAACAAGAAGACCCCCAAAGACATCAGGTTGAATTTGAGACAACTCTGCCTGATTCTGAGGAAATCTTTGAAGAAGTGTATGAATTAGAAATAAGAATTCATGAGCAAGAAACTGTTAGGCAGAAGAGGGAAAAGGAAAGAGAAGAAGAAATTAGACATGCCATGATAAGGGCTGACTAGTTGAGAAGAAAAATATTAAATTTAGAAGCCATAAATTATGTTCCCATTCCTGAATAGACAAATGAACAACCCATTGTCCAACAAGTGTTTGAGACAAGGAATCCTAGGGATAAAGGAAAGTAGAAAGTAGTGGGCATTTCAATTAATGAGCTTGTAGGCCCTCAATTTCCATAAGATCTAGCTTTGAGGTTGGAAGTAGGCCTTGAGAAAGCCAAGAGGGAGTAGGAATTGCTAGCCAGAGAATTGGAAAAGGTAGAATTGGAAGCTTCAGCACTAGAGATGAGAAAAAGATAGATTTCCTCAAGTGTCTTCAGGACCCACTAATGTTACCAACTCTATTATGACACAAGGAGGAAATGTTACAAATAATGCTAACCAAATGACAAATGTTCCCCCACTGGGGGGCTCAAAATAATTGCCATGTCAAACACTAATGCATCAACATCCCAGGGTGCTGGTATATCTAATATAGGGCTTATTCATGAAAGATGTAAATAGTTGGTTTTTACTGGCATCCTTGGATATCCTAACCCCATCCTTGAAGAGATTAGGAAAAAACTTACCAAGTTCACTAGAAGTAATGTTGTCACCTATGAGGAACACCTAAAAATTTTTATTGATGTGATTGATGATTACAACATTGTGCCAGATGATGTTATAATGAAACTATTTGTACAATCCCTAACAGAAGATTCATGAGATTGGTTTAGGGCTTTGCCACATGGTAGCATAGGCTCATGAGATTAGCTTAGACATTGTTTCAAGGAATAGTATGGTGATAAAACACATGAGGGTTTTATGTTAAATGAATTTAATAACATCAAGAAAAATTTCAATGAGGATGTTGTTGAATTTAATGTTAGATTTCAAAAGGCCATGCATAAACTCTTGCAAGTCATCAGATTGGATGATAGAGTATGTCTTGTCACCTATTTAAATGACTTTGATTCTAAGATGAGCTACCTTTTGAGGGAAAAGAACCCAAGGAGTCTTGTTGAGGCTTATAAGCTAGCTATAAACATAGAAAGTAACTGTAGGATTTCAGGAAAATTGGGAAGAAGAGAAGATAACAAATCACAATTGTTGAACAGAAAAGATCTAGGGAAGCCTATGAGTGTAAAACCAAAGGATGATGATAGCTTAAAGAAGATCTTGAAGGAAATAAAGGACTTAAAGCCTGGTGAGAATAGAAATAATAAATTTGTAGGAGGTGACAAGCCTACCTTTAATAATTTTAACAAGTTGCCAAGAATGCAAAACTATCCATACAATACTCAATGGAAGGATGGAAAACCTATTCTCCCAGAGAGGAATGATAAACCAAATGATAGAAACCCTGACCCATTACAAAGAAAATCAATGAATATGGTGGAAGATGTCCCATGGTGTATTGTTTGTCAATCACCACATGATCCTAATTATTGTGTCATATCCTAGAGTGTTTCTTCACAAGAGGAAAAAGAATGTAATGAGGAATAGCCTTATGATGACCAGGGATGTGGAATGACTTCTTCCCATGTTTGGGATGAGATAGATTCTGCTGAAGAAGATGAAAATTAGGATATTTTGAATGCTCAAAATAGAAATGAATCATACCATCAACAAGTCTTTTCAGACGAGGATAGTGAGATTGATAATATTCAGTGTAATTTTTGAAGGATAAAGAGATAGTTGTTTTGAGAAGGCCATTAGATAGGAGATTGCCTTGATAATAGCTGATATGGTTACTCAAGCTAAAAAAAGTTACAACTTAAGGAATAGAGTAGTTGGTAATCCAAATTAGAAGCCCACTGGTATTTTCATCAAGAAGACAGAAAAAGATGTAAAGACATCCCAGAATAAGCTAAAGGATGCCGATGCTACTGATAAGGTCAAAACAAAGAAAAATGTTAAGCCTAAAATTGTCTATAAAGTAAATTCTAAACCCACAGTTGAGGTTGTTCTAGCTTTGCAGAAGGAGGATAGAATCCAGATTGAAGAACCTACAAATACATCCATTTAGAGTGTTGATAAAGAAACTGCAAATGCGAAGCAAGATGTGATTGATTAAAAATATGTTCCAATTGACATGAGTAAGTTGTTGTCATAGATTACTGTCAAAGTCCCTTTGCTAGAAATGATGAGGATAGAGGAGCATAGGGAAAAGGCCCTGAATTGGGTGAATGGTGTAGTATCCACAGACTCTCAAAAAATACAAAGGACTGAGAAACAAATAGCAACTTTGAGTGATGAAAATGAAATTTGTAGTGAGGAAATTGTTTCTAAAATTCCCCAAATTTATTTGGACATGAATGTTGTTAGCACCACAACAGGAACAGTTGATCCTTTCTTCTTAACCTTGTTGATAAATGGAAAATTGTTAAAAAATTGTATGATTGATTCGGGGGCATCAAACACTGTTATGCCCACTAAGGTTATGAATTCACTAGGGTTAAAGGTAGATTGTCCCCATGGGAGATGTCAAGCAATGGATTCAAGAGAGGTACTAGTTGTGGGTACTATCAGGGCTTTGGCTTAGAGATTGGCAGCATACCCTGGCAAATAATTGACCATGAGTGTTCTAGTGGTTGATATCCCTCCTCAGTATGGGATGCTATTGTCAAGAAGGTGGAGTGCTTCTATGGGAGGCAAAATATAGTGTGACTTATCATTTGCTACTTTCAATTTTGAGGGGCAAAATATTAAGATCTCCAGGGAACTTAGAACTCCACATATGATTGAGGAAGAAGAAGAAGACACCATGAATTGTTTTCTTGATACCGACATAAATGTTTTCAGAGTCCAAGATAAGGAGATGGAGGAGGATGTTAAAAATACACATAAATTAGATAGCCAGGAGGGATGGACTGACCTTGATAATTTATGGACCATGTATTTTGATGGGGCTAATTCAAAAGAGGGGTTAGGAGCTGGAATATTGCTTATATCACCAAGTGGTAAAACTTTCAAATTTTCTTTTACTTTTCTATTCTCATGCATAAATAATGTTGTAGAATATGAGGCCTTATTGATAGGTCTAAGATTAGCATCAAGGCATGGTGTAAAGTGTTTCAAGGTAGTGGGTGAATCTGAGTTGGTTGTCTCTCAAGTTAGATCAAAATATGCTTCAAAGAATAAAAAATTGAAGCAGTATAGAAATGCAGTGTGGGATGAAATTGAGAGCTTCAGTGCTTTTAATATTTGTTGGATGGAAAGAAGTCAAAATAGAATGGCAGACTTATTAGCTAATGTAGCTCTTAGACCAGAGGATGTTACATTCACAAGTATATCAAACATAGAAGTTTAGGCCAGGCCTTCCATTCCTGATAATGTAGAAAATTGGCAAGTTTTTTTTGATGATCAAGACATATTAAGATTTTTGCAATGTGAATCTCATTTTGGTGACAAGGAAATGGATTTGAGTTCCTATGTTGATATAGTGAATGGTAAGAATGTTGTTTTTGGGAAAGAAGTTTTTTAGTTGAAATCAAATAGAGTTCCCAAAGGATTGGTTGCTCTTGAAAGAGCATTTGACAATAAAGACAAAGCTTTCTCTAATAGCACTGAAAAAACAAATGATCTTGAAGAAATAAATTTGGGCACAAGAATTGTACCCAAGAAGGTTTATATAGGTAAATGTTTATCCCCTAGGACCAGAAAAAATTTGATTGATCTTCTCAGAAAATTTAGGCATGTTTTTGCTTGGGCTTATGAAGATCTTAAAGCCTATAGAGAGGATCTCTTTCAACATGAGATTCCATTGAAGGAGGGAACTAAACCATTTAGACAAAAATTAAGACCTATTAACCCTACCTTGGCACCTAAGATGCAAGGAGAGCTCAAGAAGATGATAGATGCTAGAATAATCGAACCTATTAGACATTCCACCTGGGTTTCAAATTTGGTTCCTGTCAGAAAGAAGAATGGTGACATCAGGCTTTGTGTTGATTTTAGGAACCTTAACATAAATTCTTTAAAGGAGAATTATAGATTACCTAATAAGGAGAACATGTTGCAGAAGGTCACTGGTCAGAATTGATGTCCATGATGGATGGCTTTTCTGGTTATAATCAAGTTATGGTTAAACAATCAAAACAATTCAAGACTGCATTTACAACCCCATGGGGGACATATGTTTATGTGAGAATGCCTTTTGGATTGATTAATGCAGGTGCCACTTTCCAAAGAGCTATGGATGTAGCTTTTGTAGATTTTGTTGACAAATTCATGGTGGTATATTAGGATGACCTTACAACATTTTCAGCTAAAGAGGAACAACATTGCCTACATCTAGAAAGGATCTTCATTAGAGCATTAGAGTATGGAGTTTCTTTGAATGCAAAGAAATGTGCTTTTGGTGTCGTAGAAGGAAAGCTTTTGGGGCATATCATTTCAAAGGATGGTGTAAGAATAGACCCTGAAAGGGTGGAAGCTATTGATAGATTGTCTCAACCAAAGAATATCAAAGGAATTTAGTCCTTTTTAGGACAGGTGAATTTATTGAGAAGATTTATTACTAACTTTGCAGAAATTAGCATTCCTATATCAAAAATGTTGAAGAAAGGAGCCAAAGTTGAATGAAATGTTGAAGCAGTGCAAGCTTTTAATGACATTAAAAGGGCTATTAAGCATGCCCTAGTTTTGAAAACACTAGATTATAGAAAACCTTTGTAGATTTTCTCCTTTGCATCTGCCCATACTATTGCAGCAGTACTATTACAAAAAAATGCAGATGGTTTTGAACAGCCTATTTCCTTTTTTAGTAAGACCTTACAAGAAGCAGAATTAAATTATGATATTGTTGAAAAAAAAAATTATGCCTCGGTAAAGGCTATCAAAGCATTTAGATGTTATCTAGTTGGAGCCACAGTGGTTGCTTATGTTCCAAGTGCTACAGTCAAGGATATATTGGTCTAGCAAGAAGTTTCAAGGAGAAGATGTAGGTGGATCAATGGAATTCAGGAGTTTAATATCGACATTCATATTACAAAGTTGGTAAGAGGGTTGGGCCTAGAAAAATTGATGGCTCAAAGCAACTTAGCTGCAAATCAAATAAATGTGTTGGAGGAAGATCAAAAACCTTTTGTTTGCAATATGGATTGTTGTGAATGGTACAAGGATATTGTTAAATACTTGTAGAAGATGATTTTACCCCTTGAGTTAGATGATAACAAGAAAAGAACTATTAAGCTTCATTCCATAAGATATGAAATTATAAATGGTGAGTTATGGTGGAGGAGTAATGAAGGTGTCTTGCTCAGGTGTGTAGACCAGGACAAAGCCAGATTCTTGATGGATGAAATGCACAATGGGATTTGTGGGGGACACTATATGGCAAAGACCATAGCTCACAAGATCATTAGATCAAGTTTTTGGTGGCCAAAATTTTTTAAAGATACTCACCAGTTTGTAAAAAAATGTGACTCATGTCAAAGGTTTGCAGGAAAGTTAAAATTTAGTGGAAATCTGCCCCTTAAGCCTGTTATAGTTCAGGCCCCTTTCCAAAAATGGGGTATGGATTTTATTGGGGAAATTCCAAAGAAGTCTAGTGGTGGACATTCCTATATCTTGGTTGTAATGGATTATTTCACCAAGTGGGTTGAAGCAATTCCCTTAAAAAGAGCAACTAGTAAGGTGGTAATAGATTTTGTGATACATAATATCCTTATAAGATTTGGCTTCTCAGAAACTATAGTAGTTGACAATGCTATGTGTTTTAGGTCAGAGGAATTTGTTGACTTCTATCAAAAAAATGGCATTAAGCTTTCATACTCATCTCCTTACCACCCACAAGGTAATGGCCAGGCCGAGTCCAGTAAGAAGAGTCTAATTAAGATATTGAAAAGAGTGTTGGATAAAAATAAAAGAGCTTGAGATTCTAAATTGTTGCAAGCCTTATGGGCTGATAGGGTTACAATAAAGAAAGTAATAGGGTGTGCCCCTTTTGACTTAGTTTATGGAATTAATGCAAGGTTTCCCCAAAATAACTTGCTACAGATGTCCCAATTCATATAGGCCTATGATGATGATATGGAAGATGAAATGACTATTAGAATTAATGATTTGATCTAGTTGAATGAGGTAAGAAGTGAGGCACATACGAGGAATGAAAAAATTCAAGCTCAGTGCAAGGTCTTGTATGATAGGAGGACTACTCAGAGAAGTTTTCAAATTGGTGACCTAGTCTTGATGTGGAATGCAAGATTAGAAGGAAAAGGGAAACATGGAAAGTTTGACCCTATTTGGTTGGGCCCTTACATCATTGAAGAAAAATAGGGAATAGGATAATATCTGTTGAAAAGTATGACATGAGAACTCATGGAATTACTAGTTCATGGGCAATTTTTAAAGCTTTACTTCTCTTAGGAGGTTTTCTGAGTCTCTGTAAAGTTTTTAGTTTAGGGTTTTTTGTGTACAGTTCCTTGTTTTCAGTTGAAGTTTTGGATTGGTCTTCTTTTCCAAGAGATTCTAGTTTTCTTTTTGTATCTGCAAGAGATACACATCCCCAAGTATGAGCCACTATTAGTACTACTTTGAATTTGGATCCTCATGCTTAAAATTTTGAGAAATTATGGTTTTAAAACCTAGTAGTAGGCATTATGGTGGAAAACCCTAGGTCGACCTGAGCACCGTTATGTTTGAACATTACTTTTTGCTCATTTAATTTCCCATTTGAACATGTGCAATATTAGACCCCTTTAAAAGGACCACTTTATGTGTTATGTCACTAGGTTGTCGAGCGGGGTCCCCTTTTAAATAAATTCTTTCAAAACCTTAGTTTTCCCATTTATATTTCCAAATGACTAACCTTTTGAAACTTGTGGCTGTCATTAAATCTCAAGCTCCCGATTGTCAGAATTTCTGATATGCACTTTAGTGACAAGATGACATTTGTCCAAGCGGGCCCATCTTCAAAAGTCTACTATTGATTAAATATCATAATCAATCTACAGTTTTTGTTATACCGTTGGGACAAGATGACTGTCCTTTAATCATCGCGCTTTAGCGACAAGCATATGATCAAGACCCTTTCTAGCATTACAGTGTTCTGACAATTTTTCTTCCATGGTAGTTCTCTAGTTGACACCTATCTTGGGTGATGTAATAAAGTGTGGTTAGTTTTCCCAGACAAATAAAGCTCGAATTGATCCTATGGTTGTCGTTATACCACTGAGGTAAGATATGTGATGTTTAAGGCTTGCGGTATAGCGATGACCCTTTGATCTTATAATTAGGTTGTCGACTATGTAGTGGGTCCTCCAATGCTAGGTCATGTTGACATGCTAATTTTTGATTGGTCAAAGTAAAGGTGATCTGGCAGCTGTCAGGATCTCTAATGTTAAGATAGAATAAAGCAGGGTCCGCCTACTGGTTTGTCCAACTTGGCAATTTTTTGATTAATGAAAGGTTTGAAAGTTAAAGTGGGGTTATCATTTGGGAAATGGTAAAGGCATGATAAGTTGGGAAAAGATCTACAGTGGTTGTTACACCATTGAGGAAGAGTTTTAGGATATTATGCATGTGCTTTAGCGACAGGGTGACACCTGTCCGCTCTGATCAAAGTTAAGTTAAGTTGTAACTTTTTCCAAATATTTAAATTGGACTGTTCTCATTGGTTGGGAACTAGTTTGGGGAAAGTAAAAAAATGTTACGTGACTGATTTTGTTGACCGTTTGATGCACCGAAAAGCAAAGTGGATCAATGGTTTGAATTTGAAATTTTATTCTGTGATGCTGCTCATGTCCTGTGAACGTTGAAGCTGCCAGTTCTTAGTAATGGTGAACTTAATGAGTTTCATGTGAATGATTTGTAAACGGTTGGAAAAATATTATATATCCTGGTTTGATTATTGAAAATTTCACCTCTTTCAAAGTATCTTGGTGAGCGAGACTGGTTTTTCTCTTTGGAGCGTTTTCAAGCAAAGATTTTAAAAGTGTCTGGTAGGCCAAAATTCTAACTTGAGCATTGCATAAAATTTTAAGGAGAAATAAGAGTAAAGAGATTGTTTTTCTTGATTATAGTTGTCAAGTGATATTTGGGGTTCTCTCTGGTATCTGTGTAGTATTTCATAACCCTAGTTAAAAATGCTGCCTAAGAGGGGATTATCAAGAAAGACAGAGTATAAAGATAGGAGCATTTTTGAAGATTTGATGCAGCTACTCCCACACTTAGAGAATGGACTAGAAAAGGTGAAGGAATTAGTCCCAAGAAACCCTAGGGACTCTGTAGATGAATGACTCTATGATAGAGGTCTTTGGATGAGAGATGCTAGAGTAGGGAAAGATCATAATGGTTTAATATTGTTTAGGGAAATGTACTCTCAAAGGAATTCTCGTGCACCCTTAGCAATATATGGTAGTTTGATATAGGGAAATTAGTTTTCCCTGAAGTGTTCATGGATGCAGACCTCCTTATTCAGATTTCTAGGTGTTATGATCCTATGACTAGATGTGTCAAGGACATAAATGGAAGTGACCTAATAAGTATTATAGAAGATGAGATTAGAGAGGTGTTTTCATTAAATGATCCTTCTATTGGACTAGAAAAGATTAATTTTAAAGAATTCACTAAAATATATGAAGCACAGAAAGATTATTTAAGGGAAGAGCCTTTAAGGGAATTCTTTGATCAAATTGGATTAATGTGTGTGATTAGCCCTAGTACACTTGAGACTTTTAGGTTGGATTTATTTAGTTTACAGGCACAAGCTATGTAAAAGTCTTTAACCTTGATTCTTGAACATGATGAGGCAAGCCACATGCCAGTTTTGTATATGTTTATGATGGTACGGTCTTTACACCCACAGTTGGCAATGATTTTTGATTTTTCTTCTCACCTTGCTGATTTAATCCATGATGGATTAATGGGGATAAAGAACATGAAGATAAGTAGGCCTTTTGGGTGGTACTCTATGCTAATGCACATGTTCCAGTTTAGTTGTGGACAACAGATTTGTCTTGGGACAGGACAGAGGCCAGCTTCCTTGCCTTCGATAGAAATTTTGCTTCAAGGCTTAGGGCATTATTATATCTTGAGAATCCCAGAATCCCAAGAGAATTGTTGAGATTGATTAGGCCTAAGGAGTATTGCCAAGATATCACTATTGTACACAATTTTGGTGACATAATATTGTATCCAATTTCTATAGTTTTTAGAGTATATGGTTGTAAAAAGGCACCATATGTTTTACCTTGCCAAGTTCCATTGAAGTTAGGATATGCAGATATCTTGAGGAAAATTGGTGATTTGCAAGAAACAACCCTTACTGGTAAAGGGAGGGGAACTTTGTTCCCAGATATCACAATTGCACACTAGTATGTTATTGTTAAGAAGGGATGGACACATGTGAATCAAGTCCTACAAACCTACAAGATGGCTACAGCTGTGGCCAGATGTGTAGATAATGAAGGTTTCTTGTCAAGAATGTTTAGAGAAAAGGTAAGGTGTGCTCTTCTTGAGCATCAATTTAATTTTCTTGAAGATATAATAAGAAATGAGTTTGATCTCCAAACTCAAGATATTAAGAAAGAAAAATGGATAATCTACAAGAAGATTGTAGATTTTATTAGAAATTTTGATAAAACTTATGACCCACTAAAGAATTTTGAGCCATGGGCTAGGAAGGTAGATGCTCTCATGGAGCATTTTGAGGGAATCATGTAGGTAGTGAATGAGAAGAGGGTCGTAGTGAGCAAGGTAGATCCTGAGAGAGCCAGGAGGATTTTGAGGTAGCCCGAGTACATAAAATTGACCCCAAGAGGAACTTACACCATGCAAAAAAGGAAAGGCTATAGTGTTCTTCTCCCAATTCAACAAAGGGATGAAAATATTCCATCTTCTTCCAAAGGAAAGAGACCTATAGATGACATAGCAACACATGGGCCTTCTTCAAAGAGGTAGAGACAAGAAGAATCAAGGCCAGAATAGGATTCATATTCTCCTTCTTAGTCCCCCTTACATTTAGATGAGCATGGAGTTGCTGATAAATTGGTGCACAATGAGGGAAATATTTTTGTTTCTAGTGATGAACTACAAGAAGGAATACTAGAGGCACCTAGGGAGATAAAGATGAATCTTGCTATTGTAGAGTTTGAGGGTAGACAAATTGACCCAATTTTGAAATAGGCTAGTGATTCTTTTATTGCCGATGATAAATTTGTGAAGACTAGGGCATTTCTTCAATTTTTGTGGAGAATGAAAATAAACCAGTTTAAATAGATTTGTGATAAAAAGAGGGAGGAATTCCCTAATAAGGATATGATTGAAATTGAAAATGAGACCAAGGGGGAGATGATGGAGTAGTTTGAAAAGATCATCCTTGAGGAGGGAAGGGCTATGGGCCACACTACAAGAGTGTTGATTCTTCCTAAGTGAGACATTACAGATGCAATAGTTTTTGATCAGGTTATAAGAAGTGAAGTAAAGACCCTTGCTACTACATAACAAGCACAACAAGTTGCTAGGGGTATTACTTTCTCCAATGATCATGCAGCCCTGGTAATGTGGTCCCTAAAGAGGGAAGAAAATAAAGGAAAGAGAGAGGTTCTCTCTTTAGGATATGCTAGAAATTTGCTAGTACAAAGATTAGGTGAGACTTCAGGTGTTGAAGCCGTGAACATCATTTTGGAGACAACCAAATTCAATGTTAAAGTGGTAGAAAAAGATGCATAAGAAAAGGAAGAGTTAAGCATTAAGTTTGAAACTATCCTTAAGTGTTACAATGAGCTTAAAATTGACTTAATCCAGAAAGATAAGTTGATTGAAAAGTTGTCTAGACCCTAGGATCACAGGTCACCCCCATTGATGATTTCTGATAAGCCTATAGTAGCTTCTTTATCAAGCCCAATTATTGAGTTTCCACCATGACCACTCCTAAAAATGAATATAGATGCAAGAGTCAGTTGGGAGAAGCAACAATTAACTGAGGAAACCAATAAGTTAAGGGAAATAAGGGTGCAATTGGAAAAAGAGAAGGATGAACATGTAAAGGGCACATCTCTGGTAAACCAGAAGTATGAAGAAAAGATGATAGAAGCAATAATGCAGTTTGCACATGATTAAAAGCCCTCAGTTTTCTTTAATCATGTCATTAGGTTACATATTTTGTTTACAGCCTTGAATAAAGATAAGACTGAGTTGGCACCAATTTTGAAAAAATGGATTGAGATATCTTTGAGTGTGAAGTTATTTCATTGGTTGTCTAAAGGCCAAGAAGATCTTGATCCCCTAATTAAGCCAGTACATCAGCCTGTAAAGAAAATTATTGAGTATAGTATATTTTTGGATATTTTTATAAGGAAATCTAATGTGTTAAGCAGGGAATTAACACATCCTACCTTAGAGATAGTGCCAAGTTTATTCAAGGATTCTGGGGAATTAAAAGAGTTGTATAAGTTGAGAGAGGAGATGGATGCACTTTTGTCAGAAAGAGTGACTGGTGTCTTAAATGACATTTATTCTTTAATCAGCACTATCAAGGTATTGATGACCACAAAATCAAAGTTTAGTTTTATTCAGCAAGAGGTCAATTAGATGGAAAACCAATGGGAACAGTTATCTAGCAAGAAAGCTAAGTTTGTAAATTTTGAATTCCCAAGTGAAGAGGTGTATAACAGGTGGAAGTATGATTACATAGCTCATGCAGAAAAAGTAGATACTCCACCTACTTCTTGAGCCAAACAAAAACTCCAACCTTTTGAGTCCTGGAAGTTGTTGAGATATAAAGAGATATTTATTGCAGGGATGAAAATGAAGAAATGGTGATCGGATTTGCTTGAGGAAACTGAGGAAATAATTGAAGACATAAAGCAAGGTGGCTATCTACAAATATCTCTCCATTTTTAGTTAAGGCATTTATTGTAAACCCAGTAGGGTTGTTGTAAAGCTTTTAGGTTAAAATTTTGTAAACCTTAAAGTGATCGGTAGCTTGTTGCATTTCTTTGTATATAAAGGATCTTTCATGATCATTTTAGCCATTGAGAGTTTAGGTGTTGAAAAGATATAAATTTTGAAACCCTAACCCTCAGTTGAAGATTGTAACATTTTGTATCATTTCTTATCAAGTAATAGAGAAGAAGTACAGGTTGCTATTATTATCTTGCAAGGTTGTTGTCGAGGACATATTGTATACAAATGATCAAAGGTTATACTTAATACAAAGCTTAGTTGTTTTCCTCTCCTTTATGTTCAATCTTTGAATCTTTAAGTCTCTTAGAGATTAATATGTATGTATCTTTGCTTTGAGTTCCGATCTAGGGTTGGATTAAAAAATTACTCAAGGTGGGATATGTGTTCATTGGATTTACATGAGGATTATCTGCAAGTAGGAAATAATTGGGATATTTGTATTTATGTTTAAAGACCAATTATTTCAAGGATCTTTGTATTTACTCTATTTTATGGTAATATTTTCCCAATGGATAAGGCACTAGCCTATACTCTCTTGTCTTTGTTGTATGGGAAATGATTGAAATCATTGTAATTAGAAACATAAAATCAATACCAGTCATTTTAGTTTGTTTTACTTGCATTATATAGTTGTTCTACCCAGTGATGGAGAGTCAATGAATAATAGGTTATTATTTAGTACTTTCTCATTATTATCTGTTGTAAGATCCAGTATTAAGTAAAACACAAAGTTATATCTATTGGATCAGGTGTACCTACCTTGGTTCTGCAGAGCCAAAAGTGTAGAGGGCAGTCTTGTCCCTATACTTGGTCCAGTTACCTAAAGATTTCTCACATTTGGAACTAACCCCTCTTCAATATCAGTCTTAGGTATATTGGTATCTCATGGAGTGTAAAATCCTATCCAAGAACCAACAGATTGATCTTGAAAGGGTTGCTACTATTGATAAAGTGCCTCAGCCTAAGAATGTCAAAGGAATTCAGTCTTTCTTTGGGTAGGTAAATTTTTTAAGAAGATTCATTACAAGTTTTGTTGAGACTAGTATTCCTATTTCTAAAATGTTGAAGAAGGGAGCTGAAGTAGAATGAGTGAAGAAGCATCTAAGGCTTTCTCAAATATTAAGCAAGCTATCAAAGATTCCCCTATATTGAGGACACCTGACTATGGTAATCCCATGCAAATTTTTTATTTTTCTTCATACCATAATATTGCTACAGTCTTGCTACAAAAGAACCCAAAGGGTTTTGAGTAGCCTATCTCTTTCTTTAGCAAGTCCTTATAGGAAACATAATTTAAATATTATATTAATGAAAAGAAGGCATATGCTTTGGTCAAGGCTGTTAAGGATTTTAGATGTTACTTGGTTGGAGTGACCATATTTGCTTATGTGCCCAGTGCTGCTGTGAAGGATATTTTAGTACAATAAGAAGTTTTAGGAAGAAAATGTAGGTGGATAAACATAATTCAAGAATTCAATATAGACATTTACATCAAAAAGTTGGTTAGAGGCCTAGGATTAGAAAAAATAATGGCTCAGAGAAACTTAGATGCAAATCATATAAACATGTTTGAATAAGAGAAAAGGCCTTACATATGTGATCTAGATTGTTGTGAATGGTATACAGATATTATTGGATACTTGCAAAAAATGTTGTTTCCTCCTAAGATGGATGATAGCAAGAAGATAATAATCAAGCTGCATGCTATTAAGTATGCTATTTTGAAAGGTGAGCTATGGTGGAGGAGTAATGGAGGAGTTTTTCTGGAATGTGTAGACCATGTTAAATCTAGGGATCTATTAGAAGAAATGCACAATGGTGTATGTGGTGGCCATTACATGGCTAAAACCACTGCACATAAGATCTTGAGGTTTGGTTTTAGGTGGCCTACTATTTTTAAATATGCTCACAAATTTGTCAAGAAGTGTCATGCCTATTAGAGATTTGCAGGTAAGCTGAAGTTTGATGGAAATTTTCCTTTAAAGCCTCTGACAGTTGAAGCACCTTTTCAAAAGTGGGGTATAGATTTCATTGGAGAAATTCCTAAAAAATATAGTGGAGGCCATTCATGGATTTTTGTGGAAACTGATTATTTTACCAAATGGGTTGAAGCTATTCCCACTAAGAGAGCCACCAGTAAGGTTGTAATTGATTTTGTATTGCAAAACATCATCATCAAGTTTGGTTGTCTAGAAAATATAGTGGTAGATAATACAATGTGCTTTAGGTCTAAAGAATTTAATGATTTCTACCAACTGTATGGAATCCAAATTTCTTATCCCCATACCACCCGTAGGGGAATGGTCAAGCTAAATCCAATAATAAAAGCTTGATAAAAATTCTCAAAAAGAGTGTTGGATAATAATTGTTAGGAATGAATGTTGAATATATCCTATGGGGGAGTATTTGTAGTCATTATGTAGCAGTTTTTGTTGCATTCATGACTATGATTGTCATTGATGTCAACATAGTGATCTACTAAAGATTAGCTGAGAAGCAAATAGTGTTTGAGTTAGCACACTTGGGATATTGAATATCAACCTATGCAGAGTTGAGGACTTAATTTATGATGTTTCATGTGATCATGGTTAAGAGCGCATAAGGAAATTCATTTATTCATGACAATTATGTGTAATTCAGTTGAAGCAGTGTTCAGGCAGTGTTTCTGAGAAGCGGTTTGTGGAAATCAGATGATATCTCCTAATCGGGATAGAATATGAGCATGCAAAGTTGCATAGATGATGAAGACATGTTTATTGTGACATGGATGTGACAACAAGGTCAGTGGTTACACGAGTGGAGAGTTAGCTTAATTGGAAGCCGACAATTTTATGTAATTGTGAAATATTGTGTAATGTGTGGAAGATTTTATTTTGTAATTTGTATGCCGACTCATTTGTAATTATTTGAGTGTGGTATAAAGGAAGGATTAATTTCCTTATTGTAATGGAAGTGTAATTGGAATGTAAGAAAGTGAATTATGGAATTGTATTGAGATCTGATGAAGTAGTTGAGATTTGATGAAGCAGTTGGTGTGGTTTGGCACAGTCAGAGGAGAAGTTATAAGTTGTTGAGATTAGTAATCTTTTGATATTATCTTATTGAATAATATAGAGATCAATTGGACAATGTGTTTAGTGATCTTTCCCTTGAAGTTGCTTGGACAGTGGGTCCTTCTACCTTCCATAACTCCTAACAAGGTTAGAATATTTTAACAGGGATTCAAAGTCTCCTAATAGGGACTGATATGTATTGAATGTATTTCATAAGACTCCTAACAAATTCCATCCTCTCACAAGGAACTTTCTTATTAGTGCATCTTTTGTGGGCATCATTCTCACTGGGGTTTACTCTTTGATCAAGAGGTTCCCTAGTCAACATATCTTGTGTTATTGTGTATGTATATCTTTCTATGGTTGTTGATTATATTGCTTACATGGTTAAAATCTATTAAAGGTGATAAAAGTTGTATTTATCTGATAACTGATTCACCACCCCCCTCTCAGTTATCTTGGTGGACTTTAATTTCTAACAGGAATAAAAGGGCTTGGGATTCAAAATTGTAGCAAGAACTATGGGCTAACAAAATAACAACAAAAAAGGCTATTGGCTGTGCACCCTTTGATTTAGTATATGGTATACATGCTAGGTTGCCACAAAATAATTTGCTGCATATGTACAAGTTTGTCTAGATTTATGATGATGAATTGGATGATGAAATGAGAATTAGAATGGATGACTTGATATAGTTAGATGAGTCAAGAAGGGAGGCACATGATAGAAATATCAGGTTGTAGCTCCAATGTAAGAATTTATATGAGAAAAGAACCATCCAAAGGAGTTTTGAGATTGATGATTTGGTCTTAATGTGGAATGCTAGACTAGAGGATAAAGGAAAAAATGGTAAATTTGATCCTATTTGGATGGGACCATATATCATTGATAGTAAATGGGGTTCTGATTCTTACATTCTTAAATATTTGACTAGAAATATTTTGGAATTGCCAATTCATGAAAAATTCCTAAAATTTTACTTCTCTTGAAGTTTTCATTATCCATGAATAGTAGGTTTTAGATGTTTATATTTATTCATAATGCATTGCCTTCTATTGGGTGTTTATTTTAGTTCTGTGCTGTAGAGTAGTTTTCTTTCCGTAGGTGGTCTGCTTAACCCTTTGATCTTGGAATCTTGTTATGCCTACAAGAGACATACATCCCCAATTAGAGCCACTTTTATGACTACAAATATGTTTTTGGCCCTCTGTATTAAGTTGTGTCAAAATCTTGTTCATATAAGCCCTAGATGTTATTTGGTCCAAGCCCTAATTATTTTCCTTGTTTAGAACCTAAGTATCCCTTTGTTTTTATATTTCTTCATTACTTTTTGGGAGTCACTTAAGTTGATTTAAAAACTATTGATCCCTATGTTATGTTGTCTATTAGTGTCTAACACTTAGTCATTTTCAAGGCAATGTTGGTCAGTCATCATTGCGACCAAGCCATCTTATTAAGGCCAAGTCATGTATAGACTTGTATAGTTACCGAGCAGTAGTTACTGCCGAGCAAGTCAAAGGTCACTGAGTACTTTAGTAGTCACCAATAATTTTATGCTGAGTTGTATAGAAGAGTCAGTGTCAAGCATTAGTATATGAAGAATAGTTTTGACTGAGCATTAGAGACTTCATATGATGAGAAAGCCAATTTTGACATATGTGTTTGTAATGGCACAAACACCAAGGTAAACCATTTTGGATGAATTCTATGCGTGATTTAATGATTGGTGAGAGAATCAAGGAGATGATTATGCTTTGTAATTATGATTATTAATCCCTATGCAAGGCATGCAACCTATCAGAAAAAAAGGAATGCTTAAGTGACATAAGTAATGAATCTAGATTGTTGATCTTGATGTAGAAGATTGATCAAATGTCTATATAAGGAGATATCAAAACCCTAAATGTAGTAAGAGAAAAATAGAGTATAACAAAGAAGATCTCTTGTATGTAAAATAGAGTAGTGTTTTGATTATTAGATGCAGAGATTAGGTAGGGTGACCGAGTAGAGCAGTGAAGGATAAAACATAGCTAAATTTAATTTTTGAGATCAAATAAGTATTGGAAAGAGATGATCAATTATCAGTATTTATAGTGCAAACCAAAGGATCAGGTAATGATACATTTTAACAAGTGAATCAAGGTAAATCTCTTAACAAAGTGGTCCACACAGACCTTTATAAATCTTTTAATTGAGTGATTACGTAGCTATAAGTTTTAAATCCTTTAATCAAGGTAGATTATATAAGTCTATAAGCTCTTAACAGGGAAGACCCCTCACAAGGTAGATCATCTGAAGTGATCAAATATTGTAGCCCTAACATGCACACTTTAATACTGTAGTAGTGAAGATTTGTGGGTGTCATCCCCACCCCATTTTTACCTTTCAAGGGTTTTTGGGTTACCAAATTTATGTGTTATGTGTTTCATTTGATGGATGAGATTAGAAAGTTAGATTCATTTCATTATTGAAATATATGTTTATGGTATACATGTGGAATTAGTTTCAAAGTATCAAAGTTTGTGGATAACTTATTCACCCCCCCTCTCAGTATCTCACTTTCCCATATTATATTTCCAACAATTTTTATCAGAGATTTGTTCTCTTAGAAGAAGTCTAACCACTTGAGAGTTAAGGTCTTGGAGATGGAGGTTTATAAGTTGGGAAAGATCATCGAGAATCATAAGATTGACATCCAAATTACATTGCACCATCTTGAAACATTCAGAGGAGAATTGAAGAAATCTTTAGGAAGGAAAGAATTGGAAATCCAACTGAATGACACACAATATCAAGAATAGGATACTAAAGGTCTATTTGATAATGGAAAATCTCTTGAAAGTGATGTAGCCATAGAAGATTTGTTAGAAAGAAACAACATACTAAATGAATATGCCATAATTTTAAAGAGAACAGGAAATCCAATCAGTAAGATTATGTGAAGTGATTGAACAGAAAAAGAAAGCTGAAGAAGACAAGAAAATGGCAGAAGACAAGAAAAATGGCTATAAGACTTGATGAAAGGACATGAGATATGAAAAGGCTGACAAATAATCAATTTGATATGGTAAACCAACTATTACTTGCAAATCAAGAGTTGAGCAGGAAGATACGGAAATCACAAATATGAGATCAGAGAACAATCAACTAAAGAATGAATTGAGATCTAAAAAGGAACTTAATGAAAGGATAAACAAGCCAAATGAAGCTATGAAATACTTTGAGGAACTGTTGAGGTCACCAAGAAGATCTAGTGACACTTTTGGACTTGGACATGATGATCACCTATCATTCATTGAATAAGGAGAATCGTCAAAGAATGGAGAACAAAAGAATGAAAATTCAAAGAACAACAAACCTACATGCGATTATTATGGAAAGCTAGGACACATAGAAAACATCTGTAGAGCAATAATGGTAAGTCAAATCTTAAAAATAAATTCAATGGAAATTGTTTTAACTATAAGAAGCATGGACATCAGACACATGAATGCAGGTTAAAGGCTAGTAAGGCATCTACTACACCTAGATTTCAAGGACATTGTTTTAACTGTTAGAATTATGGTCATAGAGCACAATAATGTAGATCCAATGCTAAACCAAAGTGGACATCCAATAAGTAGAGTAAAGCACCTAGGAAAGGTAACACATTCAATTGGGATTACAATACATGGTATAGTTGTCATTATTGTGGAGAATATGGTCATATTGGAGAAAACTATGTAAGGAAACATTTTAGAGGTAAATCCAAAACTTGGACGAGTGGAAGTCTGGTCTATTACAAATGCCACAAGATTGGTCACATAAAAAGAGACTGCAGAGCACAAGCACCGAGTAATGAAAAATTAAAAATGACTAGTCTATTGAATAGATAAGGAACCAGATGAATAAGAGATGGAGAAAGAAAGAGGAAGCAAGTGATAGTGGATCCAATGAACCTGAGGTCACCCAATCCAATGGATCAGGTGACCAAACTACTTCTATCTAAGAAAAAAGGTATGTAAGGAACTAAATTTTCAAATGTTATATTTTACACTAGTTCATGACATTTGATATGTTAAAGTCCATATCTTCATGAATTAAGATGGATTAGGATAGATTTGAGAAAAGAGTCAAATTGCATAATTGATGGTGAGCACCAGTATTTATGTCTATAGTGATCAGGTCACTCAATGTATGCCGAGCTCATGTAATAGCTAAGATGTTATATCTATCAAGCATAAATGAAGATGTTATAATTGACCGAGTCATGGTTTCAGCTGAGTATGAGTATGTGGTAATTGAGTTTCCATGTGAAGGCTGAGATAATTTTATTTCACCTACAAAGTGCATGGATCATTTAATGAAAACCTAATTTGACTATTTGAGTCTATAAAGTGAAATATTATCATTCATTCTCATTTCACCCATCAACTTGAGAATTTGTAGAGTGATTCATAGGTGATTGAGAAGAGAAATTTGTGCTAAGAAAAGTTTGTGAAGATTCTTACAATGTGCCGTCGGCAAACATTGTGAAGGACTATAGAAACAAGGTATTACCAAGCTACTTGAATCTATCTTTTGAACCCTAAATTTGAAAAAATGGCATCCACTTCATCTCCAATAGTAAGGAAGAAAGAGAAAGAAGTTTTAAATGTTCAATTAGTAAGGAGTGATGTGTGTAAGCCACCAAAATTCCAAGATGTACTAGAAAGCATAGTGAAGGGAGATCTCACGGGAGCCCTGCCATCAATTCTACTGAAGGTATTAATGATACATGATGTGCACACATTCTACATGTGAAAAATTGGAGAAATTGGTGATTATGAGTTGAGGGAAGCTTATAATAGGTTGTGTGATAATGGAGTGTTGAAGGTGGAGCATCAACACCTTTTTGAGAAATGGTTAGTGCATGCCCTAGATTTCCCTCACAACTTCAAAGTTGAATAGATTAAGATAGTTTTGAGTAGAGTACATGACATGCAATTGTGGTTGGAGAATGGGCTAGTAAAGATCACCAAAGATATGATCTAGTGAGTCATAAAATATCAAATTCTAATTAGGAAGAAAATAATGAGGTGTCAAAGCAAAGAAATAATCTAGGCTAACACATTGGCAGTATGGAAAAAAGAGGAATGACAATCTCTATGATCACATATCTAAAGATAGATTTTGTAGTAAGGGTTATTTCTCACAAATTTTATCAGTCAAGTAGGATGGATAGTGTTCCCTACATTGTAGTAGATCAGGTGTGGAAGATGGTGAAGAAAGATCATACTTATGATCTTGCCAAGCTGCAATTGACTCAAATTGCTAAGAGCCTAACATCAATTAGGAAAGCTAAAAACTCAATGTGTAAGTTTGGTTCCCTGATAGTTTGTCTATTCTTTTATGTACAAAATAGTTTTCATACTATAGGAGATGTAGTATGGAGTTAGGACTGACTCGTGACTCAACAAGTCAATGAGTTTATTAAGTAGTTAGGTGATAATTTTGATAGTGTAATGGAGAGTTATTTTGTTGAATTCAAGAAGAAGATGAGGAAGAAAAGTAGCATTCCTGTATCCCTAGTAGGAAAACACTATAGTCACATATGTTTTCTAGTGGATACCAACAATACCTATGTTCAGGATGTTATGCCTAGGGTAGCATGGCTAAGGAAATTACCTTATGAGGTCAACATAGATGAGACATCAGCAACAATAGCTTCTTTACTTGCTAAAGAGATTGATAGGAAGGTAAAACCTTTTGGAAATTATGAAGAAGCTAAGTCCAAAATTACTATGGGGTTAAAGTCTGTAACCCTAGAGATGAAAAGAAAGAAAATAGTCAAGAATATAGAGAAGATGCTAGGTGAAGGAGAAGAGGATAATTCACCTCTTCAAATTACACAAGGCCAAGGTGAAGATAATTCTAGTGAATCTGAAGGTAGTGAAGAGGAGGAAGTTGAAACTCAAAAGAAGGGCAAGGAGGTATTGGTTGCCAAGCCTAGTAAAAGGAAGATACAAAAACAAAAGCCTATTCCTCCTACAAAATTGAGACTAAGAACTAGGGTAGCTTCAACTTCCACAACTTCCAAGCCCCAAAGGAAAATGCTAGCAATAAAAACTAAAGGGGAAGGGTCAGGTAAAAGGAAACAAGTGCAAACTAGAGAAGTGATGAATCATCCTAAGAAGAAGTCAAGAAGGAAATTAGTATTGCAAAAGGATGATGATGATGAAGAAATGACCGACATAGATGATAATACCAAATTGAAAGTGGCATCACATAGACATCCAACTAGAGTGGATGAAATATGCCAAAATTTCAAAAGCACAACAAGATTAGCAGGATTCAAAATTATAAAATTTGAGAGACTAAGAAAATATGACAAGGAAAACATTGAAGAGGCTATGTTATAAATTCTATGTACATTTAGATGACACCTATAGAGATAGGGAATTTGATCCCTAATGAAATATTTAGCAAAATTGATTAGAGATGGTAGTATGCAATTATGTAAGAGAGGTAGATAAGGGAAAGCACTTTAACTCAGATCATGCCAGAACTAACACCAAAGCAAATAGAGAATTTCATGGCACAACATATAAATAGATTTAAACCTAAGCTAAGATCTTATTCCATTTTGAAACATAATGTTGAAGGAGTTGTCACCTAGAGAAAAAGGATGCGAAAGATCATTTTTGGGTTATTAGTTGACAAAAGTCTACAACAAGGTGAAGGTACATCCAACCATGTAGAACTAGATAATAAAGAAGACATTGATGAGCCTCATAATATTGAGGAAGAGGAAATACAAAAGGTAGAAGTGAGTGCATCACAAGATGTGATCACTATTGAGGATATCCTTGAGACCACACAAGTTAATATCAATGCCTTGAGTGAGGAAGAAATAAAAAGCCAAATTCTTAAGGAGGTAGCCTCAAATCCCTTTCTATTGAGTACCAATACCATTCTCATCTAGGTACATGATTATACAAGGATTGAGGGCACATAAACTATTAACATTGAACCTTTAAGCTCCCAGATGGTCACTATTGAGAAGAAAGTCTAACAAAGTTCAAGTGCCGAGGAACAGGACAACCAACAATAACAACATAAATTGCACTTGCCAAGGAAGATAATAAAGGAAAAGGAGAGGAGAGCTTAAAAGATCAAGAAGATATGTCTACAATATTAATTTGAGGACCTCATGTGGAGGAAGAAAATAAGACTGAGGAGATAATAACAAAGGAGCATCCAGAGCCTAAGGAGAAAGAGGCTATCCAAGCCTTAGTACAGATGCTGAGTGGCAACACACCAAAGAAGAAAGTTCACAGGAAAAAGGAAAAGTCTGTTGGCACACAAGTAACACTTGATGAAGTTATAGTGATTCCAAAGTGGGACACTGATAACTTGACCTATGAGAAAATGCAAATATTGCAAGATCTCTTGAAGAAGAAGAGTAAGCAAGAAGAATTAAGGAGAGAACATCAATAGAAGAAGGTACTGCATGAAATAAAAGGTATATTTGTAGACACTTTTGAAATGGATGATGTGAGTGAGACTTCACCTATTTTGGAACAATTGGCTCATATTGTTAAGAAGGTGAACAATGATGATAGTGAAGCTAATGAAAAGCTCATGTAGTGGTTAGAAAGAAAGTTTGAGACAAAGGTACTTGAAAGGGTCTCAACTAAGATAGTAGTCAAATAGGTAGAACTTTATGACTTAGTAAATAAATTAGAATAGGTTGTACAAAATTTTTATTCTTTGTACAAGAAACTATATGATGTAGAAACATTGAATAAGGATAATCAATATTTAATTGACAAACTGCAATTAGACTTGAAGTCTACTAGTCATTCACTAAGCATGGATGCAAGCTCCAACTCTATTTATTTTACATGATTACTTCATGCACAAGGGAGATTATCTGAGTTGATGGCTAATGATGGGAGAATAAGAGCCAAACTAATCTCCATACAAATAATGTTAACACCTCATCTGGAGGTTATGCATAGAGAATTGGCATTCATAAAGGATTTGATACAAAGAGATCCTCAACTCTCTATTACTGAGAGTTTGGTTGATCTAGCTGCCCAGCTAGAGATCAAGATACAAGTTTTGGAGTTTGTAAGATCTGGAAGGGATAATGCCTTAGCAATGATTATGTAGCTCCAAAAACCATTTTTGGACAAGTATTTTCTTACCCCTACACCCCAGCAACTTCAAGTGACAAAAATAAGGGGGAAATAGTAGATTAGTCATGATACAATGAGGAATGTATATACAGTGATCATCGAAGAAGAGAAATAAAATAGAAAGGTATGACATACTATTTTGCAATGTAAATGTATATTCAGTGTATGTCAAGAGTCATGTATATATGTAAAATATTTTTGAAGACTAAGTCAAAGTCTTAGGGGAGTACTCAAACTACTAAGTACTATTTTGTAATGTAAAAGTCATGACAAAGTGTTTTTGTGACTAATGTAAAAGGGGGAGATTGTTTATTCCTATGTTATGTAGTCTATTAGTGTCTAAGACTTATTCATTTTCAAGGCAATATTGGTCAGCCATCACTACGATTGAGCCATCTTATTAAGGCTGAGTCATGTATAGACTTGTATAGTTACTACTGAGCAAGTTAGAGGTCGTTGAGTACCTTAGTAGGCATTGAGCAGTTTATGCCAAGTTGTATGGAAGAGTCAGTGCCAAGCATCAGAGACTTCATATGCCAAGAAAGCCAATTTTAACATATGTGTTTGTAATAGCACAAACACCAAGCTAAGCCATTTTAGCTGACTTCTATGCATGATTTAATGATTTTTGAGAGAATCAAGGAGATGATTACGCTTTGTAATTATTATTATTAATCCCTACGAAAGACATGTAACCTATCAAAAAAAAGGGAATGCTTAAGTGACATAAGTAATGGATCTAGATCATTGATCTTGATATAGAAGATTGATCAGATGTCTATATAAGGAGATATCAAAACCCTAAACATAGTAAGAGAAAAATAGAGTATAACAAAGAAGATCTCTTGTATGTAAAATAGAGAAATGTTTTGATTGTTAGATGTAGAGATCATGTAGAGTGACTGAGTAGAGCAGTGAATAACATAACATAGCTACATTTGATTTTGGAGATCAAACAAGTATTGGAAAGACATGATTTGTTATCAACATTTATAGTGCAAACTGAAGGATCAGGTATTGATACATTTTAACAGGTGAATCAGGGTAAATCTCTTAACAGAGTGGTCCTCACAAACCTTTATAAATCTTTTAATTAAGTGCTTACTAAGCTATAAGTTTTAAATCCTTTAATCAAGGTATATTGTATAAGTTTGTAAGCTCTTAATAGGGAAGACCCCTCATAGGGTATATCATCTGAAGTGATCAAACATTATAGCCCTATCAAAAACACTTTAATACTGTAGTAGTGAAGATTTGTGGGTGTCATCCGCACCCTAGTTTTACCTTTCAAAGGTTTTTGGGTTACCAGATTTATGTGTTATGTGTTTCATTTGATGGATGAGATTAGAATGTTAGTTTCATTTCATTATTGATATCTATGTTTATGGTATACATGTGGAATTAGTTTCAAAGTATCAAAGTTTGTGGATAACTAATTCACCCCCACTCTTAGCATCTCACTTTACCATATTAGATTTCCAACAAAAATATGTGTCTTAAGTGTCATTGAAGGGGGCCAAGTTTATTAAGTCACAAGCCTAGCAGAACCGTGAATGAATTTTTCCTAAGTCTAAGTTCTGGAGATGTATTAAAAGAAATCAGATCTGTTTAGGTCAAATGGTGGGTGCAATCCCATAATTAGAAGATGCAAAGATTTTACCCTTCAAGGAATCTCACCCAAGTGACATGTAGTTGGTGGAAGGCCCTAGCCATGGCTAAAGGAGAAGATAGATATTGAGTAGATCAAGTTTGATCCAATGACAGACATGATTCCACTAACCAAAGCTACATACCTTTTAGTCTTTGAAGGATCACGCCTAAGTGAAAAGTGTCCACCCTGAGATTGTGGGATCGATATAGAAGGAGATAAAGGGAAGTTTGATCAAGTTTGATCAAACAATAGGTGTAATCCCATGATCAAAAGTTGGTTATTGATTATTGATCAAGGCATTGCACCTTGGTGACGCATGTCTGGGATGACATCACATCTTGCAGTTTAAAAAGGTGGTGAAGTATGGATAGATTGGTTTTGATCAAACCTTAGATGTATTCCTATGATAAAAAGTTGCAAGAGGGACACTAATCAAGGAATCATGCCTTGGTGACGTGTGTCTAGATTGATAAATAGAAACAAGGAAGTGCCATGTGGTGGTTAAAGAAATAGGCTTGGTGTTGGTCACTAGCTCACAGATGAAAATGAGGTTATGTAAAGGATTCCATTGATGTTTCAAATAAAGGTTTGATGTTAGTCACAAGGTCAAAGTGGTTAGTGGTAGTTAACTAGCAAGTGGGCAAGAAGCGGTCAGAAAGAAGACATCGCCAACTTGCAGATAGTTAGTATTGAAGTTGATAATAGATGTTGGTGATTCAGAGGAAGGTTATATTTCTTATGGGTTACTAGCTCATAGAGGAGTGTCTTATGACATGGAGAATTAGTGATGGTCATACTATGAGTTGAAAAGAAAGGAGGAAAGTCAAACCAATCACATGATAACATCTAGTGCTTCTTGGTTAAAAATGATGACAAGTTAATGGAGTTAGTGAGCTAGGAAGATTGGATTTTTGATCTAATCTGATTTATTTTGTAGAGATGGAAAGGACAAAATTTCAGATAGAGAATTGATGAATGAGTGTTATATCAGTCGATTAGATTAGATTAGTTTTCTTTGATCACCTCTAAAATCTGATATTGAAATTGACATTCTTCTAGAAGAGGGAGATTATGGTATGGGAAAATTGTCTGAGAAATTAAATCCCCTACCACACGGAGGTAGGTGAGACAGTTCTTATATTTATTGAAAAGATGAGGGTGAGAGGTCATTTAATGAAGTAAATCTTATCCTTTACGGTTCACCTGCTATGGTTACACCTACAATGTAAATCAGATTTGATTCATATATCTATGGGATTTTTGGCCGTCTCTTCTATAATAACTCCATGTTGTAACAAGTAGTTTTGGTGGTTGACAACCTACTTCCCCCAAGTTTGAATCTTGTTGAAATTATTTCTCTATAAAAGGACTCTAAAGTGCATTTAGAAGTGCTAGAAAATTGAGATATAAAATTTTATAAGTTTCCAGTTAGGGATATAGTAGACTGTATTAGGCTAAGTCAATATAGTTATAGAAAGTTTCAGGTCTTTGGCTATTATTGTAGTAGTTCATATTTTGAAGAAAAGTGTATACAAGGACACGATTCAACATATATAATACAAATATTTCATATTAATGTCTCTCATGTGTGTTAATTTCTTGAGTTATGAATTTTATGATTCATTGCATAGAGTTTATCTATGTGTATGTTTCTATTCCTTAGTTTTGATCTGGGATCAAATTAAAATTCTCTGGATAGAACATAAATTCATTTGGTTTGCACAAGGATTTTCATAAGAAGTATGGGTCTCGGTTAAATAGATAAATACTATCATAAGGTGGTAGTATTGTAGGTCATGAATCATTGACATCATTTGGTTTTTGGATTTTTCTTTTTTATTAGAAATATTTCCCAATGGATAAGGCACTAGTCAAGAACAAGTATTTTCTAGATTGATATATGTTTGGTTGAGTTTGGTTATATTCTACAAATTTTAAATAACCATTTAGAATTATTTAAATATTGTGGTAATAAGGTTGTATGTCCTTTATGGTAATTGAGAATTAATGAATGACTGGTCATCATTTAGTATTTTCTTATCATTTTATTTTATTAAAGTCTAGAGAGAATTGTAGAATGTTGTATGTTGAGCTGGATTAGGTGAACCCGCCTTGGTCTTGCAGAACCAAAAGTGAAAATGGCAGTCGTGTCCCTATAGTTGGTCCAATTGCCTTATATTTCCCTATATTTGGAATTAACCACTCCTAAAAATTTATCTATAGGTATATTGGTGGCTTTCAAAGAATACAATCCATTTTGTGAACCAACATGAGGTTTGGAAACAATTCACCTTGCTTAGTGAAAGGTAAAGGTACTATTTCCTTTAATCTTAAAATAAATACAAATAATATCTATTATGTTGAGGATATAACACATAACTTGTTAAGTTTGGGTTATCTTAATGAAAAAGGATACCAAGTTGAGTTTATAAGAGGAATGTAAAGGATCATTGGAAGTTTTAGTAATGAGTTTTCTATTGGAATGTGAACTAGAGGTAACTTATTTCAATTGAACAAAATAGTTACAATTGTTTGGTTGCAAAGATTGAAGATATTTAGTTCCACATAGAAGGTTCTATTGGAAAGTTGACTATAATGGTGTATATGACTTAATAAAGTGTTTTCATTATGGCAACAAAGTCATATAGTGTTTTGGAGTTAGCACACTTGAGAAGATCAAAAATTGGCTAAGTGTTGAAGACTAGACAGTATACAGAGTACCCGAAGGTTAGAGCATCAGTGCACATGCATACAAAAGAATTATGGTATGTGCCCTAGAATTTAAGTTGGTAAGACCATATCCATGGTAAGTCTAAGAGCGCATGATTAGAAGATTCAGTATGAGGAAGATACAAAGAGTTCAAGTTGCACAAATAGTGAATGCTAGAGAAGAACAGTGCAAGTAGCTGACTGTTGGTATTTTGGTTAATGGTTATATTATTGTTGTGTAAGGGCTATGAACCTATTGTAATTAGGCTATAGACATGTAATTAACTTTTTTTGTAAACATGCTTGAGCCAATTCAATTGGAAGCATTGTATGTAATCAGTTAAAGGGCTGACCTAGTTAATTATTTTGTATGCGCATATAAATATTAGATGCACCATTGTAATTTGGTATGAGAGTTGTTATAGAGTTGAGATAAGAAGAGAAGAAGTGTGAAAAGAGATAATAAGATGTATTAGAGTGTTACAAGAGGTCAAAGCATCAACACATCAAAGGAATTGATCAAACAAGCAATGTCACAATGACAGTTCATCCAACATATAGTGTGTATCTGAGATCATAAGGTTGTAGCCTTCACCACTTGAGAAGTGAGCTCTAGGAAAATGTGTCCACACCCCTAACAAGGTTATTGTAAAAGACTCCTAATAGGGTCCAACCGTTGACAAGGTCACTATACTAAATACATTGTAAAGCAACTCCTAACAGGGTTAAGGATCTTCTAACAAGGATCATAAAACACTAGTACAAAATATTAGTGGGTGTCAATTCCCATTGGGGTTTTTACTATTAGGAATAAGGTGTCTCAACCTTGGATAGTTCCTATTCTTATTATTTGTTTTGTAAATGTATTTTTTGCAAATAATGTAATTAAGTGTGAGTGTACATGTCTAGTTGGCATGTTGATGTGTCACTCCACTTGATGTGTCGGCATCTTGTGCGTAAGGAGATCATGACTGAAATGGTCATGACAGATTCCTATGATGCATAAGAACTATTTAAGGAATGTGCTATGACAGGTGTAAGAGCATCTTATGACTTGGGCCTATTTGGGCACCCAAGAAGAAGTGGTTGGTGTGTGTAAGAGAATATGCCAAAAATAGGTTGGTATGACAGATTCTCTTATACTTCTCTTGTGACCATTATTTTTGGTGGATTCTATGACAAACTATCATAGTCTATTCTAGGGATGGACGCCTATTCTTGGGATTGCATGTAACAACTATGTACATGTGGCTTTGTGCATGTGTCTTGGTGGTTGTGCCTATTTTTGGGTCCAGAGGAGTCTATATATATGATGCTGCTCTTATGGGAGAGATATAACATAAAGTTAAGTCTTGTTGGCTTTGTCTCTCATCTCTTGAAAGAACTTGCATTGCAAGTGTATTGTAATCTTTGTGTTGAAGATAATACATTGTGCAGGTTTTGGAGTGCTGGGGTTTTTTACCGAAAGGTTTTCCCCAGGGTATATCATTGTGTCATTCTCTATTTTTCTGTATGTATGGTATGTGGTTGAAATATCTTTGTTAAAGTAGTTAACGAATCTGAAATTGTAAGGATTTATAAGAATTTACACAATACTCTCCTATAGAGATTAGCGTAGGAAGCTATTTTCGCACCTAAGTTTTCGTACAAGTGGTATCAGAGCTTGATCAACTTTTGATCCTAGTTGTTGGGTAGGGTTTTTTGAGCTAATCTCAAGTTGAGTGGGAGTTTTTTGCAGAGCATTCTGAATCTTATTTGCATATTGAGATGACAAGTTCATCATATGGAAGAATGGAGGTGGAGAAATTTAATGGCACTAATTTCGAGTTGTGGAAACTCAAGATGGAAGACATGTTGGAAGATCATGATCTATGGGAAGTGAATTCAAATGCTACAAGACTAGCAACTATGGCTCAAGAAGATTGGGATATCAAAGATCATAAAGCTGAGGGTCTCATAAGACTCTGTTTAACCGATTCAGTCCTTCTGAATGTTCTAGATGAGAACACCGCAAATAGTTTGTGGGAAAGACTTGCGGCCGTGTATCAGGCCAAATCTCTGGTGAACAAGTTGTTCCTAAGGAAGAATTTGTACTCTCTGTGAATGGAGGAAGGTGGATCCTTAACAGATCATTTAAATGCATTTAATCTATTGGCTACACAATTGACATCAGTTGGTGTCAAGTTAGAGGAGGAGGATCATTGCTACACACTTTTGTGTTCTTTACCAGATTCATGGGACCATCTTGTGATGGCTCTCAGAAGAACTTTAGTCACCTTCAAAATGGATGATGTGGTGTCTTCGCTACTATCAGAGGAGATGCAGAGAAAGGCTTCCATTTTGGAAAAAGAAGCCCTTGTTGTTCATGGGAGATCCACTGAAAGAGGGAAGAAAAATGACAATAAGTCTGACAATAAGGGTAGATCCAAATCCCGTGGGAAGTCAAAGCCTTCCAATAAGTCCAAGGAAAAATGTTGGAACTATGATAAATCTAGGCACTTCTGTAAAGACTACAAAGAGCCGAAGAAGAAGAAGAAAGGTTTAGATTTAGCTTCAGAAAGATCTCAAGAAGATGGTGATGCATTCATCACAGCTTTGGCAGCCCATGCATCTGATGATGTGTGGTTGGTTGACTCGGGTGCATCTTTTCACATGACCTCTCATTGAAATTGGTTCTCAAAATATGAAGAGTTCGATGGTGGAAAGGTGTACTTGGGTGATGATTCTCACCTAAAGATAGTTGGATGCGGAAGGGTCACTATCAAATTTCCTAATGGATGAGTAAAGGGAATCAACGGAGTTATGCACATTTTGGGTTTGGAATGAAACCTATTATATATAAGTATCCTGAATGATGTAGGTGTGCAAGTTGTTTTTTCAAAAGAAGGATGCAAGATGATGAGAGGATCGATAGTGCTTGCAAGGGGTACTAGGAGAGGTACCTTATTTTAGCTAGATGCATGTATTCCTCTATGTAATAGTTCTTCATCCTCACCATTTGAACAAGTAGTGAAGAAGTCTATGGCTATTGGTTCTGATGGTAGTGCAAATACTTTGGAAGGTAAGCTTCCTACATAAAAGAAAATGTTGTGGCATATGAGATTTGGCCACATTGGTGACAAGGGTCTCAGAACCCTGAAAAATAAAAATTTCGTTGAGGGGTTAAATGATTGCAATCTTGAGTTTGACTTCTATGAACACCATGTCTATGGTAAACAAAATCATGTTCAATTTTAATCTAGTTCTCACAAATCTTCTGATGTTTTGGATCTTATTCATTCCGATGTATTTGGTCCTGTAAAAGTTCCTTCAATCTCCAAGTCTGTATTTTTTGTATCTTTCATAGATGATTATAGTAGAAGGATGTGGATTTATTTCCTTAAAAGTAAGACACAAGTCTTTAGTCAGTTCAAGGAATTTAAAGCTCTTGTCGAGAATCAGACTAGTAAGAAGATTAAGTGTGTGAGAACTGACAATGGTGGTGAGTTTTGCTCAGCAAAGTTTGAATAGTTTTGTAAAGAATGAGGTATCGAGAGGCATAAGAAAACTCCTTATACCCCACAACAAAATGGAGTTGTAGAGAGAATGAATAGGACACTGATGGAGAAGGTTAGGAGTATGCTTAGTGGAGTTGGTTTAGAACAAAGGTTTTGGGCCGAAGCTGTGGCCACTGCTTGCTATCTGGTTAATAGATCTCCTACATCAGCCCTTGTTGGTAAGACACCCATGGAGGTGTGGTCTGGTAAGAAGCCTTCAATTAGACATCTTCATATTTTTGGTTGTGAAGCTTATGCACATGTTCCAAAGGAGAAAAGATCTAAGTTGGAAAACAAAGCTGTTAAATGTATTTTCATCGGATACAGTGCTGGTATGAAAGGATACAAGCTTTGGGATCCCGTGACTTGTAAGGTGTTGTATAGTAGAAATGTTATTTTCAGAGAGCTAACATCTTCTCCTATTGTGCTACAACCAGATGAAAAAGAAGAGGAAAAAGATGTTTTTTAGTTGCCTCCTACCCTTGAGAAGATTGAACAGAGAGACCATGTTGGGCCTAATGATGAGGAGAGCTCTAGCAACTTTGATAGTTCAGAAGAACAGGAAGAACAACCTCAACTACAGCCCTTGAGGAGATCCACAAGAGAAAGAAAGAAACCAGAAAGGTTTGGTTATTCTATGTTAGATTCTAGTTGTGCCTTTGCTTTGATTACTAACACTGATGAGCCTAGATCTGTGAAAGAGGCTTTGGGCATGGAAGATGCAGGTTCCTGGATTGAGGCTATGGATGATGAGATGGATTCATTGGAGAAAAAAAAAACTTGGGACCTTGTACCTTTTCCTAAAGGGAGAAAATCTATTGGCTATAAATGGGTATTCAAGAAGAAATTCTATGCAGATGGCAGTGTTGAAAGGTATAAAGCTAGATTGGTTGCAAAGGGGTATTCAAAGGTAGAGGGAATAGATTATGGTGAAATATTCTCTCCTGTTGCAAAGTTGACATCCATTATATTTTTGTTATCTCTTGCTGCATCATATGATTTAGAGATAGAACAGATGGATGTGAAGACAACTTTCCTTCATGGTGATTTGGAGGAAGAGATTTATATGTCATAGCCTGAGCACTACATTGTTAAAGGTAAAGAATCCTTAGTTTGCAAATTAAAGAAATCTCTATATGGTTTGAAGCAATCTCCTAGGATGTGGTACCTTAAGTTTGATGCCTTTGTGTTGTCAATTGGATTTGTAAGATCAAAATTAGATCATTGTGTTTATTTCAAAGTTGAAAATGATCACCTTCTTATTGTTGCATTATATGTTGATGATATGTTGCTATTTGGGAAGGGCAACGGTATGATTTCTGATTTTAAATCTTAGTTGTCAGCACAGTTTGAGATGAAAGATCTTGGGGCAGCTAGGTACATCTTGGGTATGGAAATCAGTAGAGATAGGTCTAACATAAACTTTGGTTGAGTCAGAGTAAGTATGTGAAGTCTATGTTGGACAGGTTCAGCATGGCAGATTGTAGACCACTATGTGTTCCTATTTCTATGGGAACAAAGTTATCTGTAGATGATTGTCCAAAATCTCCTAGTGAGGTGGAGGACATGAGTAGAGTACCTTATGATAGTGTAGTTGGCAGTCTTATGTACGCTATGGGTCTGTACTAGACCAGACATTGCCCAAGCAGTGGGAGTCTTGAGTCAGTTTATGGCTAATCCTGGACGGGTACATTGGGATGCAGTTAAGTGAGTATTTAGATATTTGAGGGGTACATCAGATTAATCCATATGTTATCATGGTAACTCTTCTAGATCTCCACATTCAGTTTGTATTCATGGGTTTGTGGATTCAGATTGGGCAGGTGATATTGACAGTAGGAGATCCACTAGTGCTTATGTGTTCACTATGTTTGGTGGTGCCATCAGTTGGATGAGTAAGCAACAACCTGTGGTTGCTTTGTCGACTATAGAAGCTGAGTACATGGCTGCTACTCATGCTTGTAAAGAAGCCATTTGGCTTAGAAGATTGTGTTCTGATGTTGGTGTTGATGCAGAAAAGATTACTATTTGGTGTGACAGTCAGAGTGCTATTTGCCTTGCAAAGAATCCAACCTTCCATGCCAGAACGAAGCACATTGATGTGCAGTTTCACTTTGTGAGAGATATGGTGGAAGATGGAAAGGTAAATTTGGAGAAGGTAGATACTGTGAAGAATGTTGCAGATGCATTAACAAAACTAGTGGGCACTAAGAAGTTCAAATGGTGTTTGGAGTCTATGGGCCTTTTGGCCTATAGCGGTTAAAGTTCCTATTATGTTCCTGTTGCTCTTACAAGGTGTTCGACAAGTGGGAGAATGTTAGGAATAAGGTGTCTCAACCTTGGATAATTCCTATTCTTATTATTTTTTTTGTAAATGTATTTTTTGCAAATAATGTAATTAAGTGTGAGTGTACATGTCTAGTTGGCATGTTGATGTGTCACTCCACTTGATGTGTCGGCATCTTGTGCGTAAGGAGATCATGACTGAAATGGTCATGATGGATTCCTATGATGCATAAGAACTATTTAAGGAATGTGCTATGACAGGTGTAAGAGCATCTTATGACTTGGGCCTATTTGGGTGCCCAAGAAGAAGTGGTTGGTGTGTGTAAGAGAATATGCCAAAAATAGGTTGGTATGACAGATTCTCTTACACTTCTCTTGTGACCATTATTTTTGGCAGATTCTATGACAAGCTGTCATAGTCTATTTTAGGGATGGACGCCTATTCTTGGGATTGCATGTAACAACTATGTACATGTGGCTTTGTGCATGAGTCTTGGTGGTTGTGCCTATTTTTGGGTCCAGAGGAGTCTATATATATGATGCTGCTCCTATGGGAGAGATATAACAGAAAGTTAAGTCTTGTTGGCTTTGTCTCTCATCTCCTGAAAGAACTTGCATTGCAAGTGTATTGTAATCTTTGTGTTGAAGATAATACATTGTGTAGGTTTTGGAGTGCTGGGGTTTTTTACCGAAAGGTTTTCCCCAGGGTATATCATTGTGTCATTCTCTATTTTTTTATATGTATGGTATGTGGTTGCAATATCTTTGTTAAAGTAGTTAACGAATCTGAAATTGTAAGGATTTATAAGAATTTTCACAATACTCTCCTATAGAGATTAGTGTAGGAAGCTATTTCCACACTTGAGTTTCCTTACATTTACCTATTTGGGTTTCCTCATAACCATATTGGTGTTATGTGCATGTTCTTCTATCTTGTTTATGTTAATGTTCATTTCAGTACTTAAGCATTCAAGTTAAAGTTAAAGAGCTAAGCAAAAAGATTTAATACAGTGAACACTGATTCACCTCCCCCTCTCAGTGTTCCCATTCCTAACAGGTTCTACCATGTAAAATTTGATATCTTGGTGAAGGAAAATAAAAATTAAAGCAGTAAGAGGAATGGCACAACTTGTGAAACTAGATAATTTGATGTGTAAAGAGTGTCATCTTGGTAATTTAACTAGTACATCTTTCAAAAGAAAATCTTATTCATCAGAGGATATACTTGAATTAGTATGTGCATATTGATTTGTGTGGTCCTATGAGACAAAGGAGTTATAATGGTGATGAATATTTTATCCTATTTACTAATGATTATTCAAGAATGATGTGGGTTTCATTTCTTAAGGAGAAATCAAATGCATTTAGTAAGTTTAAGGCTTTTAGAGCACTGGTGGAAAAATATCCCCAATCATCTTTTGAAAGAAAACTTGTAGAAGGAGGATCTTAATTAGATTCTTGATCTTTTTTTTCCTCAACATTTAACAACTATTTGGTTGAGTGTTTTCATGAAGAGTGTACATTACATTGTTGTATATAAACTTGAATTTTTGATGAAGAGTTTAAGGAATAGCATGTAACCAAGGTCTACCCAAAAGAAGGTTGTAATTAAGAGGTCCAAGCATGACATTAATGGGATTAATAAAAATAACCATACCTACTTTTATAGGTAAAGTGATAATGTCTAAGGTTTTCTTAGAAACATTATCAAATCCATGTATAGGCACATTATCAGGTTTGATATTTGAAAGATCAGCTTTAATTTCTTTGAGCATGTCCATACTAAAAATATTAAGTCTAGATCCATTATCAATTAAGGTTCTATGAATGAGGTTACCATTTATAAGGATGACTACCATAAGAGGATCATAATGATCTTGAATCTCTTTAGGAAAAAATCATCACGAGTAAACACAATTTGAGGTGGAGTAGATGTAGCATTCATGCATTGTAAAAAGAAATTGATGTTATCTTGATTAGGATGTGAATTTGGAAGAGTGGATAAAGATTTTTTCAAGGCTTCATGATATTTAGGTGATGTTTGAAGAAGTTCCCAAAGAGAAATCTTGGTGGGGGTATTACATAACTGCACTACCAAATCATATTCCATTCCAAGATTTTTAGAAAGATGGGGTGGAGGGGGGAGAACAACTTGAGAAGGTGGGAGAGAAGTAGTAGGTTGAGGATTATTTCTTGTATGATAGGTGTGAGACACCACATGATAATCCAAAGAATATCTAGGTTCCCACTTAAGAGTTATGGAAGGACAACCTTTAAGGGTGATACAAGGTTTATTTGATGGAGGGTAACCTTTGAGAGTGAAAATAGGTTGAGAAACATTAAGTTGTTTAAGATATTTCTTCTCCATAGAATAATCACTAGAAGGGATATAATTATGGAAATTGATATTATCCTCTTGTCCCAAGGAATCCTAATAATAGGGATTGTAGACTTCCATTAATGCTTAATCTTGACCAAGATCATTAAATGAAGGAAAAGTTATATTGATAAAAGTATTTATAATGTCTTCCTCTTTCTCTAAAATATACCTAAGAGGAGAGTATGTTTTAAGAGAAGGAGAAACATCAAGTGTTTCATGTTGAAAAGAAAAGGTTTCTTTTTCATGAGAATATTCAACATTATTATCTAGAGGTTCATCCCAAATAGTGATATTATGAGTGGAAGGAACATGTCTACCAATAAGGCATACCATAGAATAGTCATGAGGTAAAGTGGAATTCATAAAGGTGGAAGTATTGAAAGAAGATATAGGACCACCCTCAACCAAATTAACCCCATAGTCAAGGATTATATTAGGAGAAGGGATAATATCAATCCACCACTCATCTCCATAAAGAGGAAGATCACATGATAAAGATAAGTTGATAGGAGTGTGGAATTTTATGTTGAGGATAATGTAATGATATTTATAGAATGCTTTAAATGACTTGTGCAACATGAGAAAATGAGAAGTGTAAATAGAGTAGATCTAACTAATAATTTTGTGATTGGAATGTATGCAAGATCTAATGAATATTTCAAAAATAAGGCATGAAAAGTACATACTCAATGATGTAAATGCCATGAAAAGGAGACCTAAATAAGACAATATAAATACTACTAATGCAAACAAGAGTAAATCTAGATGCACAAAGAAGCAATCTAACTTCACAAAGAAGAGATTACCAAAACAAGGTAGCAAAATCTAACTCCAAAATGCAATAAAGAGGTCAGGTTCACCAAAATTTTTAGTGGGAAAATGGGTGCTAATGAATTTAGTAATGTAAACCATGTGAGATGTGTTCATTAATTAACTATTTCCACACTAACATTAGAAATACAAGAGAAAGAGGGGCTTCCATGCATAACTCTCAATATAACCTAAGTTAGATTAGAAAAATCCAAGAAGATGAGGAGATGCTAATGATAAAACCAAATTATACTAAGGAAGTACACAAGCAAGTCATATTTCATGCAATGTAAGATTTGATTAAGGTTGTATAAATGCACTTTTAAAATTGAACTAATTGATTTAGCAAGATAAGTAATAGAGATGTAGGTGCTAAATGTAAGCAATCAACCCAATTAAGATGTGAGAACAAATCTAAGCTAATATATGAAATAGATAATGAGGTAATAACCTTGAAGTATGAAGAGGAATATGATTTTTTTGTTTTGAAAAATTAGTGTTCTGGACTTGTAGCTGAATTTCCAATTGTGGATCTATGATCACTGTTGAAAACCAAGAAAATGCTAAAAATATTAGGCTTCTGGGAATAGGTCGACCATGTCACCATGTTTCAAAAAAGGTAGAACAAGTCACCATATTCCTGAGACACTTTACTAAAGTCAACATAGATTTTTTTGGTAGATTTATGTCTGCAACTTCTAGATTTGTATCGATAATTATGAGATCTTCCACCTGCACACAAAAAACTATATTTTTGGGTTGGGGTGGATAAGGGCTTGCCTTGGTCAAGACATAGATTGAATAATTAATATTTAATTGAAATGTAAATGTATAAATGAAACAAGACAAATTTAAATATTCATCTTTCTTGAAGAAACCCTTGTCAATAATGATTTTGTTGTGTTTGTATGTTGTTCTTGAACTTGTAATGTAGAAAATATCCACAAATGATATAGACCTAACAAAATAACTTCATGGAGCCATGGATGTAAGTGTGCATCAATTGAAGAAGATGATGAATGCATCAATGTAGATCTCCTCCCCTGATGGCCAACAATATGCTAGATCTTGAAGAGGAATGATGCCAACAAAGGATCCTTGAATCTTTGAAGAATTTGAATGCTTGAATTATTGAACACTTTAATGTGATATTTCTACCATCAAATTTTCCTTCTCCAAAATGAAGTTCCTAGGCTTCCTTTTATACTAGTTTTATGGAGGGAAAATAAAGTAAGCTGACAAGGTCACCAAATTTTGCAAATTGAATCCCTAAGATAACACCAGGCCTGAGGCTCACAACCCCCAGGGAATAGGTAAAACTAGTTGACCTATTCTAGGAATAGGTAGACTTGGTCGACCTATTTCTAGGGTAGTTCATAGAGAAAAAAATTCAAGGTATCATAAAATGCATATATGAAAGAGGGAAAAATAGGGCTAAATGAGAGAAAAAGGGAACTGAGCACGAATCCATCCATGGTCCAAAAAGTCAATAAAGGATGGGAGATAAAAAGGGTTAAATGAGGAGTGAATCCATTTTAAGATGGTACATGATGGGCTTCTAAAATAGCAATCTTTCTTAGTGCTTTTTATCCTCTTTCTAGAACAAATTGATTGCACATAGACATGAATTTATGGTTTTCAGCATATGAACTTATGGTTTCTATGTATATGTTATACATGTGTGTGAACATAAGATGGAAATGTGGATACTTCTAAAGAAATAATATCTGCTTAAATTCATGGATAGGAATGGTGCATACAATAGCTATACATGTTAATGGATGTTTCCTTGCCTAAGCTATGTTTTGGGTAGTTACCTCCTGTAGCCATAGGATTTGCAAGAGTGATAATTAAGACTTACACCTTTTCCTAATATTGATGATGTGGATATATATGTATATGGTTGGATGTGTGCACATTGATCATTTTGTAGGAGTTGATTGTGGATATTCAAAGACCAACATACTGGTGTGGGAGTCATCAAAGCCAATCGTGGATTGCAGAATCTTCGCAAGCAAGTCAATACTTTCTGTTGCATGCAATGTGCAGATTTAGTGTGCGCTATATTCCAAGATTGTTCATGGTCAATAATGTTTTTGTTGTGAAATTTTATGAGTTGTAACTGATCCTCATTTATGAAGTGATCGTAGATTTAGGAGATAGTTATAGCTTCCTTTTAAATAATTGACTGTTGTGACTCTTTTAGAGTTAGCCCAACAAACTAGTTTTTAATAGAACTCTTGCATACTATTTCAATCAAGTGTAATCATTTTATGGATGAATAGAATGTTCAGTTCAATTTTTCATCTTTCATCTTGATTGTACTTCTCATTTACTCATTCAAGGGGGCCCACTTGATGAGTGAATTGTTCTGTTAGTGTAGAGCTCATTTTCCTATTCATTTATATGTATTAGAACTTTTTTGTTCCTACAGCTACTAATATCAGAATTAGTAGCCTGTTCCTATAGCACAGTCAGTTGGAGTAGTTCCTAACTACAATTTCCTGCTTTGATTAGAATATATTTTCTTACTAGTTTTAGTATAGTTTTCCTAAAGCATAAGCATTTGAATTCCTTAGATAGACTTAGAAAGGGAAGGTTTGAAGCATATAATTTGCAAATTCCATTCCAAGTTTACGTACCTGGTTGATAATTAAATGAGACCAAATAATTCATTTAGGAATCATTTGGGGTGTCCAATCCTGAAATAGGCAGTCCATTGCTCTAGGTTTCTGATACTATTATTTGGCCAAGCATTTTTGGCACTGCTGTCGGGGATGGTGTTAATTCAAACTTATCCTTGTAGTTGCATTCTTGGTTTTAATCTAGTACTTAAGTAAGGTTTTATGCATAGAAGGAGAGATCACCTTGGGAGATTTCTTCCCCATAACTACTGAGGAGAACCATTTGATCTATTTAATCCTCAATTTGAAGAACCCAAAAGTGAGAACGAAGAAGAAGAACCCTTTGAAAATCCATTTTCTGATGCTCAGGAAGACATATCCTCTTCATCATCTGACGAATCACTGCATTTGAATGACCTATTTTTTGAACCTAAATACCAAGACAACCCACTTGCTCTTATTATATATTAGCCACCACCACTAGGTCCTCCTCCCAGAATGGCCGCTTAGGCTCCCTTTCCTTTTCCTATACCTCAACAACAAGGTAACCAAAATTTGGAGAATATACCTACTGCTTCGCTTCCCAAATTCTAAGGCCTCCTTACAGAAGACCCTAAGACCTTTCTCTTTGAATTTGATATTCTTTGCCAGAGTTATGACTATACCACTGATGCCCATAGGATGAAGTTGTTTCCATCAACTCTAAAAGAAGCTATTTTGAGATGGTTCATGGGGTTAGGTGCTAATGCTGTAGAAGATTGGAATGCCATGCACACTATGTTTCTTTTGAAGTACAAAGAGTACTGTAGAGGTAAAGATTTGAAAGGTGATGACATTTTAAAAATGTCTTAGAAGGAGGATGAAACCTTGGAGGATTATGTATCCAGATTCATGTTCAACCTGCAGTGTAATACACAACACCAGGTAAATGAGGCATCTCAGAAACACCTCTTCCTAAAGGGTGTGAATGATGGAAGTATTAAGGCTCTAGACCTAATGCCAGGAGGAGATATCACATAAAAAGGTTGGGTTGACATAAAGAATATATGTCAAAATTATTCAAGGGCCACTTTGAAGAAGGGTAGGGGACTTAGAGACCTACTGCATAAGTCCAATGGTGGTTCAAGAGTATCCAAAATTGAGCTATCTAAATTTCTATCTGACTTCAGAAAAGACATTATTAATGATGTTGCCACTCAGTTGGATAGTATGCAAGTGAGGCAGAAGAAGGAAGAGTTAGATGTTGTGTTTGCTGAGTTCTATTCTTATTGCAGAGAAAAGAAGAGAAACTATAAATGTAAGACGGTTGCATCTCTGGACATCAACCCAATTCCCACCAAGTTCAAAGCCATAGATGAGGAGAATGGAGAAGTTTTCTATGTTGCTCAAAGGTGTCCATTGGCTCATATACAAGGTATGCCTCCAGACCCATTGAATAATTTTGGTTATAATAATAATAGCTATTGGCCAAACCAAAACCCCCAAAATTCTGCTCCTTAGGGTCAGAATTGGAATCACAACTGGTCTAATCAACAACCAAACTATAACCAAGCCTATCCACAACAACCACCATTTAACCCATACCAAAAATAGTATAACTCCTATCAGCAGCCACAACAGAATAGCCAATGGCCACCTCATGGTAACTGGCAACCAAAACCTTAGTGGGGCCCCAATCAGCCTAATGAGCAACAAGAAATAATGTCCCCACCTTACTAGAAAGCTATTATGCCACTACCTCCTATAGCAAATAGAAACCCTCAAAAGCCAACTCAACTTCCTGCTTAGCCAACTCCAAATCCTAATAATAAGCAACAAGCTTATTGCTTGCACATAAATGATATCCATCTTAGATCAGGAACTACACTGCTTGCACCCAAGGAGCCAATAATAACCAAAGTTGCTAATGCTGAGGACATACCTATGAACTAGCCTATTGATGTTCCACCTATTGTTAAAACTGCACCAATGCCTAATAATCCTGCTTATCCGCAAAGATTGTCTTAGGTAGTTCCTGCAAAAGAAAATCCTGTAGCCACTGATTTGATTGATCAGCTCAAGAAAATGACATACATGTTAATGAATGTTTCCTTGCCTAAGCTATGTTTTGGGTAGTTACCTCCTGTAGCTGTAGGATTTGCAAGAGTGATAATTAAGACTTACACCTTTTCCTAATATTGATGATGTGGATATATATGTATATGGTTGGATGTGTGCACATTGATTGTTTTGCAAGAGTTGATTGTGGATATTCAAAGACCAACATACTGGTGCAGGAGTCATCAAAGCCAACCGTGGATTGTAGAATCTTCGCAAGCAAGTCAATACTTTCTATTGCATGCAATGTGCAAATTTAGTGTGCACTATATTCTGAGATTATTCATGGTCAATAATGTTTCTATTGTGAAACTTTATGAGTTGTAACTGATCCTCATTTATGAAGTGATCATAGATTTAGGAGATAGTTGTAGCTTCTTTTTAAATAATTGACTGTTGTGACTCTTTTAGAGTTAGTCGAACAAACTAGTTTTTAATAAAACTCTTGCATACTGTTTCAATCAAGTGTAATCATTTTATGGATGAATAGAATGTTCAGTTCAATTTTTCATCTTTCATCTTGATTGTACTTCTCATTTACTCATTCAAGGGGGCCCACTTGATGAGTGAATTGTTTCTTTAGTGTAGAGTTCATTTTCCTGTTCATTTATATGTATTAGAACTTTGCTGTTCTTGCAGCTACTGATATCAGAATTAGTAGCCTATTCCTGCAGCACAGTCAGTTGGAGTAGTTCCTAACTACAATTTCCTGCTTTGATTAGAATTCTTTTGCTTACTAGTTTTAGTATAGCTTTCCTGAAGCATAAGCATTTGAATTCCTTAGATAGACTTAGAAAGGGAAGGTTTGAAGCATATACTTTGCAAATGCCATTCCAAGTTTACGTCCTTGGTTGATAATTAAATGAGACCAAATAATTCATTTAGGAATCATTTGGGGTGTCCAATCTTTAAATAGGTAGTCCATTGCTCTAGGTTTTTGATACTATTATTTGGCCAGGCATTTTTGGCACCGCTGTCGGGGATGGTGTTAATTCAAACTTATCCTTGTAGTTGCATTCTTGGTTTTAATCTAGTACTTAAGTAAGCATTTTATGCATAGAAGGAGAGATCACCTTGGGAGATTTCTTCCCCATAACTACGAAGGAGAACCATTTGATTTATTTAATCCTTAATTTGAAGAACCCAAAAGTGAGAACGAAGAAGAACCCTTTGAAAATCCATTTGCTGATGCTCAGGAAGACATATCCTCTTCATCATCTGAGGAATCACTGCATTTGAATGACCTATTTTTTTTACCTGAATACCAAGATAACTGGCTTGCTCTTATTATATATTAGCCACCACCACCAGGTCCTCCTCCCAAAATGGCTGCTCAGGCTCCCTTTCCTTTTCCTATACCTCAACAACAAGGTAACCAAAATTTGAAGAATATACCTACTACTTCACTTCCCAAATTCCATGGCCTCCTTAAAGAAGACCCTGAGACTTTTCTCTTTGAATTTGATATTCTTTGCTAGAGTTATGCCTATACCATTGATGCCCACAAGATGAAGTTGTTTCCATCAACTCTAAAAGAAGCTGTTTTGAGATGGTTCATGGGGTTAGGTGCTAATGCTGTAGAAGATTGGAATGCCATGCACACTATGTTTCTTTTGAAGTACAAAGAGTACTGTAGAGGTCAAGATTTGAAAGGTGATGACATTTTAAAAATGTCTCAGAAGGAGGATGAAACCTTGGAGGATTATGTATCCAAATTCATGTTCAACCTACAGCATAATACAGAGCACTAGCTAAATGAGGCATCTTAGAAACACCTCTTCCTAAAGGGTGTGAATGATGAAAGTATTAAGGCTCTAGACCTAATGCCAGGAGGAGATGTCACATAAAAAGGTTGGGCTAACATAAAGAATATATGTCAAAATTATTCAAGGGCCACTTTGAAGAAGGGCAGGGGACTTAGAGACCTACCGCATAAGTCCAATGGTGGTTCAGGAGTATCCAAAATGGAGCTATCTAATTTTCTATCTAACTTCAAACAAGACATCATTAATGATGTTGTCACTTAGCCGGATAGTATGCAAGCGAGGTGGAAGAAGGAAGATTGATATGTTGTGCTTGCTGAGTTCTATTCTCATTACAGAGAAAAGAAGAGAAACTATAAATGTAAGATGGTTGCATATGTGGACATCTACCCAATTCCCACCAAGTTCAAAGCCATAGATGAGGAGAATGGAGAAGTTATCTATGTTGCTCAAAGGTGTCCATGGGCTTAGAGACAAGGTATGCCTCCAGACCCATTAAATAATTTTGGTTATAATAATAATAGCTATTGGCCAAACCAAAACCCCCAAAATTCTTCTCCTCAGGGTTAGAATTGGAATCACAACTGGTCCAATCAACAGCCGAACTATAACCTGCCTATCTGCAACAACCACCATTTAACCCATACCAACAATAGTATAACTCCTATTAGCAGTTGCAATAGAATAGCCAATGGCCACCTCATGGTAACTGGAAACCAAAACCTTAGTGGGGCCCCAATAAGCCTAATCAACAATAAGAAATAATGCCCCCACCTTAGCAAAAAGCTATTATGCCACCGCCTCCTGTAGCAAATAGCAACCCTCAAAAGCCAACTCAACTTCCTACTTAGCCAACTCCAAATCCTAATAATAAGCAACAAGCTTATTGCTTGCACGTAAATGATATCCATCTTAGATCAGGAACTACACTGCCTACACCCAAGGAGCCAATAATAACCAAAGTTGTTGATGCCGAGGACATACTTGTGAACCAGCTTGTTGATGTTCCACTTGTTGTTCAAACTGCACTAGTGCCTAAGAATCCTCCTTATCTGCAAAGATTGTCTGAGGCAGTTCCTCCAAAAGAAAATCCTAGAGCCATTGATTTGATTGATCAACTCAAGCAAATGACATACATGTTAATGGATGTTTCCTTGCCTAAGCTATGTTTTGGGTAGTTACCTCATGTAGCTGTAGGATTTGTAAGAGTGATAATTAAGACTTACACCTTTTCCTAATATTGATGATGTGGATATATATGTATATGGTTGGATGTGTGCACATTGATTGTTTTACAGGAGTTGATTGTGGATATTCAAAGACCAACATACTGGCGTAGGAGTCATCAAAGCCAACCATGGATTGCAGAATCTTCACAAGCAAGTCAATACTTTCTGTTGCATGCAATGTGCAAAGTTAGTGTGCGCTATATTCTAAGATTATTCATGGTCAATAATGTTTTTGTTGTGAAATTTTATGAGTTGTAACTGATCCTCATTTATGAAGTGATCGTAGATTTAGGAGATAGTTGTAGCTTTCTTTTAAATAATCGACTGTTGTGACTCTTTTAGAGTTAGTCGAACAAACTAGTTTTTAATAGAACTTTTACACACTGTTTCAATCAAGTGTAATCATTTTATGGATGAATAGAATGTTCAGTTCAAGTTTGCATCTTTCATGTTGATTGTACTTCTCATTCACTCATTCAAGGGGCCCCACTTGATGAGTGAATTGTTCTATTAGTGTAGAGTTCATTTTCCTATTCATTTATATGTATTAGAACTTTGCTGTTCCTATAGCTACTTATATCAAAATTAGTAGCCTATTCCTGTAGCATAGTCAGTTGGAGTATTTCCTAACTACAATTTCTTGCTTTGATTAGAATACATTTGCTTACTAGTTTTAGTATAGTTTTCCTGAAGCATAAGCATTTGAATTCCTTAGATAGACTTAGAAAGGGAAGGTTTGAAGCATATACTTTGCAAATGCCATTCCAAGTTTACATCCCTGGTCGATAATTAAATGAGACCAAATAATTCATTTAGGAATCATTTGGGGTGTCCAATCCTAAAATAGGCAATCCATTGCTCTAGGTTTCTGATACTATTATTTGGCCAAGCATTTTTGGCACCACTGTCGGGGATGGTGTTAATTCAAACTTATCCTTGTAGTTGCATTCTTGGTTTTAATCTAGTACTTAAGTAAGGATTTTATGCATAGAAGGAGAGATCACCTTGGGAGATTTCTTCCCTGTAACTACCAAGGAGAACCATTTGATTTATTTAATCCTCAATTTGAAGAACCCAAAAGTGAGAATGAAGAAGAAGAACCCTTTGAAAATCCATTTGCTGATGCTCAGGAAGACATATCCTCTTCATCATCTAAGGAATCACTACATTTGAATGACCTATTTTCTGAACCTAAATACCAAGAAACCTACTTGCTCTTATTATATATTAGCCACCACCACCAGGTCCTCCTCCTAGAATGGCTGCTTAGGCTCCCTTTCCTTTTCCTATACCTCAACAACAAGGTAACCAAAATTTGAAGAATATACCTACTGCTGCACTTCCCAAATTCTATGGCCTCCTATTAGAAGACCCTGAGACCTTTCTCTTTGAATTTAATATTCTTTGCCAGAGTTATGACTATACCACTGATGCCTACAAGATGAAGTTGTTTCCATCGACTCTAAAAGAAGCTATTTTGAGATGGTTCATGGGGTTAGGTGCTAATGCTGTAGAAGATTGGAATGCCATGCACACTATGTTTCTTTTGAACTACATAAAGTACTATAGAGGTCAAGATTTGAAAGGTGATGAAATTTTTAAAATATCTCAGAAGGAGGATGAAATCTTGGAGGATTATGTATCTAGATTCATGTTCAACCTGTAGCGTAATACACAACACCAGCTAAATAAGGCATCTCAGAAACACCTCTTCCTAAAGGGTGTGAATGATGGAAGTATTAAGGCTCTAGACCTAATGCCAGGAGGAGATATCACATAAAAAGGTTGGGCTGACATAAAGAATATATGTCAAAATTATTCAAGGGCCACTTTGAAGAAGGGTAGGGGACTTAGAGACGTACCACATAAGTTCAATCGTGGTTCAGGAGTATCCAAAATGGATCTATCTAATTTTCTATCTGACTTCAAATAAGACATCATTAATGATGTTGCCACTCAGCTAGATAGTATGCAAGTGAGGCAGAAGAAGGAAGAGTTAGATGTTGTGCTTGCTGAGTTCTGTTCTCATTGCAGAGAAAAGAAGAGAAACTATAAATGTAAGACAGTTACATCAGTGGACATCAACCCAGTTCCCACCAAGTTCAAAGCTATAGATGAGGAGAATGGAGAATTTTTCTATGTTGCTTAAAGGTGTCCATGGGCTTAGAGACAAGGTATGCCTCCAGACCCATTGAATAATTTTGGTTATAATAATAATAGCTATTGGCCAAACCAAAACCCCTAAAATTTTGCTCCTCAAGGTCAGAATTGGAATCACAACTGGTCCAATCAACAACCAAACTATAACCAAGCCTATCCACAACAACCACCATTTAACTCATACCAACAGTAGTGTAACTCCTATTAGCAGACACAACAGAATAACCAATGGCCACCTCATGATAATTGGCAACCAAAACCTCAATGGTGCCCCAATCAGCCTAATCAACAATAAGAAATAATGCCCCCACCTCAGTAGAAAGCTATTATGCCACTACCTCCTGTAGTAAATAGCAACCCTCAAAAGCCAACTCAACTTCCTTCTTAGCCAACTCCAAATCCTAATAATAAGCAACAAGCTTATTGCTTGCACGTAAATGATATCCATCTTAGATCAGGAACTACATTGCCTGCACCCAAGGAGCCAATAATAACCAAAGTTTCTAATGCTGAGGACATACCGTGAACTAGCTTGTTGATGTTCCACCTATTGTTCAAACTACACCAGTGCCTAAGAATCCTCCTTATCTGCAAAGATTGTCTTAGGGAGTTCCTCCAAAAGAAAATCCTGTAGCCACTGATTTGATTGATTAGCTCAAGAAAATGATGGTGCAAATTCCCTTACTGGATTCCCTTAAAGAAATTCTAGTCTATACGAAAGCAATTGAAGAAGCCTATATCAAACAACTTGGAAGGAAAAAGAAAGACCCTGATACTATCCATGTCTTAGGCCAGCTCTCTGATCTCATGCTAAGAAAAGTTATCATGCCTAAGTATTTAGATCCAGGAAGTCCAGTGGTAACCATTTACATTAATGGTACCCAAATTTAGAATGTTCTAATTGACTTGGGAGCATCAATCAATGTTATGACTAGGGAAGTTCTACTAAAACTTAGTATCATTGGTTTGCAGGACACACCAACAATATTGCAGTTAGCTAATAATTCCATAGTCAAGCCCGATGGTATGGTTGAGGATATTATTGTTACTTTGGATTCCTTAGATTACCCTTTAGATTTCATAGTCTTCTCACCCAAAGCCACCCTAGGAGGATATGCATTAATCTTAGGATGACCTTGGCTAGCCACGACTGATGCTTGCATTGCATGCTATTTAGGAAAGATGACCATATCAGATGGAATACATACCAAAAAGTTAACTTTGTATTCTCCAGCAAAACCCCAAAGTGAACTTGATCAAGTTGTCTGGCCAGACCTAGGAGATACTACCCTTGAAGAAAATTTTGTGCAAAAACTCATGGTCATCAAGAGGAATCCATTCATGGTATCACAAGAAGAAGATGATATACTAGCAACAATCCTTACCAACCAATATGGTTCTGAGGAGTCATCTTGTGATGATCCAAATTGTTCCCTTAAAATAATAATGCCCAAGCAAACCACATCTCAGCTTCATGCAGCACCTGATTATCTTCACACCTTGCTACCCCATGAGATAAAGTCTCCATCCATAGCAGAAGTCCAGATGTTAGAAAAAGTTAAGAGAGTTGAAATTGTTTCAGGAAAGGAGTTGAATGTTAATAAAAACCTCACTGAATCTCAGATGTCTAGTCTTCTTAAGCTTTTATAGGATAGTTAGCAAGCCTTTGCATGGGATTACACTAACATAAAAGGGATAGATCCCAAAATTTGTACTCACAGAATATATATAAGGCCAGAATACAAGCCAGTAAGGCAAGCTCAAAAAAGAATTAACCTTACTTTAAGAGACATAGTTAAGACCAGGTTGCAGAACCTACTTAGTGCAGGTTTCATTTATCCTATTTGTGACAGTTAGTGGGTTTCTCCACTTGTAATTATTGCAAAGAAAGGGGGAAAGTGGAGAGTTTGTGTTGACTATAGAGAACTTAACAAAGCCACTAAGAAGGATCACTTTCCTCTACCTTTCATTGACCAAGTGCTTGATAATCTTGCGGGTAAAAAGTAATTTTCATTTTGAGATGGCTTCAGTGGGTATAATTAGATAAAAATATCAGTAGAAGACCAGGACAAGACAATGTTTACCTATCCTTGGGGAACCTTTTCTTATTCAGTCTTTCCATTTGGATTGTGTAATGCCCCTGCTACTTTCCAGAGAGCAGTGCTGGGTATTTTCTCTGACATTGCTACTAATTGTGTTGAAATTTATATGGATGAATTTACAACTCATGGAACCACATTTGAAGAAGCACAAGCTAACTTGGAAAATGTCCTTAAGAGATGTCAAGATTATAATCTCTCTCTTAACAGTGAGAAGTGCTATATGATGATGGAGGAGGGAGTAGTCCTGGGACACTACCTTTCATCTTTTGGAATTTAGGTTGACCCTGCAAAAATTATAGTTATCAACACACTTCCCACACCAGTTAAGTAGAAGGATGTCAGTAGTTTCCTTGGCCATGCTGGTTACTACAGAAGGTTCATAAAAGACTTTAGCCAACTTGCAACACCATTATATAACTTGTTGAAGAAAGAAGTTGAATTTGCATGGACAGAGGAATGTGAAGCATGATTCCAGAAGTTGAAAGATGTTCTAACAACAACACCTATTCTCAGAGGACCTAATTGGAAGTTTCCATTCCATATCCACATAGATGCATCTGACTATGCTATTGGAGAAATTCTGGGATAGAAGGAAGGTATTATTGAACATGCAATTTACTATATTAGTAAAAATTTGCAAGGAGCAGAATTAAATTATATTGTTACTAAAAAAGAGTTGTTAGTAGTTGTTTATGCACTAAACAAATTTAGGCACTACATCACAAGCTATGAAGTATTTTTTTATACTAATCATTCATCTATCAAGTACTTAATGAATAAACCTACCATTAGTGGTAGATTAGCATGCTGGTTAGTCCCCATGTAGGAATTTGATGTAAAGATAATAGACAAACCAGGAAAAGCTAATGTAGTGGCCAATTTTTTGTCACAATTGCAAGTGCCAAATGATCCTGTAGCAATTGATGATAGCTTCCCTAATGAGCACTTGTTTTCTATTGATTCTTTTAATCCATGGTATGTAGACTTAGCCAACTACCTTGCTATAGGGAGAATGCCACCTCACTTCTCTCCTAAAAATCATTGTCTATTGGTTGAGAAGATTTTTAACTTCTCTTGGATATCAGGCTCCATGTTTTATACAGGACCAGACTAGGTCACCAGGTGATGTGTTCGAGAGGATGAAAATTATGACATCCTTCATGCATGCCATGATGAGCCATGCAAAGGACATTTTTCTACAAAGAGGACAACCTACAAAATTTTGACAACTGGATACTACTGGCCTACTTTGCATAAGGATGCAACAAAACATACTTGACATTGTGATAGGTGCCAACGTATGGTATGTCCCACAAAGTTTGATGAAATGCCCCTAAAGCTATAGGTAGTTGTCACACCCTTTGACAAGTGGGGTATTGACTTCATTGGACCCATTGAGCCCTCTTCTCATAGGAAGTCTTACATCTTAGTATGTACTGATTATGCAAAAAAATGGGTTGAAGCCAAAGCTATGAGACATGCCAGAGATCACAAAGTTGCTAAGTTTCTTTATGAATGCATATTCACCAGATTTGGAGTACCAAGGGAAATTGTCATAGATCAAGGGGCACAATTCACCTCTAACCTTATCACATAGTTGATGCAGGAGTACATGGTGCATCATAGAAAATCTTCACCCTATCATCCTCAGGCCAATGGCTAGGATGAAATCACAAACTGGGAGATAGAATCCATTCTCACTAAAATATTGGCTGTGCATAAAAAGGATTGGGCTACACACCTTCTTATGGGCTTACCACACCACATGGAAAACCACCATAGGGTTTACTCCTTTTGAGTTGGTATATGGAAAATTAGCCTCTATGCTGATTGAGTTCCAGCATAAAACACTTTGCACCACCTTAGATCTAGATATAGATATCACCAAAGCACAAGAAGACAGGTTACTGCAATTAAATGGATTGGATGAATACAAAAAGTCTACCCTCCATAATACAGAGTTGATATAATAGCAAAGAAAAAAATGGCATGATAAGTTCATTCATGATAAGAAATTTTCTGTAGGAGATTGGGCACTATTGTATGATTCAAGATACCAACACACACCCAAAAAATTTCATACCAGATGGCTTGGGCCTTATGAGATCATATCAGTATTTGACAATGGAGCAGTACAACTTTCAACCATTGATCCTGTTAAATTCAAGTTACTCATCAACAGGCATCGCCTGAAAATTTACCACAAACCTATTAGCTGTGATGAGTTCCTAAAGTAGTTCCAGAACACAACTAAAGCAAGTGATCCTATAGCCGAAGAATCTGGGTCTTCCACCCAGGATTCTACCAATTCTTGATTTCATTCAAGAACACCATAATAAATTTTTCACATTTCGAGGAATAATTTCTCCATAATAATTTTTCATCTCACCTTCTCTCTTTTCCACCCATTCACCCCATCTAATCACTTCAATTATGTAGGTGCATTTTTTTGAACAACTCTTCCTGCAGCGCCTCCAAGTTCGTGCCACATATACTCGTACATATATTATTTTTATTCATTAATTCTTAGGATTTTGTGTCATTTTAATTTTTGACTCTTGCTAAACCTATCTTAGTGGGACCCATGCCATTACTTAGTTGGGGGGGGAACTATTCTATTTTCAAAATTTCAAATTAGCATGTAAAATTAAAGTTCTTGTCTTTGAATTATGTATGCGACATGACTTGATGATCTATCCTTTTGTGATTGCATCATCACATTTGAAGTGAATTAAAGATATTAAAGTCTAATCTTGATTTCTAATGATATGCCGTGATGTGTTTGAGGTGGCAGCCTTGGCATGCATGAGCTATTATGAGATGTTATGAAAAACTTATATCATTAGATTTCATGCAAAAATCTTTAATTCTATGAATCAAGTTGCAGTTTGTACGCCATCTTTTCTTCTACAACATCTTGTTCCATAATGCATTAAGGTCTGTGACTTGCCATTGTCAAGCTCTATGGGAATTGTAGTTCTGCAAATTCAAAACTTGTTTGAGACTAGCAATGGGAGGTGACCTTCAACGGCATGAGCCAGTGGATCACAGGATTTTGCTAGACGATGCATCCACTTGTGAAATGTTTAGAAGAAGAGGATGGCTGGATTATTGTTTAAGCCTTAAAGGGTTTAATGAGGAAGTCACTCTACAATTTTTATCTACCTTGAAGGATGGGTTTTCAGAAGTCAAAGGCTTGAAGATTGAATTCATAGAAGATGTAGTAGTTGAAGTGACTGGTTTATCACAAGAAGGTGAATAATTGGTGAAAGATTTTGAATTGCATTCAACGAGAGCCCAGTTCAATTTGCATGGTGATCCTTAGTTAGATATCGATAGGAAGAAAGGAACTTGGTGATTATCTTTGCCTCTGGAGTTCATTCAGCCAGCTGCATTTTTTATTTAGTACTTCACTTGTGAGGGACACTATAAGTATTTGCATGCTTTGCATTTCAAAATTCTCAATCATCTTCAGCACGACAACAAACCGGTAAATCTTCCCAGCTTCCTATTAAACATTGTGAAAAAGAAAGCTTTATTAGTCCAGTCAGGAAGCAACCAATCTATTTCACATCATTGCTTAATAAAATTAATTGTAGAAAGGGAATTGAATAGACAAAATGTTGGGACATGGGAAGAATTTTTGCAAATGAATGAGGTTGAACCTAGAGTAGTAGGCCCTAGAGGTCATGGTGTTGGTCAGAGAGAGAAAAAATCCTCTGGGGTTTGTAAAATTGTTCAAAGAATTGAGAATGATCCTAAAGCCTCTCCTTCCATTTCTAGGTCACCTAGAAAATGAACTTTCAGTGCTAGAGCCTCTACTTCTTCGAGGAAGAAAAACAAAAGTACGGAAGCTCCTAATATTCTTAAATCCTCACCGTCTGTAAGGACCAAGTCTACATCTAGGAAAGATAAGGGTAAAATAATGGAGCCAAAAGAGGAAATATTAGAACCTCAACCTAGTGATAATACTGATAATGTGGAAGAAACCCTACATTCCCCTAGGGAGGAGAATTCTAAAAACCCTCCCGAAGTAGTTGTAGAGGAGGTAGTCACTAAAAGAAAGAAATGGAAGAGTCCTCTGAGCTCATCCATACCCCCTATGAGGAGAAGTAGAAGGATTTTTGAGAAGGATGTTGAAGCTTATGTTCCTATTGTTAATCTTGAGTCTTCTGAATTCATAGAACATGAATCTATAGAAAATGAGTCTTTGGAAAATTTCTCTTCCGAGGAATTATTTCATCAAACTATAGCTAGTGACCCTACATTGAGATAGCAGAGTCCAGAAATAGAGGTTAATCCTGGAGTTAACTACATACTGATTGATAGTGACAAGGACTCTAAGGACACAAAGGAATTTGTAGATAATTATACTAGGCCAGATGTTAGTATGAATTTAGAAGAAACCCCTGACTTTGGGACCGAAATTATTGAAGAAGTACCCCAGCAAAGCAATCAGGATAGGTTAGAAATGCTGGCTAAGGTAGTAGCTGATATTAGTGAGGATAGCGATGTAATAAAAAAAATTGTTTTGTGGAAGTGGAAGTCCTCTACACCAAAGAAAACAATTAGAACTCCTCACTTTCCATCTAGATGGGTGGATATACTCAATCAAGAACCTTTACCCCCACCAGATTTGTCTACACCCCTTGTTGTAGGGATAAACTTATACCAAAAATTGTTATGGGAAAAGACACAATGGAAATTAGAAAAGGAAAAATTGAAACGAGTCATTAGTGATCAGGCTTCTCAGTTGGAGTAGAAATCAAATGAGATTGAGATATTGAAGCGGAGGATTGATTAGATTATATGATTAATTCCAGAGCTAATGGAATGTAGATCACCATCTCCGGTGTATGCATTATTCCTTAAAGAGAAACTTGTTAATTTCAAATTAACAAGAATTGTAGAAGGCCTCAATCCTTCTATATCAACTCCCCATGAATTTTACTATGCCTTTCAGTCTACTCCAATGACTCTAAAAAACCTATTGTGTGAATTGTACTTACATAACCTAGTAGTTCTTGATGACACAGAGTGGAATTCACTTCTCTATGTAGGAGATGTATAGTTAAGAGCAGTTATGTCTTGGATGTAGAATGAGATGAGTAGGGAACATTAGGCTGCACCATACAGAGACAAAGAGATGTTAGCTCCTTTGATGATGAGGCCTAAAGTTCAACACTCTAGGTAGACATATTTTGATTGGCTTTCTATCACAACAAACACTAGTGGAGCCAATAAGATCTATCTAGTGTGAGAACAAGCTTTTGCAGAATGGGACCAACATGTTGCCATAGTAATCAGTGTCTCCAGGCAGAGGTGGATAAGGATGTCACATGATCTAAAGTCAATGGAACCTCACTCACTATAGAATCTAACCCTTGCTACAAGAAGAGTTCCATTTTACATTATGTTGGGGAGGACACTCCTTAACCGCTGGTTTCCATTAAGGTTTCAGCCTCCACTCTTCCTACAACCATTGCTGGTAATGAATGATAATGCAATAGATTATGACATGGCCAATGAAGTCCAGCGATGGGAAAGACTCAAAGAAACTCATGGATACATTGATTATGTTAATGATGAGTTTGGGCAGAGAACAACTAGTGATTTGAGGTTCCATGCTAGGATTCAAAACTTCATGATTAATGGGGACCAACAATAGTTCAGTTGGGGGGAAATGATGGGCTTCTAAAATATCCATCTTTCTCAGTGCTTTTTATCCTCTTTCTAGAACAAATTGATTGCACATAGACATGAATTTATGGTTTTAAGCATATGAAATTATGGTTTCTATGTATATGTTATATATGTGTGTGAACATAAGATGGAAATGTGGATACTTCTAAAGACATAATATCTACTTAAATTCATAGACAGGAATGGTGAATACAATAGCTATACATGTTAATGGATGTTTCCTTGCCTAAGCTATGTTTTGGGTAGTTACCTCCTGTAGCCATAGGATTTGCAAGAGTGATAATTAAGACTTATACCTTTTCCTAATATTGATGATGTGGATATATATGTATATGGTTGGATGTGTGCACATTGATTTTTTTGTAGGAGTTGACTGTGGATATTCAAAGACCAACATACCGGCGTGGGAGTCATCAAAGCCAACCGTGGATTGTAGAATCTTCACAAGCAAGTCAATACTTTCTATTGCATGCAATGCGCATATTTAGTGTGCGCTATATTCTAGGCTTATTCATGGTCAATAATGTTTTTGTTGTGAAACTTTATGAGTTGTAACTGATCCTCATTTATGAAGTGATCGTAGATTTAGGAGATAGTTGTAGCTTCCTTTTAAATAATTGACTGTTGTGACTCTTTTGGAGTTAGTCGAACAAACTAGTTTTTAATAGAACTCTTGCATGCTATTTCAATCAAGTGTAATAATTTTATGGATGAATAGAATGTTTAGTTCAAGTTTGCATCTTTCATCTTGATTGTACTTCTCATTCACTCATTCAAGGGGGCCCACTTGATGAGTGACTTGTTCTATTAGTGTAGAGTTCATTTTCCTATTCATTTATATGTATTACAACTCTGATCTTCCTGTAGCTACTGATATCAAAATTAGTAGCCTATTCCTGTAGCACAGTCAGTTGGAGTAGTTCCTAACTACAATTTCCTACTTTGATTAGAATACATTTTCTTACTAGTTTTAGTATAGTTTTCCTGAAGCATAAGCATTTGAATTCCTTAGATAGACTTATAAAGGGAAGGTTTGAAGCATATACTTTGCAAATGTCATTCCAAGTTTACGTCCCCGGTGGATAATTAAATGAGACCAAATAATTCATTTAGGAATCATTTGGGGTGTCCAATCCTGAAATAGGCAGTCCATTGCTCTAGGTTTTTGATACTATTATTTGGCCAAGCAGTACACTTAGTATTAAAAACATGGGCAAAGGGAGTAGCTCTAGTGGGAGTTTGGATGGAAGTATGCTAATCCTAGAGAGTGAGATTCAATTGAAGGTGTCAATCATGGTAAGGGCCATTGATTGTCTTCTTGAGAATTTTTAGGATAGTTTTTTTTGTAGCCTCTTCTTGTCCATTTCCTTGTGGGAAGTATTTTCTCAAACAATGATGGGTAATGCCAAATTGCTTACACAACTTTGTGACATACTTGTTTATGAAGGGGGAACCATTATCAGTAATGATTTCCTGAGGAATACCATAGTGATAGATAATGTAATTCAAGATAAACTTTGAAACCTATTTTCCAATGGTGTACATGAGAGGAATGTCTTCAACCCATTTGGTAAAGTACTCAATAGAGGAAATGATTTATTTGTGGTTATTGGAAGAATTTGGAAATATCTGGCCGACAAGGTCAAATCCCCAATGGGAGATGGCCCGAGGTGTTATTGTGCATTGAAGTGCTTGGGATGGTGTGTGTATTAAATTTCCATGCTATTGATAGGGAACATATTTCTTCACATAATGGTAGGTGTGTTGCTCCATGGTCAACAAATAATATCCAGTGCATAACAACTTCTTTGTAAGAGTAATTCCATAGGAGTGAGCCCCATAGATTCCTTGATGAATGTATTATAATGTAGTTTGGGCTTCTTCTGATCCAAGACACCCAAGGAGGGTTCCGTCAAAATATTTTTTAGAAAAGGGCATCACCAAGGATAGTGTAGTGGGAGGTTTGGTGAATGATGGTCCTTTTTTGGTTAGGTGTGAGGTATGATGGAATGATCTCATCATGAAGGTAGGAGTAAATCTCTTGGTACTAGGGAGAGTCATGACCAATAATTTGACACACTATTTTAGAGTCCATAATATCATAGGCATGGACCATAATATTCATGATAAGAAATTCACACCATGGACTGTGCTCTAGCATAGTTATCAAAGACCCAATGGTAGCCATGGCGTCAACTATGTTTTTAATTCTAGGGAATTGATGAAATACTATCTCTGTAAAATGTTGTTTCATATCCTCAACCATTTTTCAATAAGCAAGCAATTTATCATCCTTTCTTTGATATTTATAATTAACTTGCCTAATAACTAGTTGAGAGTCACCAAAGATAAGAAGGCTAGTGATTTTCCACTGGACAGCTAGGCGAAGCCCCATGACCAAGGCCTCATATTATGCTATGTTGTTCATTCATGAAAATGTCAACTTGTAAGACTTTGGGATGATGTATTACTATGATGTCATAAATAAGATACCTACCCCCTATTCTTTTTGTGTGAAAGATCCATGAAAATAGAGCTTCCATTATATACTCAGGGAAACTATCATAATAGACTCATTTGAAAAATTTGAAACAATAGGATAGTCTCTTGGAGCAAGAGATTCTTCTAATTGATCCATAATCACTTGTCCTTTGATGGCCTTTCTATCCACATATACAATGTCAAACTCACTCAGAATCATAACCCATTTATTAGTACAACTAGTAAGAGTAGCTTTTGATAATAGGTATTTGAGTGGATTGATCTCGATGATGAGTTGCATCTTGTGATTGAGCATGTAATGACATAGATTCTATGTGAAAAAGACAATAGTAAAGAATTCTCACTCAATAGGCATGAAGTTAAAATCATAGACAACTAATTTTGATAGGTTAGCCTGGAATAGGTAGGACCAACATTGGTGGATTAGCTAGGTACCACTTTAATTTCTTAGAATCCTTCTAACATAAAAAAATTCATACGAACTTGATATCCTTGTGTAGAAGATGTGAAAAGGATGGACCTTGTCTTCCAGCTATGATAGAGACCTATGGACGGACTAAAGTTTACCTTGTAAGATAAGGAGCTATTTAAGTGTCTTTGGCAGAGGAATTTCTAAGATGGCTTTCACCTTCTTCAGATCTACCTCTATTCCTTTGTAGGACACAATGTAGCCTAGAAACATTTCTAATTATATACCAAATACACACTTCTTAGGATTTAGCTGAACCTTATACTTCTCCACTCTATCAAAGATCATTGCAAGGATAGAAACATGTGATTCTCATGTCTTTGATTTTACTAGAATGTGGTCTACATAGTCTTCTATGATGTCATGCTGAAGGTCATGAAAGATTATTTTCATAGCACACTGATGGGTGACTCCAATATTTTTGAGACCAAAGGGAATGTCTTGATAGAAGAATGTACCCCATGGTGTAGTAAATGTTGTCTTGTGTTGATCTTATGCTCAATTCTAATTTGATTATATCTTGAAAATCCATCCAAGAGGGACAACATCTCATGTCCTACCATCAAATCCACTATAATGTCTATGTTAGGGAGTGAAAAATTATCCTTCAAACATGATAGATTTATATCTTTGAAGTTTGACTAGATATAGATTCCCCCAAAGGGTTTACCTACTGGTACAATGTTTAAGACCCATTCAAGATAATCAATAGGTCTAATGAATTTTGCATCCAACATCTTCTGCATCTCTTCTTTCACTAATAAGGCCACTTGTGGATGCATCTTGGACAATTTCTATTTGATAGGTTTCACTTTAGGATCAACTACAAGATGATGTACAACTAGATTAGGATCTAGTCTAGGCATGTCTTTGTAAGTCCATGTGATGTTTATCTCTGCCTTATGGAGAAATTTGGTCATATGTTTTTTCTCTTTCTCACTAAGAGATGCTACTATAAATGTGATCCTAGGATCCTCAACCGTACCAAGGTTGACTTCTACTATATTTTCAATGAGGACAAATGATTTCTCTATGGGTAAATACCTAAAGGGAAAGTTAACTTCTCTCTCTTCTAGCACCTTAGAAAGGTTTTCACTAGAAGACATGTCCTTTATTTTCTCTTTTTCCTTCATTTGAAGGTGCCTTAGAAAGGTTTTCACCAGGGGATTTTTTGTTTACTTTTTTATTTTTATTTTTATTTTTAGTTTTGTGACTAAGAGAGTTGAATTGGCTACCAAAGTAGGTTTGATCATTGTATCATATCTCATTCTTATAATCTTGGAGATCCCTTAGGAAAAAAAGGGATAAAACTACCTCATCCAAATCACAAATTTCCAAAGATGGAGGTGAGTCTTGTTGGTCCCAATATATAAATTCAATGTGTTTAGTGGGAGGTTGGGGGATGACAGGTAAAATTTAGTGATAGCTAGGGAATAATGGTATTGATGAGATCATCTTGTATGTATTAGAAGGGGACATCAAATAATTCCCCCTCATTAGTGTCTGAATAAGTTTTGACCATACAATAATCATTTGTAAAGGGTACCTTAGTCTCTAGGGAGCCAAATCCATGTCCATGAGGATAACCAATTTCTTCAATAGGTTTATTTATACCCTATTCATTTGATCCAAGGCTCGTGCCATGATATCCCATACTTTCCACAATGGGAGGGACCTTCACATATTTTACTTTAGGTATGTCTATAAGTTTTTCTTCTCCATCCTTGAAGACCCAAGATAGGATATGTAATTTCATATATTCATCACTAAGGGATCCTCAATGTTCAAAAGTGGTCTTTTTGCATACCATGGTTTCTTTGTCTTTATTTTTGGGAAAGGGTTGTGAAGTTTTACCATATAACTTTGGAGATAAAGGGAGTTGATTAGTGCACATGGCATTCTTAAACTTGTATTCTCCCATTCCAAATTTGAATTTCCTTTCTCATTTAGGAATCTCTTTTTTAGTGACCTTCTATTTTCCTTTTTTAGCCTTAGATGTTGTGGTCTCATTAGTGGAAGGTTTGGTTGCTTCTTTGATAGAGGATTTGATGGGTCCTTCATTAGCAATAGGTCCAACAAACTCATTTAGTGGGAAATAGTATTACTGTCTATCTTTACCTCTTGAAATATTGGAAATATTATTGATCTATGGGAATGGTGACCTCTCTTCCTTAGTGTGGGAACTTCAGACATTGATGAAATGTGGAAAATACAACTGCAATAGCATGTATCCAAGGCCTTCCCAAGAGTATATTGTACAAAAATTTTAGATCCAGGACTTGCTAGGTAGTTTCAATCAAATTAGGACCAACTTGTAGAGGGAGTGTGATCAGACCCTTGGATTCTTGTTGAGCATCATTTTTACATGAAGACAATGGCTAGGCATTTGCGTGAGCAAATTCCCCTTTTGGAAGACTGATGGAATCAATCTCAAGGTTCCTTCTGGTTGGGTCTCAACTGCTTGGATATCTTAATGGAAGACAAATGTGAATTTGTTAACAAGGAGGCCTTTGCCAGTTCTTCTCTCAAGAGAAATTGTAAAACAAACTTTAGGAAACCTAGATATCTCTTTTTTGATATGATTTTCAGATTTAGGAATGAAAGCAATGCTAATTTAATTAATCTACTAAAAATAACTCACAAGGAAGGTTAGAAGATGTAGGGTAACAAGAGATTTGAATGAAATTGCTGAAAATAAACCTAATGGACATATGCTAGCATCACACCACCATGAGAATTAAATAACCAAGAAGATGGAGGAACCCACAAAATAGAGATCAGATCATGTCACAATCTTCAGTTGAATGGATACAATCATCAATAGAATTGAACAAATCCAGATATATGATAAGCCAAAACTCATTAGATCACGAAGCCACCCTGTATGTGCACACACATGAGACAAGTTAATCTTCAAGCACCAAAAAATAATCTTCTCAGAAATTCATCACAACACATCAATACAATACCAGCAAACACTAAACTAAAAGATCACAGACTTAAAATCATTAAATAACCAATTGGATCTTTGAAATAAAGAATGAGAAATTCACACATTCATAAATTTCTCATAGATAGTAGATAAATCACACCATGAATGAAGCACCAATTGTATCTATTGTATTAATCATCAAGTTGACCCTCATTACATCATTTTATTACAATTTATAGAGCTGGGCTCTTATTTTTGTAGCTAGGGTTTGGCTGCAACTAAAACTTGAAAGTAAATCTAAACTAAAGAAACTACTTCTAAAGCTTAGTTAAACTATCCTAGCATGGAATTAAACCTCATGCATTACAAATCTTTGAATAAATTATGCATTAGATAACTCAAAATAGAGCTGGAACTCATCCATGCACTTGATAATCTTCATGTTTCTACCTTTGATCCTTAGCTCTGGCTTCTCCACATGGAACCAACTAGAAGAGATCCCAAAATCATGCACAAATGATCCGAAAAAGGAAGCCCAAATGAATGGAAAATGATCTCTGAGATAACTGGAGTTAACTTTTGGACATGCCAAAAAATGCCCAAATCCTGACAGTTGGTCCGAAAATCTCAAGACCCAAAATTGACTAAGTACTAAATCCCCCACCTCCAAAATTTTGGACTTGTGGACTTGTCGGAGGCTGAAAAACCCATATGGCCAAAATGCCAAAAATCAAGCTCTACAAAAATGGCTAAGTGTCAAAACTAGATTTTCTATACACAAAATTTGGCTAGACTGGGACTGAATGCTCACTGGATGGGAGGCACTTTTGGATGCGCTTTCTTGAATCTATCCACTATCTCTAGCACTTCATCAAAGTTTGGCATCTTGATCCCTTGAAGGATCTCTTGCTGCCTATCTTGGAAGTCAGTCAACTCCTTTGCAAAAGCTTTTATTTCTTCTTCACGAGATAGTGTTTTCTGAATTTCCTCCTTCTGGTAAAAGATTTGCTGGAGGTCTTCTTTAGTCTTCACCCCTCAAAATATCCCTAAGTACTGATTGATGATATCATTTACTGAATACATAGTCTTCTCATCATCTTCATCAAATAGATCCAAGTTGAGACCCTCAAAGAACTCCAATAACTCTTTCGCAAAAAGCGTGCTGTCACCTCTTCTCTTATTTAATCTTTTGAGAACCTTTTCAAATATGGCCAATGCCACTACTATCTCCTGAATCCATTCTTCAAAACTATCCAATTCTGATCCCTCATATATCTTCACCAAGACCTAGAAGCATTGCTTCCTTATTATTGTTAGCTCATCCAATACCTTTTGCCAGTTTAGGATCATTTCTTCTACACCATTTTCCTCACTCATGATTTCCATTAAGGAAGTTATTCCTGCTAGGATGTTTTGAAAGGGCCTTAGGATCCTTCTGAGAGATAGACTAGCAAATTGCTCATAATCTAGCTTCTAATCAGCACAAGCCTATATAAAAGAATGTGGGACATCTGTATTCATTTCCCCTCTCTTCTCCAAATTTGCCTGTAATGAGACCTTAGGGTTATCTGGGTCAATTGGACTTGCTGTCTTCAAAATGAATCTCTTCATAGCTTCATTCTAGTTTATCAGAGCCTTTATCCTTTCTTCATCTTTATCCATGAAGCCAAGAACATGCTTCAATCCTAAAGTGGCCAAGGTTTTTCTTCCTTCCCTGGTGGGCTCTCCCAAGTCTACCTCCTCCGACACATAGTCATCTGGAGTGATCTCACTTGTACTAACATCCATTGTGGGAACAACCACTTGTGCTTTCCACCTTCCCACTTAGTTTTGTGTCACATAAGACATTGTTCTTTCTTGGGGAACTGGTGATGTTTGGTGGAAGGCACGCCCTAGCATGGTCATATCATCCTCATCATCTGTGTACACTCTGACTCTTGGTTGTACCTCTTTGGTGAACCAAGTGGGCTTGAAGAAAGTAGTCAATGGCTCATATGAAGTAGCCAATGTAGAAGAAGTTGTTGAATGCTCTATCCTTATTTCTTCTTGACTCTCTTCTTCTTCTCCTATTTCCTATTCATTCCTAGTGTTATGTTCACCCTTAGATCTTGTATGAGCTTCTTCCATCTTCTCCTCACCAGTGACTTCTACTTATTTCTCTGGCTCTTGCAAGCTCTGAGGCACTGATTCATTATGGACCTATGGTGAGGGTATGTGAACCTGGGGAGGAATATTAAGTGAGGGAGGTGTAGGAGACACATGGGGAGTGGTTGAATGACTTGGTGGAGGTGGAGTTGGAAGGGGAACATGGAATGAAGAAGGTTGTTGAGGAAACAAAGTGGTTTGTACTAGAGTGGAAAGTGGAGTAGTAGGAGGCATTTGAAGTGGAACTGAAGGTGGAGTTGGATGTCGAGGTGGAATGGATGAAACCAATGGGACCTTTACAACTAAATCTTCTTCAAGAGTGACACCAATAGAAGAGTCTTTATCTAGCTATGCAGTTTCCTTTTGGGCCTCAACCATCTCAACATCATCTTGTACTTGAGGCCTTTGCTGTAGGTCCTCTCCCATGCCACTAAAAAGACTTATAAACTACATAGGAACTTGTCTCTCAAACTCCTTGAAGCCATGCAATCCTGCAAAATCTATGATATCAAATTCATAATCACCAAGGGCATCCAGATTTACCGACTCTCCTTGAGTAGCCCCTCCCATGTTCTCAGAATCATTGTCCATTACTCTCCTTTTCTTCATGAATCCTATAGACTAGGTTATCCTACTAAGAGGGACTTCATCTAATTCATCTTCATCCTCTTCTATCAGGGTATCCATTTGTGTGGGCGTTGAGCCTTTCTTTCTCTTGTAGACATGGCCCTTGATTGCTCCAGACTGCTTGGGTCCTATGATCTTGAACTTTGTCTTCTTGGCCATGTTGGGAGGATCATGGCTATTAGATGAAGGCATATTTGGTAGTGCCATGCTCCCTATCATTTTGGTTTTGACCTTCTTAGAGTGCATGGTCAGACCATATGTAGTGGGGCACTTATGCTGATATACAATTTCTAGCTCTAGAGGAGCAACCTCTTTGAACTATGGTTTCAATACCTTTTCTCCCTTCTTCTTTTCTTGAGAGGGATGCTTTGGGAGTTGTTTCATCAGAACTGACTACATTTGGAAAGGACAAGCAATCCATGATTTAGTCAATTTAACTACATGTCGACCTCTAAAATCCATACTATCATTTTCATCCCGGTCTATCTCTACATTCAAGATAGCCCTTGTGTACACCTTATCCGTATTATATATGGAATCCAAAATTTTTTCAGATTCTGCATCCACCACCTTCTATGGGATCCTTAACAAAAGGGCACCTTGTGCTAGCTCTAGACTCACCCGACACTAATCACAGACTCTTACTTCATAATCATCCACACAATTTGCCCAATGGTCTTCGATATGTGGTTTGTGGATGTAATGCCTCCCCATTATGTGGTTGTATGTACTAATAGGATCAAAATGAGGCCTCACCGGATTGTAAGTTAATAGTGGGAATTCATCCCATTCCCAAGTCAAAGACTTGCAGACCTTCGTATCTGGCATGCAATGGGGGCCAATGGAAATAGGAAAATCCCAGTAATGCTTCTTCTTGCGCTTGATATGTTAATGAACATCACATAGATATCTTGCAATTTGCAGGAGAACTACCTTGTCAGAAGGGTATCTTGGTAACTTCTTTGGTGCTAGGGTGCTTCCTGCCACCCAAATGTAAGTGAAGGTTTAGAACTATATGTAGAATGTGCCAAGGGCCTTTAATTTAGCTACTACTTCTATGGATAGTCTTTTGGTAGTCTCCCTTAATGGAGTGTATAATGGGGAATATGAAAGCATCATTGACTATTCTAAAGTCCGGGCTATTATGTGTGTAGAAATCTTTCCTCACCAGTTGAGGGTATAGAGTGAATGACCAGGTGTTCTATTCTCTTATAGCCCCAACTTTGATTAATCCTAGGTAACTCACCCTAGTGGCTAGTAGGTATACCACATAAGATGTCATGTAGAAATGGGGGTCTATTGTAACCCGAACCAATTGCTCATCCAGATTGTCACTTAGAATAGAAGCCCAATCAAACCTTGCCTACCTTTCTCTTATCTAATGGATAAAAAAGATCATCCATGGCTCTAGTTGAGAAGACTTTGGCAGCCTGTACACCCTATTGATCATTTTTATGATGACTTGGATATCTTCTTGCATATACCCACTTCTCATATCAATCTTGTCCAATTTTTTTTTGGGCAAAGACTGCATCAGATACTCATTATTGACTATGTTGTGGGCCCTTTGTATGTCTTTATTGTAGAACTCCATTCCCTTGTTGATATTGAAATTGAACAACTTATCAACCCCTTTGGGAAAATGGAAGACATCCTCAATGTTGTCAGGCCTCAGGTCCAAGACTACCTCGTGAGCGCTATTCTTTACCATGCACTCATCGGGCACATAGTTGCTGGCCAATGTATTGATTAGGTCTACTGATTGAATAGAAATTGGGTGAGTTTCCACATTCACCAGAGAGTAGTGTACCAATGAAGTGCAGTCCTCTGAGTGTCTTACTAGCTGAGCACATTTATTTAGGTAGTCATTCCAACTTACATTCCCAATGTTTGTGTCCATTATTCCTGCATGCAAGTTGGTCACTTTGGAAGGTGGATGGTAGCCTTTGAATTGATATTTCATTGTTGGTGATGCTACTACCTTTTTGGCCATATCTGTAGAGAGGACAAGACATAAATCAGTAACATTGTAGGAGAAAAAACTTAGAAAGAAAAGTATATTACCTAAATTAAGCTCAAAAGGGGATACAAAAGGTATTTTTAGCCTTTTGGAATTTTGGGGGTGTCAAACCTCTGAAATGATGACAAGGCCAAAAAGGCTGGAAAGGGGTTCCATTGGATCAACTTGAAAAAACCCTCCTTCAACCATTTTGGCCAGATGGAGGTGAGAAACCTCTCGAAGGTCAACAAGGCCAACAATGCTGAAAATGCTAAAAAAGGCCAGTGTCTTGATAGCATGCTAGCAAAGTTTTTAGTGATCTGAGGATAGAGAAAACCTCAGTGTGCAAAAGGCTGAAAGGCCAAAGCTGCACAACACTTTGCACATGGTTTACTTTCGGCATTTCAGAGGTATGGATGTTTCAGTGTGCAACAAAACCAAAACACCAAAAGGGTACTTGATACTTGGGAGAAAATGTCCCTTTGCAAGTTATTTTAAAAGTTTCAGACCCCAAAGATCTGAAACTAGGGTTTCTTGGTCAGACTTGAAAATGAGTTTGACGATGAGTTTGACCACAAAATCACCAAGGGGATGCAAGGTGACCACATCGACAACCACCCAAGGTTGAAAGAAGGCTAAAGAAGAATAACCTAGACCTAGGGGAAGGGCCAAAAAGGCCAAAGCATGAAAAGACCCTAACTACAATGCTGAAAAGCTAAAAGAAGAGGGACCCTAATATAAGACCCAAAACAAAAACAAAGGAAGAGGGAAGAAACACCAACCAAGAAGATGATGAACTTGAGGATGACTAGCGAAGACAGAAGACCAAGATGGTGAAAAAGGTAGCAAGCGATGAAGATAGGCTAGAGGTGAAAGAGCGAGCACAAAAGTGAGGGTTTTAAAACCCTTTGTTCCTTATATAGGCCACCCTAGTGGTTGACATCATCAGCCCTAGGTGATCAACCTTTCGGCCTTTCAGGGGTGTCAAACCACTAAAATAGCCAAAACTCTGAAAGGCTAACCCCTCGTGTGGGGATCAGACCTCCAAAACCTCAGACCTCCAACAAGTTCGAAAAGGGTGTCAATGTCGAGAAGGCCAAAAACTGAATGGTGCTCATCTTTCTCTCCTTTGGCCTTTTCACACTTTTGGACATTCGAAAGTGCGAAAGGGTGACAAGGTTGAAAAGGCTAAAAACTGACAACAAACAAACAAGAACAAAAAACCAAGGACCAAAAGTGAAATGAGCAGAAAGCAGAAGGGGGGCCCTTGAGGCAAAAAGGCTAGAAAGGGGAGCGTGGTTGTGGGACCACAATAAATAGCCCCAACAAAGAAAAAGGAAACAACCCAAGCTTCCCAGAGCTGGTCCACTAGGAGACAATCCCTTCCTATAATGAGCCAAGTATGAAAAATCTTTAGATCGAACATATTTCTTATCATTAAGATGGAGAAAACCATAATGTGTGCATCCCATGTGTGTTCAAATTTCCCTCAAAACCCCTTTGCCATAAGCTCTTGCTGATGATTATCCTATCATCATCAAATTACTACCCACTAATCAAAAGTCAGCCATAAGTTAATTTAACCTTGCTCTATTGCCAGGCAGGCATTTATAGCCCCGACAGAGGTTGCTAAAATCACCCTTCCCCAATTGTAGATGAGATTTAGTAGAAGTTCTTTAGACTTCATAAGAGGGCTCTTAGACTCAACTTGCTTCAGCTTTAGACTGATTCTTTTGCAAGCAACTTGTTATCAACAAATTTTGTTCAATGCCGACTACTTCGATGCTCCTTGTAGCTTCATTAGAAATCGTTTGTTTTCTCTATTCTATTCCTTTTTTTTTTTTCTCTTTTCCATTTTTGAAACTGGGGCAATGCTTAGACTGTGTTGCCCCAATCTTGAACATTCCTTTATTTATCTCATCTCTATGCATTCCTCCTTTATTTTCTTTCTCTTTTCTTTTAGTCTGCATTTCAGCTAGGAAAGGGTTCTAACTTTTAAGCTTCCTACTCGACCATGGGCATTTCTTGATGATGATTGGAATCCTACCTTGAGAAGCTTGTGGCTCGGGATCTCTTTTTAAATATGTGTTAGTGTTGAGGATGGTTGATTTTGATAAAATCCTCTGAGAAGTCTAAAAAGAAACATGTTTTCCCTATGATCAATGTCTCTGGCTCACTGCAAAACAAAACTATCTCAAAGGTTTTGACCATGGGAAGCTTTATCTATTGCCTAGACTAGCTGGAGCGGACCACTAAAATTGAAAGCACACACCTCCTGCAAGAAAAGACCCAAAGAAAAGACAAAGATGACAAGACAGACAAAAAAAACAAAAGAAAAAACAATATGGTACAAGAATATACAATAATATACAAGGGACCAGTCAAAACCCAAAAATAATTCTTTAGAAACTGGCCATTGACTGGCAATGGGACCAATTTTCCATCAAGAGAACTAATCCAAAAAGTATTCTCTCCTAGGATCTCTGCGTTCTAGAATGGGCCTATCCAAAAACGTTGGAATTTGGTGTGGCTGCCCAGTTTTTCTCTTGCTTTGTCCCACATTAAGACCAAATCAAAAATTTAGAAAGCTTTTAGGGTTTCTCTTTTGTCAAACCATCGCTTGACAACATCTTGGTGTTTGGCTACATATTCTAAGGCCATAGTTTTCTTCTCTTCAAGCTTCAACAAGTTCATGAGATGAATTTGCACCCAATCCTCACCCTCAACGTATTGATCTATGAATCTCAGAATTGGTATTTTTAGGTTCGTTCAAAAGATGGGCTGTAGACCATAAACTAACTAGTAAGGGGAGGTCCCTAATGCATTCTTGACTCTCACACCATTTGTCAATAAAGCATATTTCAATTGAGTGTGCCAGTCTCTGGGATTGTCATCCAAAAGACACTTGATTACCATTGTTAGGTTCTTGTTGGTTGACTTAGAAACTTCATTCCCTTGTGGGTAGTAATTGGAGGAGAATTTTAGAATTATGTGGTTCTCAAAGGCCCATTGAATGAGATTTTTAGATGAAAAGTAGGGGGCATTATCACATACCAGGAAAAAAGGCATGCCAAACCTTGTGATGATGAACTCTTCTAGGAATTTGGTGATCACCTTAGTGGTACAATTTTTCATAACCTGTGCCTTTGTCTAGCTTTTGTAGTAATCGATTGCAATCAAGATGTACTGGTGGCCCATAGAGGATAGAGGATTGATCATTCCCACAAAATAAAGCCCCCATTGGGTGAATAGATGCACTTTGTATACTGGTTGTAGGGGCATCACCGAATGTTTCTCTTGAATGGCACTGGTTTGGAAAACATGGTAAGAGCGCACATGCTCATGAGTCTTTGAACAAAGTTGGATAGTAATAATTTGATCTCAGTATCTGATGAGCTGTAGCTTCTACTGATCCATGCCCAATACCATACTTATCATGAAATTCTATGAGAACCTACCCAACTTCTGTTCAATCTAAACATCATAGGTACAATCCATTAGAATTACATTTGTAGAGCTTCCCATTTTTTAACATGTATGAACTGCTCTTATTCTTAAGCGCTCTCCTCTGGGAACCATTCAATCCATTTGGGCAACAATTTTGCAGCAAGTAGTAAACTATGTCTTGATACCATATGTCAGTGACTAATCCTTCATTGGTGTACACCTGGCACACCAAACCTTGTTCTCTTTTGACCATCATCCTGGTGAGGCCTTGACCTCTCACTAATTTCATCAGTTGGATTTCAATGTCAAATTCTTGCAATATTACCATCCAATTTCCCCTTCGTTCTCCTAGTTCATTTTGCATCAGTAGAGACTTGATTGATGGATCTAGAACAATAGCGATGACTTTACTACGAAGGATATAGTGTCTGAATTTCTTAACAGCCCTAACTAAGGAAAAATATTGCTTATCTAAATTTGGATATTTGAGCTCTGCATTCTTTAAGGGGTAGCTCATGAAAGTGATTAGCTATTCATCTTCTCCTTCCCTTTTCTGTATGAGGATTCCTGCACATGAATGCTCTAAAGCAAAGGAATAAACTTTGAACGGTAAAAGGTAATCAGGGCTAACCAGAACTGGGGTAGTGGCAATGGATGTCTTGATTTATTCAAAGGCTTCTTTAGCCTAAGTGCTCCATTCGATTTTAGCACCTTTCTTCAACATATCATTTAAATGACACACTATTTCTACAAACCCACTGATGAACTTCCTTACGAAGTTTATTTTCCCAAGGAAGGACTTCAATTCCTTCCTGCTATTTGATAGAACCAATATGAGGATAGCTTTGACCCTTTCAGGGTCAATTGAGATGCTTGTCTTGGATATGATGTGCCTGAGAAGTTTTCCTCAAGTCACCCCAAAAACACACTTGTTAGGATTTGATGAAATCTCGTACCGCTGACACCTCTTTAGGAATTTTCATAAATCTTCAATGTGGTCTATCCAGTTCTTGGAGAAAACAATGAGATCATCCATATAGATAAAAATGCATTTGTTAACCAGACCCTTGAATGCCTCATCCATAGTCCATTGGAAAGTGGCTCTCACATTGTTTAGACCGAACGACATATGATGATAGGCAAATGTTCCCCATTTTGTGGTGAAGGATGTCTTTAGGCAATCTTCTTCCTTTACCATGACTTGGTTGTACCCTAAGTAGCCATCCAAAAAAGACATCATTTGAGAACCATTAACTACTTGCAATACTTCATCAAGGGATGACAATGGGTAGTTGTCCTTTTGAGAGGATCTATTCAAGTTTCTAAAATCTACATAGAGCTGAACTTCCCCACTCTTCTTCCTTATAGGGACAAGATTAGCGACCCAAGTTGAATGTTGAATGGGAAAAATTATCCTAGCATCTAGTAACTTTTGCACTCCCTTTTGGATCACTGGCTCAATCATAGGGTTCACCAGTCTTTGTCTCTAATGGAAAGGTTTAGCATTTGAATTTAAAGGAATGTTGTGGATGATAATGCTGAGATCATAGGTTTTCAGATCTTCATAGCACCATGCTATGACATCTTTGTATTTAGTTAGTAATTGGACCATTTGTTTCTTTTCTTTTGGTGTGCTGACTTTGCCTACGCGGACCTCCCTAGGTTTGAGTTGCGTACCCAAGTTGTGGAGCTCACAATCATCTCTGCCCACTACTTGTGTTTTCCCTCTTTCTTGAACATGTTCATCTTTATTAAAAATCCTCTCTAGAGCTACCATACCTTTCGGAATGGAATTTGTTTTCAAGTTAAAAATCCCTAAGTCATCTGACTCTTCTATTTCATCCACTTCTTCATCAATGTTCTGCTTGTCAAAGATCCCTGCATTCATAATGAATTCCAATATTCATCTTGAAATACCTGGAAGTATTTGATGTTGTCAAGGATAGCCGGTACAACCACTAGTTCCATGGAGAATTTCTTCAATTTGGATTTCTCTAGTGGTTGTAGAGAACTTGCAGATACTGCTAAAGTGTTGATGACAATATTCCTTCTTCTTGGGACACTCCAAATGTTAAAGGCTTCAAAATATTTGATTAGGTCCCAGATGTGGTTGCAGTACGAGACCAATCATTTATCAGTGCAGGAATACTGGCTCTTGATTTTTTGGACTATCAATTGCTAGTCACCTTCTACTACTATTGCTTTCACTTTCTTCTTGTGTGCCAGAAGGAGACCCCAAACTAGAGCCTCGTACATGACAACATTGTTAGTGCAGTAGAATTGCAATCGATAGGCAGCATAGTATGAATCCCCATGAGGGTTAACTAATTTGATCCTAGCTCCTACTCCCAGCTTGCACTTGGAGCCATCAAACTGAAGTTTCTATACTAAATGATTCTTGTTGTAAGATGTTTTGAATTGGGGTTCCAGAATTACTTCCGAAAGAGGTGTCTTGGTCTAGGGTTCCGCGGGGGCCATGAGTGATGATAGGCCTTCTTTACTTGGAGTTTCCAATTTTCCCTTGTCTAAAATTTCTCTTTTTGAAAGTGGAACCCACTTCATCTTTTATTTTTTCTTGATATCGCGCCAAACATTGTGGCATGGAGGAAGGAAACCATCATCAGAAGAGCTCCACTCCTCTTGTATAAAGAGTTCAGCTATGGGACCCTGAGTTTCTTCATTGAGGGGAGATTCATCCTACCTTGAATGTGCCATTGTATTCTTGGGAGGTTTGGATACGTCTGATATCTGGTTCATAACTTGGACCACCGCTTCTTGGCATGTAAACTCTAAGTGGTTTGTCTAATGAAGCCGATAGTACCCGGGTAGCATCAATATGTTAGAATCAGTGTCTTGGCCTAGATGTCTCATATTCTTTGTCATACTATTTATGAATTTTGTGAGAATCTCTTTAGGGATCTGGACATTTATTAACCCTTGAACAGGGCTACTACTTGAGTCTTCTTCTTCCTTGAGCTGGAATGAGAATGCCTTGTCAAAATGGTACACTCCCAGGTCAACTTGTGAGAATAAGACCTCATTCGGGGTGTTGTACTTAGTTATCATTTGTTTGAGCTTGGGTTCTGCATCTATCTTAATCTGGTTATTGAGCCCTTTCCATGGCAACCAAAGTTGGGTAAAGTCCATGGAGAACCACCCTCTCAAAGATCGGGTCCATTCTCTACTAAGAAACATGCCATGAGTTTCTGGGATGTCCACCACATGTATGTCAATGTAATCTTGGATCTTGGGGTCAGCTATCAATTGTATGTGTGTATCTTTCAAGACCTTGATGACTTTGATCTCAATTTTATCGAGTTGGATCACCACCCTATTGGTCAATTGGGGGTTCAACCCTAGCTTTTGGCACATGGACAATGGCATCACATTACATGAAGCTCCTAAATTGGTTAAACAATTGTGTAAATTCCTTCCAAATATTTTGAGGCTAAGTAGGAACAGGGGCACTTCTACCCTATCTTTGAACATAGTCAGCATTGCCTCCATGGCATTTAAGTTAGATACATTCTTGGTATTATTACCAGATGAGGCTGATTTGGAATGATCCAAGGACTTTAGGAGAGCCTCTCTTTGAGTGGGACAACTCTACAATATATCATACATTGACATGTTTGTTCTAACATTCTTCAGTTCTTCTACTGCGCTGTATTTTTCATTGGCCCAGACTGGATTTTTCAACATAGTAGGTTGATGTTGCATTGTCTAAACAATAGTGGGACCGGGTACCCTTGGGGGCATAGGATTGTTGCTAGCCTTTGGATCAAGTGGGGTGGGCTGCAAACTTAGAGGAATGCCATCTGTCAAAGGCTCTCTTCTGCTTCTCAAGTTATACGTATTTCTATTGTTGTTCTACAAAGCATGGACTTCAGAATACTCTGGTTGGTTTTCTTGATTGAATGGGAAGACAAACTCTTCCTCTGAAGCATTATTGACTAGAATTCCATCTAAACTTGGATCATATGACTCCAAAACCATGGCACTAAAGTGGGCCTAGGAATTCTTAGGATCCTGAGCTTGTTGATTGTCAGACTCCCCCTATATTTGTTAGGAATAGTCCCAAGAGATAACTGAGAGGGGGGGGTGAATCAGTTATCTACAAGATTCAATTCTTTATCCAATTAAGTATACTTAAACATAAAGCATAAACACAATGAAAGAAGAAATGAACACAACACCAATATTTTGGTTACGGGGAAAACCAAATAGGTAAAAACCCTGGTGGGACTTGATACCCACTAATATTCTGTACTAGTGTATAATGATCCTTGTTAGAAGATCCTTAGCCCTGTTAGGAGTTGATTTACAATATATTAAGTACAGTATACCTGGTCAAGGGTCAGATCCTATTAGGAGTCTTTTACAATTATCCTTGTTAAGGGAGAGGACGCACTATCCGAGAGCACACTGCTCAAAGGGGTGAAGGCTACAACCTTCTATTTAATAGATACACACTATATCTGGATCTTGGTGAATTGCACTTTGACTTTCTATCTAGATTAGTTCCAATGTATAACACAAGTACTTTACTTGGTCACATAGACCTTCTTCTGATGGCTCAACACTTTGCACACTCTACTCTGCTTTGCTTAAAAAACTATAAACCACACTTCAGCAATCACAAATGACTGCCTATAAATATCTTTCCTCTAAATGATATAATCAAGTAGGACTATTAGAACCACCTTGAAATCATATTAGAGAAACCATAACAAACTCCAATAAACATTTTGTCAGCTCTACTATGCACGCAACACATTCTGGGACCTGTCTAACAAGATAATTGTAGACACATGCAACACACTGTCGACTCTACAAAAATAATTGGATCTTTCTCTATAAGCTGAATTAACTCATGCGCTCTTAACCGAACATAAATAACTCTTCTCTAAGCTTAAATCAAAGGGCACATAACCTAAAGATAGGCACAACTCAAGAACCAATAAAATCTCTGTCGGCTCTTCTAAATAAACATAGGAAACTGTTACTGGCGAATAACGATTGCATAACTTCACTTCTACTCATCAACAAACTATGCATCCATAAATAAAACATCACTAACATGTCTTCAACACATATCCAAGTGCACAAGGCTCCATGATAACTGTACAAACAACCATACATAGAACACTACTTGTTACTCTGTTAGGAACACTGCTGACACCAACTGCTATATAACTATCTGTACTAACAGTTAACCTCTGCGCCCATGATATCATGCTGATATCATGTCCATGCTTCATATAATGAAAGATTACTACATAAGACTTCCACGCATGCTACTTTCCATATGTTTTCATCAATGACAAACATATAGTCAGTACTGGCCTATGGGTAAATCTCCAATAATATTCATAGTCTGGTTGATGCATGCTGGGACCTTGGGAATAATTGACTTCTGATGAATTAAAGAAATTGGCATTGTTTGTAGGAATAATACCATTATTTGGATGTGTATTCCATTTCTTATTTGTCCATTTTTGTCCAAACTATTTGTCTTGAGAGCCATTCCCATAACCCCCACCATTGTTATTATTGTTGTTGCTGTAGTTTCCATAATTACGGTTCTGATTTTGGGAGTAGGCATTCAGGGCAGCAGCTGGGCGTGGGTAGTTTCCTTGATTTGGAGTTGGGTTGAGATTCATTTGGGTAATCTCTTTGGTCAATTGGGACAACATCTTCTTCATGACATCTAAATAATTTACTAGAGCTTGATCTCGTTCATTTGGGACAACAACTTTTTATTCACACAAGGTAGCCCTGTGCATATCATATCTTGGGTATGTGATGGCCAATGGTGGGGTGGCAACATACAGAGCTGGTACTAGATTGATCCTAGGGGCTTGTTTATTGGAAGTTGATTATTTGCTGCGAATGGACCAGTTGCAACAGTGTTCCCTGATGTTGGTGGAATACCATAATTACTACCTGCTTGTGGGTCCATTTGTTGAGTAAACAAGATAGCTTCATTGCACACTTTCTCCAAAGTGTCAATATCTCCTGGAGGTAGCCTTTTCAAGAATATAGACATTAATGGGTCTAAGGCATGCAAGTATACTTGTATGGTAGCATCGACTAATATAGTGTATGGAGCCTCAAGCTTCTGGTACATCTTGTGAAAATGATGATTGAACATACAAATCGATTCATTGAGGTCCATTCTCATTGAGATGAACTGGTGATGAAGAGTTGCTAGATCCACATACAACTTGAATTGATTTAGGAACTTTGTTTCAAATTCCCCCAGGTAGCAATAGATCCTCATGGAAAATTAAGATACCAATTATATGCAAACTCCCCCAGTGTGTAGGGGAAGAGGTGACACACAATGTCTTGATGAGAAATCTTTTTTCAATTGCATAATTCCTTGAATGTGCAAACATGTTCTCCCGCTATCCTAGATTCTCCATAGATGAAACATGGACAAAATTTTTCTAGATTTTTGGGCAGATGATGGAGCTGTACTTGCAAGTTCAGTGGTGAACTTTGAGCATTTGCAATAAATTCCATTAGAGCTGGTTGTGGAGGAGTAGTAGGAGGGGCAGCAATGGTTGGAAATGGAAGAAGATCCAGATGATCTGAAGTACCCTCTCCGTGCTTCATTTTGCTACCGTGTGGTCTACGAAACTCTGTAAGTTCAAGGAACTCCCCTTTTTTGGGTGAAGATCTAAGGACTCATTGGAATCTCTCAGGAGAGAATGATCCAATATTCCAGGGTGTCCCTTTTGAGGGCCCTCCTTCTAGCGCCACTTCTGTTGAGCGTCATTTTTACACGAAGACAACGGCTAGGAATTTGCGTGAGAAAATTCCCCTCTAGGAAGACTGATGGAATCAATCTCATGGTTCCTTCTAGCTGGGTCTCAACCACTTGGATAGGTCAATGGAAGAAAAATGTGAATTTGTTAACAAGGAGGCCTTTGCTAGTTCTTCTCTCAAGGGAAACTATAAAACAAAATTTAGGAAACCTAGCTATCTCTTTTTTGATATGATTTTCAGATTTAGGAATGAAAGAAATGCTAATTTAATTAATATACTAAAAATAACTCGCAAGGAAGGTTAGAAGATGTAGGGTAACAAGAGATTTGAATGAAATTTCTAAAAAGAAACCTAATGGACATATACTAGCATCACACCACCATGTGAATTAAATAACCAAGAAGATGGAGGAACCCACAAAATAGAGATCAAATCATGTCACAATCTTTAGTTGAATGGATGCAATCATCAATAGAATTGAACAAATGCAAACATATGATAAGCCAAAACTCATCAGATTACGAAGCCACCCTAGATGTGCGCATAAGTGAGACAAGTTAATCTTCAAGCACCAAAAAATAATCTTCTTAGAAATTTGTCACAACACATCAATACAATACCATCAAACACTAAACTAAAAGATTGCAAACTTAAAATCATTAAACAACCAATTGGCTATTTGAAATAAAGAATGAGCAATTCAAACATTCATAAAATTCTCATAGATAGCAGATAAATCACACCATGAATGAAGCACCAATTATATCTATTGTATTAATCATCAAGTTGACCCTCATTACCTCATTTTATTACAATTTATAGAGCTGGGCTCTTATTTTCATAGCTAGGGTTTGGCTGCAACTAAAACTTGAAAGTAAATCTAAGCTAAAGCTTGCATTAAAGAAACTACTTCTAAAGCTTAGTTAAACTATCCTAGCACATAATTAAACCTCGTGTAATACAAATCTTTGAATAAATTATGCATTAGATAACTCAAAATAGAGTTGGAACTTGTGCATGCACTTGATAATCTTCATGTTTCTACCTTTGACCCTTAGCTCCATCTTCTCCACATGGACCCAACTAGAAGAGATCCCAAAATCATGCACAAATGATTCCAAAAAGGAAGCCAAGATGACTAGAAAATGATCTCTGAGATAACTGGAGTTAACTTTTGGACGTACCAAAAAATGCCCAAATCTTGAAAATTGGTCTGAAAAACTCAAGACCCAAAATTGACTAAGTACTAAGTCCTCCACCTTCAAAATTTTGGACTTGTGGACTTTTCAGAGGCTGAAAAACCCATATGGCCGAAATGTCAAAAATCAGGCTCTACAAAAATGGCTAAGTGTCAAAACTGGATTTTCTGTAGACAAAATTTGGTTGGACTGGGACTGAATGCTCACTGGCTGGGAGGAATTTCTGGATGTGCTTTCTTGAATATATCCACTATCTCCAACACTTCATCAAAGTCTAACATCTTGATCCCTTGAAGGATCTATTACTACCTATCTCGAAAGTCAGTCAACTCCTTTGCAAAAGCTTTTATTTCTTCTTCACGAGATTGTATTTTTTGAATTTCTTCCTTCTGGTAAAACATCTGCTAGAGGTCTTCTTTAGTCTTCACCCCTCAGAATATCCCAATGTACTAATTGATGATATCATTTAATGAATACATAGTCTTCTCATCATCTTCATCAAATAGATCCAAGTTGAGACCCTCAAAGGACTCCTACAACTCTTTCACAAAAAGTGTGATGTCATCTCTTCTCTTATTAAATCTTTTGAGAACCTTTTCAAATATGGCCAATGCCACTGCTATCTCCTGAATCCATTCTTCAAAACTATCCAATTCCAAGCCCTCATATATCTTCACCAAGACCTAGAAGCATTGCTTCCTTATTATTGTTAGCTCATCCAATACCTTTTGCCAGTTCATGATCGTTTCTTCTACACCATTTTCCTCACTCATGATTTCCATTAAGGAAGTTATTCTTGTGAGGATGTTTTGAAAGGGCCTTAGGATCCTTTTGAGAGATAGACTAGAAAAATTCTCAAAATCTAGCTTCCAATTAACACAAGCCTGTAGAAAAGAATGTGGGACATTTGTATTCATTTCCCCTCTCTTCTCCAAAATTGCATGTAATGAGGCCTTAGGGTTATTTGGGTCAATTGGACCTGTTGTCTTCAAAATGAATCTCTTCATAGCTTCACTATGCTCTATCAAATCCTTTATTCTTTCTTCATCTTTATCCATGAAGCCAAGAGCATGATTCAATCCTAAAGTAGCCAAGGTTTTGCTTCCTTCCCTAGTGGGCTCCCCCAAGTCTACCTCCTCCAACACATAGTCATCTGGAGTGATCTCACTTGTACTAACATCCATTGTGGGAACAACCACCTATGCTTTCCACCTTCTAGATTGGTCTTGTGTCACATAAGACATTGTTCTTGCTTGGGGAAATGGTGATGTTTGGTGGAAGGCACACCCTAGCGCGGTCATATCAGCCTCATCATCTATGTACACTCTAACTCTTTGCTCTACCTCTTTGGTGAACCAAGTGGGCTTGGAGAAAGTAGTCAATGGATCATATATAGTAGCCAATGTAGAAGAAGTTGCTGGATGCTCTATCTTTATTTCTTCTTGACTCTCTTCTTCTTCTCCTATTTCCTATTCATTCCCAGTGTTCTGTTCACCCTCAGATCTTGTATGAGCTTCTTCCATATTTTCCTCACCAGTGACTTCTACTTCTTTCTTTGGCTCCTATGAGCTCTAAGGCACTGATTCATCATGGACCTGTGGTGAGGGTATGTGAACCTGGGGAGGAATATTAAGTGAGGGAGGTGTAGGAGACACATGGGGAGTGGTTGAATGAGCTGGTGGAGGTGGAGTTGGAAGTGGAACATGGGATGAAGAAGGTTGTTGATGCAAGAGAGTGGTTTGTACTAGAGTGGAAAGTGGAGTGGTAGGAGGCATTTGATGTGGAACTGAAGGTGGACTTGGATGCCAAGGTGGAATGGATGAAACCAATGGGACCTTTGTAACTAAATCTTCATCAAGAGTGACAGCAATAGAAGAGTCTTTATTTGGCTCTACAATTTCCTTTTGGACCTCGGCCATCTCAACATCATCTTGTCCTTGAGGCCTTTGTTGTAGGTCCTCTCCCATGCCACTAAAAAGACTTGTAAACTACATAGGAACTTGTCACTCAGACTTCTTGAAGCCATGTAATTCTGCAAAATCTATGATGTCAAATTCATCATCACCAAGGGCATCCAGATTTATTGACTCTCCTTGAGTAGCCCCTCCCATATTCTTAGGATCATTTTCCATTACTCTCCTTTTCTTCATGAATCTTGCAGACTAGGTTCTCCTATTGAGAGGGACTTCATATAATTCATCTTCATCCTCTTCTGTTAGGGTGTCCATTTGTGTGGGCATTGAGCCTTTCTTTCTCTCATAGACATGACCCTTGATTACTTCAGATGGCTTGGGTCCTATGATCTTGAACTTTTTCTTCTTGGCCATGTTGGGAGAATCATGGCTGCTTGATGAAGGCATATGTGGTGGCATGATGCTCCTTGTCGTTTTGGTTTTGACCTTCTTAGAGTGTGTGGCTGGACCATATGTAGTGGGGTGCTCATGGTGATATATAGCTTTTGGCTCTAGAGGAGTAGCCTCTTTGAACTATGGTTTCAATAGCTTTTCTCCCTTCTTCTTTTCTTGAGAGGGCTACTCTGGGAGTTGTTTCATCAGAACTGGCTGCATTTGGAAAGGATGAGAAATCTATGATTTAATTAATTTAACCACATGTCAGGCTCTGAAATCCATACTATCATTTTCATCCTGGTCTATCTCTGCATTCAAGATAGCCCTTGTGTACACCTTATTTGTATTATATATGGAATCCAAAATTTTGTCAGAGTTTGCATCCACTGCCTTCTGTGGGATCCTTAAAAAAAAGTCACCCTATGCCAGCTCTAGACTCATCTGACAATAATCATAGACTCTTACTTCATAATCATCCACACAATTTTCCTAATGGTCTTCGATATGTGGTTTGTGGATGTAATTCCTCCCCATTATGTGGCTGTATGAACCGATAGGATCAAAATGAGGCCTCACCAGATTGTAAGTTAATAGTGGGAATTCATCCCATTCCCAAGTCAAAGACTTGCTGACCTTCATATCTGGCATGTAGTGGGGGCCAATGGAAATGAGAAAATTTGAGCAATGATTCTTCTTGTGCTTGATATGTTCATGCATGTCAGATAGCTATCTTGTTATCTCCAGGAGGACTACCTTTTCAGAAGGGTATCTTGGTAACTTCTTTGGTGCCAGGGTGCTTCCTACCATCTGAATGTAAGTGAAGGTCTGTAACTGTATGTAGAATGCCCTAAGGGCCTTTACTTTAGCTACTCCTTCTATGGATAGTCTTTTGGCATAGTCTCCCTCAATAGAGTGTATGATGGTGAATATGAAAGCATCATTGACTATTCTGAAGTTCAGGCTATTATGCATGTAGAAATATTTCCTTACTAGTTGAGGGTATAGAGTGAACAGTTAGGTGTTCTGTTCTCCTATTGCCCCAACTTTGATTAATCTTTGATAACTCACCCTAGTGGCTAGCATGTACAAGACATAAGATGTCATGTAGAAATGGGGGTTTGTCTTAACCCAAACCAGTTGCTCATCCAAATTGTCACTTAGAATAGAGGCCCAATCGAACCTCACTTGCCTTTCTCTTATCTTTTGGATCAAAAAGATCATCCATGGCTCCAGTTGAGAAGACTTTGGTAGGCTGTACACCCTACTGATCATTGTTATGGCCACTTTGATATCTTCTTACATATACCCCCTTCTCATATCAATCCTATCCAATTTGTTTTTGGGCAAAGGCTACATTAGATACTCATTATTGACTATGTTGTGGGCCCTTTGTATGTCTTTATTGTAGAACTCCATTCCCTTGTTGATATTGAAATTGAAGAACTTATCAAACCCTTTGGGTGAATGGAAGACATCCTCAATGTTGTCAGGCCTCAGGTCCAAGACTACCTCACCAATGCTATTCTTTACCATGTGCTCATCGGGCACATAGTTGCTAGCTGATGTATTGATCAGGTCTACTGATTGAATGGAAATTGGGTGAGCTGCTACATTCACTAGAGAGTAGTGTACCAATGAAGTGTATTCCTCTAAGTGTCCTACTAGATGAGAACATTTATTTAGGTAGTCATTCCAGCTTACATTCACAATGTCTGTGTCTGTTATACCTGCGTGCAAGTTGGTCACTTTGGAAGGTGGATGGTAGCCTTTGAATTGATATTTCATCACTGGTGATTCTACTACCTTTTTGGTCATATCTATAAAGAGGACAAGACATAAATCAGTAACATGGTAGGAGAGAAAACTTAGAAAGAAAAGTATATTACCAAAATTGAGCTCAAATGGGGGCACAACAGGTATTTTTGGCCTTTCAGACTTTCGGGGGGTGTCGAACCTCTGAAATGCCGACAAGGTTGAAAAGGTCGGAAAGGGGTTTCATTGGATCAGCTTGAAAAAACCCTCCTTCGGCCATTTCAGGGAGATGAAGTTGAGAAACCTCTTGTAGGTCGACAAGGCCGGCAATGCTAAAATTTTTAAAAAAGGCCGGTGTCTTGGTAGCGTGCTAGCAGAGTTTTCGGTGATCTGAGGATAGAGAAAACCTTAGTGTGTGAAAGGATAAAAAGGCCAAAAAGGCCAAAGGTGCACAACAATTTGTGTATGGTTTACTTTTGACATTTTAGAGGCATGGATGTTTTGGTGTGTGGCAACAAAAAAAATGCTGAAAGGGTACCCGGTACTTGGGAGAAAACATCCCTCTACAAGTTATTTTGAAATTTTTGGACCTCGAAGGTTTGAAACTAGGGTTTCTTGGTTAGATCTAAAAATGAGTTTGATGATAAGTTTGACCACAAGCTCACCAAGGGGATGCAAGGTGACCACCTTGGAAACCCCCCAAGGCTGAAAAAAAGCTGAAGAAGAACAACCTAAACCTAGGGGAAGGGCCAAAAATGCTAAAGCATGAAAAGACCCTAACTATGATGTGAAAAAGCTAAAAGAAGAGGGACCCTAATCTAAGACCCAAAACAAAAATAAACAAAGGAAGAGGGAAGAAACACCAACCAAGAAGATGATGAACTTGAGGATGACCAAAAAATATAGGAGACAGGCTCGAGGTGAAGAGTGAGTGCAAAAGTGAGGGTTTTAAAACCCTTTGTTCCTTATATAGGCTACCCTAGCGGTTGATGTCATCACCTTGGGCGATCAGCCTTTTAGCCTTTCAGGGGTGTTAGACTACCGAAATGGCCAAAACTTTGAAAGGTCGACCCCTTGCATGGGGATCAGATCTCTGAAACCTCAAACCTCTAATAATTCTAAAAAGGGTGTCGGTGCTAAGAAGGCCAAAAACTAAATGGTGCTCATCTTTTGCTCCTTTGACCTTTTCGCACTTTTGGACATCTAAAAGCGAGAAAGGGCGACAAGGCCAAAAAGGCCAAAAACTGACAACAAACAAACAAGGACAAAAAACCAAGGACCAAAAGTGAAATGAGCAGAAAGTAGAAGGGGGGCCCCTGAGGCCAAAAGGCTAGAAAGGGAAGCGTGGTTGTGGGACCACAAAAATTCCTTTTCTCTTTCATCATAAGCTTTGATTTTGATTCTCTTTGTTAAATAAATAAGATCTTTGGGGAGTCCCAAATGTTTTATCATTTTCATGGTACAAAGGTTCAAACTAGATCCATTATCTATCATGACCCTTTTTATTTTTGTGGAGTGAATGATGGATTTTATGTGAAAGAGTTTTTTATGGTGGGAATCAAGACCATGAAAATCCTTATTAGTGAACATTAGGTGTTTCTATGCAGCCAAGTTTCTAATCATGGCTTGAAATTTTGAGGCATTGATATTCTCAGGGACTTATGAATCATTAAGATTTGTTTCAAGGACTTTCATATGTATAGGAGATGTATTAAGAAGCTCAAGTATGGATATCTACGTGGGAGTCTTTCCAAGTTGTGCCAAGAGGTCATAGTGTGAAGTAGGTTGAGTGGAAATGGATGGTGCAAATGGTTGACTGGCAATAGCTTTAATAGTAACCCTTCCTCTCCTAGTGGTAGCATTACAATGATCACCCTTAATTTTGAGCATGTATACATGGTTGTCAAATTATTCTATGCAACTACAAAGGTAATCAAAGCCAAAACAATAATTTTCTTCAATACTTCTACATGTAGAGTCAAAACTATAGATGTTATAAGTGGATTAGTCATATGGAATTATTTTGGATGATGAGGCATTGTTCTAATTATGATTTGGAAATGGTTGGTTATAGATCTTGAGTTGTGCATTTGATGAAGATGGTGTCTATCCCTCAACTTCAATTCTTCCATTATCAATGAGATCTTGGAAAAAGTGTTTCAATTTCATATATTTCTTGGTGTCATATCCTTTAATGTGATGATAATCACAATACTCATTGTCTTTGTACCATTAAGGCTTAGGTTGATTCTCTTCGTATGGCCTAGTTTTTGGAAACACCATCATGTTTTGGTCAAAAAGTCTTTGGAAGATGACATCAAGTGGTTCTGTAAGGGAAGTGAACTATCGATGTTGATGTGTGTAAGAGTTATTGTTGTTGTTTGCATTTTTATTTCTATTGTTGTTGTTGCATGGAAACAAGTAACCCTGATTACGAGGTTGTTGTGACTATTTATTTTGTGATGAATTGTTATGATATTGCTGATTGTTGTTGTGATTTCAATTGTTTTTTTTCTAATTGTGATTGTTGTTCTGATTCTGATTGTTATGATTGCATTGATTATTTTAATTGGATGCTTGAATAGTTTAAACATGCTTGGTATTGGTCACTCCGTCATTGAAAAATCCTTTATTTTTAGCACAAATTTTAGTTTTAGTTTTGTCATTGTTATAGGAATGTGTATAGTGCTTAATGGTCCCCTTTTGTAAGAGTCCTTCTTCAATGGTCTTCTCTTTCTTAACAAGAAGTTCAAAAGTGTCAGGACTGACCATTTTCATTTGGAAGGATATTTTAGCTACCAATTTTCATGTAAAGATGTCAATGAGATGTTGTTTAGGTATTTTTGAAGGTATGCAATTTTCAAGGTGTATCCACCTTTGTATAAATTTGGAAAAGGTTTCTCCATTTCTTTGTGTATTGTTTCACAAGTCACTTAATGATGCTTGATGTTTAGTGTTATAGAAATATTATGAAACAAATTTATCTATGAGATCAATGAAGGTAGATATGGACTTAGGAGATAAATTCATAAACCACTCAAGGGATGAGCCTCCAAGTCTCCTTGCGAAGAGCCTCTTTAGATAGTTTTCATTGTATGATACCCCTTGACATATAATATAAAACTCTTTGAGATGTTGGACTAGATATGTTTCTCCCTTGTATTTATCAAATTTAGGGATCTCAAAGTTCAGAGGAAATAATTTCATTTAGATTGAATTTTTAAATGGATAAGGACATATATCTTCAAAGGATAATTCCTTTTTCCCCCACTTTGCATGCTATACATAATACTCTTGAGTTCATTGATTTGATTAGCCAATTTAGGAGCAATGTGATTCGTAAGTAGTGGTCCAAAAGATTTTCCTCCTCCAAATTGTGATGATAAAAAACTTGCTAATGTAAGTCCAATTGTAGGAGGATGTGTGTAATGGTAATCTTTTGATGATGTAGGCATGTAAGTATTTAGTGAACCCAGGGGAATCTTGAAGAGTGATGAGGTGTTTTTGGGTTGATTTTGGAAATTATGTTTGGTAGTGTGAATTTTAACCTATGTTGAAGTCACTAGAACACATAGCATTAGATGTTTTCATCATTGTGGTCTAAGTTCTATTATGTTAGATCATGTTATGTATATCACTAAGGATTTTCTAGATTTGTTCATTTGTCAATTGAAAAGTTTGGGGTGATGTTAATGTTGGTAATAATGTAGAAGGCCCACTATAAGTGGCCTTACCTTTATCTTGTGTGGATGTCATGTTTACTGTTGAGACTATAATAATATTGATAAAAACTATAGCCTTGGTGACATTATTATAGAGAAAGGAGTAATCAAAATCCATAGGGAGACCATGACTCCATTGTGAAAAGGTTCATAAAAACATCACCTTTGTTGGATCTAATCACTTTCTCCACCATATCCATATTTTAGGGGTCTTTGAGGAATTCTTGGACATGTGGAGTAATGTCAGATTGATCAGGTTGATCAACAATTCAACCTCTTCCTCTATTTGGTTGGTGATGTCTATGGTGGGTACCTCAACGTTGTCTAAGAAAGTTGAGGAAAATAGATTTGTATTATCCATGTTGGTGCTAGATAGAAGCCTCACCATGTTTCTAACTTATGAATGAGTCATGACCATAAAAATGTGACCTTTGAAGGATGGAAGATGAAAGATGAAGACTAAGGATAGATTGGATGAAATATTTGATTGATGGACTTACGACTAGGAGAAAATGTGTAGGACTTATTTTGATCTTGAGGATAGGGTATCAAAGATATTGGATATGGATGAAATATTATGAGGTAATGGCCTCAATTGGATTAGTTTTTGTTTCTTGATGATTAGATGAAGGTTTTGGATAAACTTGGTGAAATTAAGATCCTTTTTAAGCACAATTTCTTTTGGGATAATGATGATATCTTTCTTCTACTTGGAGATAGACTAATAATCTCAAGGAAAATTAGGATATGACTAATATGATTAATCACTCAAGATGGACCGTGTTCTCAAGTAATATAATTCAAATAGTGTTTTTCTAAGGATGAGGATCTCAATACCACATTGATAAATATCTCAACCTAAGATTGATGAAGGTATGAAATGATTGAATTTAAGTTAATCTTGACTGTGATTGGATATGAATAAATCAAGACAAATATGATGAAAGTATAAGATTGTGATGGTGCTCCTAAGTCAAAAGTTGGGAATTTTGATGAAGGTGGAAGTATAGAAGATGAGTGCAGGATTGATAGAGTGTAAAAGGTCTAATTATGGTTGTTGTATATCTCTCTAGAAGGTGCAATGAATTTTTAGCTCACTTGGAATTTAGAAATGAAGTTACAAATTTTGTTAAATATCATCATTTTATATCTATAAACTTGTTGTGTACAAATTTGGGTTTCTTTCATAACATTTTTTGGGTGTCTAATGCTCATATTAGCTACTTTCTTATCTCTATAAGAAAGTGGTGGTTGAAGTTTGACTTTCTTGTCTTTTCTAGAATTTGCAATAGGCTAGAAAATTATATTTTTGAATCCTCAACTTGTTAGAAATAGAAAGACACACCACTGTTAGGATTAATTAATACTGAGAGGGGGGGGGGGGTGAATCAGTATTACAACACTTAAAGTTAAACTTAAACCAATTGTAAATAAACCATATCAATTCTGAAATGAAAAGAACATTAACACATAACACATATCTCATAACACCATTATTTGTTTTTGAGGAAACCCTAGCCAAGGGAAAACCCTGGTGGGGATGGTACCCACAACTATGCACTAAAATATTGAATCCCTATTAGGAGATCTAGCCCTCTTAGGAGATGAGTATTACATAGTACATTTCCTTGTTAGAGGAATAGAAAACCCTGTTAGGGGTATACAAAAACATTGTTAAAGGTGTGGTGAGCTTATAGCTCTTACAATCAAAATTTTGTTACAAAAGTGTTCTTGAATTAGTGAACTGCACAAGCATCTGCTATGCTTTGATAGTTCTAGTTATAGTTCTATCAATCTTTGATCTCGCATTTGCTATTTGCCTTTTCTAATATCCCAAATTTGCATCCATCACATATACATCTCAATCACATAGTTTTTTCACTTATCACTTCCATAAAACACTCTATACTTATATCAATTCAACTATCCAGTCAGCTCTCAAATATAATATAAAACATAACAATTACTTATACAAATGATAAATGTAGAGTCAACGATCTTGTATTACCAAAGTGTAGGCAATATAAAAATTTCATCTAACTTAGAATGTTATCATTCTATCTAACCTTCCCTTAATCATCATGACTATTCATATTCCCTGTTTCACTGTTTCTCTATCTTCGCATACCTTCATATCACTGTATCTTACTGATATCAACACCAAAACATGTGCAACCTTAATTGAAGGTCATACATACCCATAATGTCTTCCTCTAAGTTTGCAAGCCATAATATATCATATATTATCTTCACTGACCAAAATAGTAATGCAATATACTGTTATTCTGATTCTGTACTTATTCATTTTCATGACTATGTCTCCCACACTTATAATCACTTCATATGATCACTACAACATAAGTGTTTCCATAAATGATAATCCTTAAGTGATCCTTAGTGCTCTCAAATCATCACTTTCCAACAATCTCTCCCTTTGGCATTGATGACAACACTTGGTGAAAAATGACTAAGTGTCAAAATACTAACTTCCTTCTACTTCTCTATATACATATCCTTTCTTTTTTTTTTAATAGTTTTTGATGTAGGAGCATCTCGGGTCCTTGGCAATCCTGTGTCACCAAAAACATATTTGAGTTTGTCTATGTTGCTCAGTTCCTGCTTTGACCGAGTTGGTTTGGTGTTGCTTGATTTCCTTTGTTCACTGGTATTGGTCGGTTATCTCTCTAGCGCTCGGTGAATTTCCTTAGCGCTCGGTGATGCTTGTCTGGTGCTCAGTTTCCTTGCTTACCGAGTCATTTGTTTTGGATTTCTTTTGAGGCTGACTTGTGCATTTATTTTTGGTCATGGATTTAATGTTGGTATCCATCATTGGGAAGCATGTGGACCTAGATCTAGTTTTCCCTTCTATTGATTGTGGATCTGTAGGCCAACTTAGCTTAGTAGCCTCTTGTATAAATGTAGTTGTTTGGTTAGAGTTTATAAAGTAAGTTTGATAGAATATAGAAGATAGAAAATTAGAGATTGTTGATAGATCCTCAAATGTTGGAGGATTTCTGTACTTGATTGTAATATTTGGCCTAAACCGGGAAGACCTTATGCCCCAGCATGTATGAATCAATTTGAAGATAATATAACAAAGTATATGCATTCTCTCTCACTGTTGTGTGTTGTTGCTTTCGTGTGTTTTTCTACAAGGTGGATTTGGTTAGGGTGTGCCTTTGGCCCCTCTCCCCACCCTCCCTTGTGTCACTTTTCTTCTTCTCATTTTTCTCTTCTCTTCCTCTCCATTTGACATCAATGGAAAGGTGCTTACAAAAATTCCAAATTTTAAGCATATGAGACTTTAGTGCTTACTTACCAGATTCAAAATGTCTTGGAAAGAGTCTTCCAAGGTCTTCACTTCATCATCCCATGACTTGATCAGAAGTTCACTAACATGGATCAGTCCATTCAGTGTATAAGATGTAGTCTTTGCTAGCTTCAGCTCAGTGGGTACAAAGTTTTTCATTGATCCTTCTATCTTCTCCATCTCTGTGAGATGAGCTTCAAGAATTGATAGCTTGGGAGTGATTAGACTCTTGAGAAAACCAAATATTTCCACTACTCTCCCTTTCTCTATATTAAAATCACTTATCTTATCCAAAATTTTGGATGTCTGCTTGTTCATTTCCAACATAGTTTGTGAAGAGGTTTCACAACTATCCATTATGTTGTCTAATGTAACCCTATCCTTGGATATGATAGCCTCAATATTCTTTGTCTACTAGGATTGATGCAATAACTGTAGAGTTTTCTTCCTTTTTCCACACTATTTTTAGCCTTACTTTTTGTTGCTTTTAGAATGCCCAAGTCCCATGAGATGGTCTGGAAAACTTCCTTCAACTTCTTTTCTAAGTATCTCTTCTCAGCCTTATCCTCTATGATCTTCAACAATGACTCAACATGGTTGTCAAAGTTGTCCAATGCCAAGTTCAAGTTCTCTACATCATCCTTTCCTTGAAATGTTATTCACAGTATCTACTGCCCTAGCAATCACCTTTACCTTCTTATCCCCCTTTTGTTTTGACATTTCCTTTTCCTTAGAAAATGCCATGAAGGATAACCTCATGAATTTATCCTCATCCATGCTTTCCACATCAATTCTTACTAGTTTGGCCATACTTTCCAACAATAGGGTGGAGGAGGTATCCAATTCTTATTTAAGATCTATTCTTACCTCTTCTTCTTTTTCTACTCATGTCTCTTTTTCCTTCTTTTCCTCTTGTCATTTCTCCTTCTCTTGTTCTTTCTCTTCCTATTTTTCTTTTATATGTTCTTCCTCTTCTAATGCTATCGCACTGTCCAAATTTTCTTGAAATGGATCATTTATATCAAGTGAAGTGTCTAATGATATAGGCACACCAGAAACAAAGAAGTCTAGTTGCTTGTCAACTTCACTTTCTTGCTCACTCACTTCAGCTATCCTAGAGCTTTCTCCCATTCCTAAAGGTGTAGGATTGGTATCCTTGGGAGGCGAGATCTTCTTAGGCATGTTGCACATAATAATTTGGTCCAATACCTTTTGTGTGTCTTCTATAACCTCATCATACTTCCTTGCCATTATCTTCACAAGTTTGGCCTTTGTTCTCAATAGAGGTTTCAACTCTTTAATAATTCTCTCCCTCTCTTGTATGGAGACTAATAGAAATATGTCTTCAATAGCCTTATTTCTTATAGTCTCATCCTCTAAATGTACTAACTATTTTCTTATTTTCAACTTTCTATACAAGTCCTTAGGAATACTGGCCTCAATTTCTAACAAATCCTTCTTGTAAACTAGCAAGTGCTCAATTACGATATCTTCAATTACTGCTTGATTGTCAGAATCATACCTTTCATAGCATCTATTTACTATCTTTAGATTTCCATTTCTTATTATTCTCTTTTGTAACATCTTGATATCCAGCTTCCATAGATCTTGTGGCTTCTTCTGTACTTCATTTTCCTCTTTCTTCTCAGTCACCTTGTCCCCTTTCTTCTTTATTTCTACTTCTATCTTTTGTTTCTTTAGACTACTTAGTTTTTTAGATCTTGTAGATCTCCTAGGAATGCTTGCAAGTGCAACCTCTTGTTCAATATTTTCAGGAGTGATTGATAAATCTATTATAACGGGAGTAGGACTTACTATCTTTTCAGCTTCAGAAGGAGGAGGTGCCTCAATTGCCAAGCTAGAGGACCCTTCTGTCATCTTTGTACTTACTTATTTTAGTTTCTCCTTTGTAATTCATGCCTTCATAGCAATGTCATCAATCATTTTCTCAATCTTCCTTTTCCTTGTCCCTTTATCCCATTCTTCTCTACCTTTTGCTGACTATTCCAAGTAAGTTCCCCATCTCTCTTCAGATGTGTCTATCTCAGCTGCTAATACATGTTCAACTTGCATTGTAAGAACTTCATAACTAACCTCATACCCAATAGGGTACCACCATTTCTTTCTTGGTTGTATTGCTTCAAAGCACACACAATTAGTTTCAACCATGAAACAAATTATGTCTTTATACTTTTCTACCAACTCCTCAGGTATTTTGTATCTCTCCTTCATTTTCCTTTGAAGGATCTTAATCATTGCAAATAATTCTCCATCTAACCAATCTTTTTTCTATCTCCTAAAGATCTCTGATATCTATATGCCAATGGGTATACTATCTTTCCATGCTCTAGGGTGCATTCTAGGAAATTTGTGTACAATGTGAATGTACATGTGTATCAGGAGTGAACCAAACCTGAAAGATTTTGATTTTTCCTTCTTGATAATCCTCACATTCTCCAAGAACTTCTATGCTAGGATTTCACATAAGTTATATCTGGTGGTTTCCTTCACCATTATATAGGCCATCATAATTACCCCCACTGACACATAATTAAGTCTACTTCTATAGTACAACTTATATCATAGTAGAATTGCTACCAATATCACATCTTGCTGAAAGATGTCATTGATAGTTATCACTCTCTTTTCCAATTTGGAGTGTGTTAGGGTCTCAACTTGTTTCCTAATGTTTTTCTCTACTACTGGGAGGGCTCCACTATTGTTTAATATGGTTATCTCATGAATTAGATGTCTACATATCTTAACAGGTTGCTCTCCTATCCAAATGAATTGATCATGGATCTTTCTTAGTATTATTTTGAACCATTCGGTCTCGTAGAACTCATTAAGAAGAGTTAAATTAATGATAGATTGGTCTTCCAAATGTTTGAACTCTTCTATCATCTTTCCATCAGACTCTATCATTTCATCCATCTCCCTATATATCTCTACATCGCCTATGGTCTCATACTTGTAGTGAATATAAGCCCTAATATCTTCAACATGTAACACATCATATGGGTTTTTTGAAAATGCTCCTTTCGGATCATCCTCACAAGACTTAAATGGGTGGCTCTTAAACTTATACCTTGGTCTATCAATAACATCAAATATGATAGGTGCATCCATAGCTTCTGGGAGAGTTTATAATCTAAATACCTTTAATACTCCAGTTTCCAAAATTTCTGCTTCCAACGATCACACAATGTAGTTGCTAGATGGCTATAGTGCTTCTTAACTATGTTCTCCTTGGTTTCTACTAATCAAATGGTGCAGAAATGATATGTTTCAAGGTTTTTTATCCATCACAAGGTGAGTGAATGCATTAATCATAGGTAGCTCAACTTTGCACACTGTTCAGTCTATCATAAAGTTTGCGATCATAGGATATGAATCTCCAAGTGCTGTGATCACAAACATAAACTCCATTGAGTCTGTACATACCATATATAAGCTTGCATGAGCTTATTTCACATAATCACGGGCTGGATATATTCTGTTGTCTACATCCAATGCTCCCCCTAAGTCCATGTGGCCTTCTAGGTTGATGTAGTAATGTCAACATCATGCGAAGATATGATAGTATCTACTATCTCTCCCTGAACCAATGCCTTATTGAGATCTTTTACCTTCCATATCTTTTCATTATCTTCATTTGCTGGTTTCTTAAAATGATTCTTAAACTCATCCATGTACTCATTAAGACTTTTACCACTGTCAAATATTCTTCTTTATAACCACAGGTGGTGGTCCTCTTCTATTGTTCATTCCATTATACCTGAAAAACTTTGATATGTTTCCTAAGTTGTTGCAATTGAAACATGTAGGTGGTCTTCTATCCTGATTAACCTACGACTTACAATACCTAGTAGTATGCCCAAGTGTTTTGCATTCGTAGCCTGTGATCTTGGCTTTTGACTCTTCTCTAATGTAATCTTTTCTGTTCCTTGACTAATTAGGTTTTCTACATTCTAGTTTCTTATGTCCATATGCATAATAGTTGTAATAATAATCGATAAAGGGTTTGAAAGGACCTTTACTTATGCAATCTCTTTTCATGTGTCCAACTTTGTTGCATCCAAAGCATCTAGCTTTGAAAGGCCTGATATGATCTTTAGGTTATTCAAAAGTGGATCTATCTTCAATATTCTCTTCATGTGATTCATCAGTAGTCTTAGAACATTCTCCTTCATTGTATCCAATTCTAGTCATGTCTCATTTAGGTTTCTGTCTCTCTCTTTGCTCATCAATTTTATCACTGATCATGTGTAACTTCTCAGTGTGTAATTTGGATTGAGTGAGTTCACCTTTTATGATCTGATTGTACTTCTCCAATTCCTAACTTTTATCCTTGTAGTGATCAAGTTCAGTCTTCATTTGTCCTATCTACACATTTGCTTCTTGTAGTGTCTCTTCAACTTTGTATCTTGCATCCTTTTCATGTTAAATTTCTTTAATCATCAAAAGATTAATTTTTTCTTTTTCTTGCTCCAACTTCTTTACTTGGTCTAATGTATCATTGTTTGAATCCTCTTTGATCTTATCCATAAGGTCTTATCTTTAACTTCTTGAAAGTTCAAGCTATTCCTTTAGTTTCTTAATGGAACCTTTTGCTCTTCTTAATTTGAATTTGAATTTGCCATTCTCAGCCTTTTCTTTGTCTAGGTCATCAAGTGCTACTTCAAAGTTCTCTTGAAAAATTTCTAAATCCATTATGATCTCCCTTAAGCTATTAGGATTTCTCTCCAAGGGCCAATAGATATTATACCAATTATTAAAATTAAGTAATACTTAGAGGGGGGTGAATCAATATTACATCACTTCAACTTAAACTTAAACCAATTGCAAATAAACCATATCAATGCTGAAATGAAAAGAACATAAACACATAACACATAACTCATAACACCGTTATTTGTTTTTGAGGAAACCCTGGCCAAGGGAAAACCTCGGTGGGGATGACACCCACAACTATGCACTAAAATATTGAATCCCTATTAGGAGATCTAGCCCTGTTAGGAGCTGAGTATTACATAGTACATTTCCTTGTTAGAGGAATAGAAAACCCTGTTAGGGGTATACAAAAACCCTGTTAAAGGTGTGGTGAGCTTATAGCTCTTACAATCAAAATTTTGTTACAAAAGTGTTCTTCAATAAGTGAACTACACAAGCATCTGCTATGCTTTGATAGTTCCAGTTATAGTTCTATCAATCTCCGATCTCTCATCTGCTATATTCCTTTTCTAATATCCCAAATTCATATCCATCACATATATATATATCTATCACATAGTTTTTGCACTTATTTCTTCCATAAAATACTCTATACTTATATCAATTCAGCCATCCTGTTGGGTCTAAAATATAATATAAAACATAACAATTACTTATACAAATGATAAATGTAGAGTCAAAGATCTTGTATTACCAAATTTTAGGCAATATACAACTTTCATCTGACTTAGTACGTTATCATTCTATCTAACCTTCCCTTAATCATCACAACTGTTCATATGCCCTATTTCACTATTTCTCTATCTTCACATACCTTCATATCACTGTATCTTACTGATATCAACACCAAAACATGTGAGACCTTAACTAAAGGTCATACATATCCCAAAATGTCTTTCTCTAAGTTCACAAGCCATAATATATCATATATTATCTTCTCTAGCCAAAATAGTACTATGCACTATACTGTTATTTTGATTTTGTACTTAGTCATTTTCATGACTGTGTCTCCCACACTTATAATCACTTTATGCGACCACTAAAACATAAGTGTTTCCATAAATGAAAACCCTTAAGTGATCCCTAGTTCTCTCAAATCATCACTTTCCAACAACCACACAACTAAGAGGGGTGTGGGGGATGAACCAGTTGTGTATTATAATTGTAAACTTTAAAATTTTGAACTAGATCATTAATTAAGAATATAATAGTATTAAAAAAGATGAAAAATATAGACAACAACACCATAACACATAGAGTTTTTGATCTAAAGGAAAAGCCTATTAAGGGAAAAACCTCAGTGGGGATGGAAACCACTAGATAGTGCACTTGTATAAAAATATCCCTGTTAGGAGACCTAGCCCTCTTAGGAGCTGATACAATACATCCAGGACAACAATACATATTAAAGGGAAAAAACCCTATTAAAAGGTCCTTCAACCCTATAAGGATTTGATGAGAACAAAAGACACACTTCTCGAGCACACTGCTTAAAGGAGAAGGTTAAATCCACCTTCAAGACTGATTGTCTAAATATAATAAAGTGATATTACTATTCAAATGACTGAACTAACTAATAGAAACTTGCTTTCCTTTATAGTTCCATTTAAGTGCACAAGAAATGATCATAGATTCCACTCATACCTCTTCTCTTCAGCTCTTCTCACATGAAAAATCACTCATACCTCCCACATACATTGATTACATTACATTAGAGAATTTAATCTCCTTTATAAAAGTTACATGTCTCAATTAGGTCCGCATGTTAGGGCTTCCCTAATGTACAAACAATTATGTAATGTCCACCCTAGTATTATGATATTTTGGTCTGACAAGATCATTACATTTAGTATTATGGATTATAAGTTTTTCTTATTTTGATTAGATGATTAGACATTTTGAGCATATGTTTGGTTAATAAAACTATTTTATGAAAGTAATACATGATTTACAATATTAGCATGAGATGTTGTTCATATGTATATTTTTTGTGAAAATGATTCATTCTTGTTATATATTATGGAGTTATGATTATTTTGGAGCTAACCATACTAATCCAACTATTCTTTGATAATGATACCGTCTCATGTTCTTGTGGGATGAAGAGAGGTAGTCGTAGTCACTTATATGGAAGATCCACATGATGTCACACTCTCCCTCCTTGTCTACCACTGATTTGTATATATACATATGTTGTTGTCTATGTTCTCTCAGCTTGATGATGCAGGATGCATGTACCAAGCATCAACTTCACCTAGCTACATAAGTCTGAGTGTGCCTTCAAATACTCAAATGTTGTTGTGTGGAGATATTGCCAAGATAATCTGAAGGATTCTCTAATGACTTAGTTGGGGGTTTGAACAGTATTATGATTTTGTTGATTTTGAGATTTATGTTTTAGAGTATGTTTTCATTATTCCTTTATATATGTGTTGTGCTTTTCTATCTTTTAAATATAAAATTGGATGTATGGGTTATGTAGTATATAAGGGTGCACACACATATACCTACGTATATATAAATAGTTATAATATATGTGTTTTCTTTACATATATAAATGTATTTTTATGCTTATAGAATAAATGATGAATTATAAAATAAAAATAAAATAAATGAGAGAAATAAATTCCTTATTAGTAAAACTAGCTTACCTAGGATTTTTGAACCTGAGACCTCCTATGAGTTAGGCTAGTTAGTTTCCATTTGGATATGTGAGTTACTTGAGAATTATTTTCACCTCTTATCTAGTTATGGTCTTGATAGGTAAAATAAGTTAATAAAAAATAAAACATTTAATTAAGTTTACGAGAGTTTCTTTAATTTTTGGAACCAACTATAGTAGTTGGAGTAGTTTATTCCCTAAAAAAACTCCTCCAACCATATGGTTGGATATTAATATTTGGAGGAATTGATGGATTAGGGGATTAGGAGAAAATTGTAAGATCTAGGGTTTTAGGAAGAATTATTTGATAGATTGTTTAGAGAAAAAAATTTGGAATACAAATTTGGCTTGGTGTTGTGGAGATTATAAGAGAAGGAAGGAGGTTCTTGGTATTAGAAGGGTTTAGGGATATTTCCTGGAAGGACAAAGCTTGGAAGAAGGTGTTGTGGATTGCTCAACTTTGGAAGAGATTTCTCCACAGGACTCCAGGGAGGGTCTAGAACCAGGGAAATAAGCTTATTGTCTATGGATATGTGTGTGTGTGTGTGTGTTTTTAAATGTATATAATGTTCATATGGTCTAAAAAGTGTTTATTTTAAAATAATTTATTGATTTGGATATGATGTTGGCAATGTTTAGTGTTATTCGGGAAGAATGGTGAATTAACGATAGAATATCTCTTTCAAATTTCTTCTTGGGAGGGTTATTGTTGTCCATATGGATGTTATTAAGTTATTTAATTTGTATATGTATATTTTAGGGAAGTTTAGGGAATATTAGGAATGTGTAGGAAGGATAAGGAAGATCTGTTTTTGGTTTTTCCTTCTTGTTCCTTATGCATATTTTTTCAATGAATTCATAAATAGTTTTTGTTTTTGTTTTATTGGGGATGTATTTTGAGCTGGAGAGGGGTTATGGATGTGATAATGAGAGAACTTAACTAGGTAAATCTCATAAAACCTTCCCTAAACACTCTCCATACTTCACTTGGGTCATAGTTTCAATTTGGGACTATTTGGGAACTTTGGAGTCGGTTCTCATTCGAGTAAAAAAGTCTGAACCTATTTAATCATACTAGCCTATGGGGATACTCATAATAAATTATGGTAGTAATCATATCAACCTTTTGGAATACTCATATTGGATTTTTGGGTCATGGGAATCCAAATTGATCACCTTATGGCTTGGAGTTTGGTCCGTGTCTTTTGGTTTTTGATCATGATCTTTGTTTGCATCATTTTACCTCTCTGAATGTTCAAAATAATGCATGAGGTTAATAAAAAAGTTTTACTTAAGGTGTCTTGTGTGTGACATCATTTTTATTATTCTTATTATGCTTATGGTTAAGATTAGGACTCATTCAAAGGGTCTGAGTACCTAGGAGAGTTTCCTAAACCTATTAATTAGAACCTTTAAAGTATTTCCTTATCTTTTTGGCATGTGTTGGTGTAGGGGACTAGGTACCCTAGGTGAGTGTATCACCATAGGTTTTGAGGCCCAAAGTGGTTTCCAAGGGATACTATGGGTGAGTTTATATTTAAGTGCTAACCATAAAAATTAAACTTGGGAAGGGGGTTTCAAAAGATAATGAAAGACATATAATGTTACAGTCCACATAGATCTGTTGGAGTACCAAGACCATGGGTAACTGCCAAGGTGGATCCTTAACATAAAAGGGGACTGAGGTGACATGGTTTCCATGGAGAATCCCAATACACAGGCTATGTGATGACACTCACCTAGATTGTATACTAGAGCCTTAACCTTGTGTTATAGTATGGTGATATTTTGTTGTTTATGTCATTTATCTTTTGGTATTTGATTGAATGATTCTTTTTCCTTAGATTTCCTTAGGCCTTGTGAGTACCTTGGTTCCATCTGCTAGCATAGGGGGTGGAATTTCACAAGTTTCACATGGTTGGGTGGAAAATCTCTTTCAAGGTACTATTTGTGGTTCATGTATTGGCTTGTATTCAGATTTGTATAGTGATGAAGACTTCATATTTTGTATCATGTACATTTATTTGTTGTATATAAAGATGTAAAAGATCTAATTGTAAGTCCTCAGACAATTTGATGTAATTTTATTTGAAAGTGAAATAAAGAAGCAATGGAATTTGGGAAGGGTAGTTTTAGGAACATCAATGTGAATGTTCATTTGAAATTTAGAAAGTTGTAATAAAGAAATGTAATTATGTACCTTATACCCTATCTCTCTTTGAAGCTTGAAATGAAAATCGAAAAGTAAGGATTTGAAAATGGAAAGTTCACTTATGGTTTGAAAGTATAAATATTCTATATGTAGGTATGGTTAATTGGAAAAGAAAAGGATAAATGTATTTAGTTTTATGAAAGAAGTAATATGTTCCTATATCTTTTCTAAAATCTAAATGTTGTGTAAGGTAGGGAAGGAAATGAATTCATTAAGGTAGTTATATTGTATAAGTGATTTTAATACAAATAATAATCATTAAGGGAATCTTTAAGGATATGTTCAATTTTAGGAATTTCAAATAAGATCTTATTAATGTTTAAAAAAAAATTAGTTACTTTTCTTGTACTTTAGACCTATTCCTTATTGGTTCCCTTACGGGGACATTACATTTGGTATCAAAGCCCTGGTTGCTATACTGGGAGCTCTAGGGTCTATTTGTGTTTAACTTAGTTACTTCTTCTCAATGGATATAAAACCAACTAGTTACCTATACTTATGTTGTACCACTCTTCCAGGATGTCTCCCATCACCCGTATAAGAGCTAAGGAAAGAGTTCAAGAATATTCCTCTAGATCTCAAAAAGAGAGTTCCCATGGGGAATATGAGGGAGAATAAAATCAGGATAACCATAGGAATGAGAGTCAGAGTAATGACTTCGAAGGGGCCCAAATGAGAAAAATTATGCAAATTTTTTTGAAAAGGCTAGACACCATTGAAAATAGATTGAACCATGAGGAATAAAACCAATCTCACCATCATGATAGGGAAAGAGATAGAAGCCCTGGGAGAAGGGAAGCTATACCAGATTTTGAAGACATGGATACCTCTCACATGAGGGATTTACTTAAAGTCAAGCTACCCCTCTTCTATGGTAATGAAGGGGGATCCTTAGAAGAAACTTGGTTGTTTGACCTCAAGAGATGTTTTTCTATTTATCCCTTTAGTAGTAATGTGAAATATATATGTTCCATCCTAAACTTGAGAAAATTTGCATCCACCTGGTGGCTTATGGAAGAGGAAAAACTATAGGTTAGAATTAACACTGTTTCTTGGGAATTATTCCTATAAATTTTTAAAGATCGGTTCATGTCTGACCAATGGAGACAAGGTAGGAAAGATGAGTTTGACCACCTTAATCAAGAAAACATGACTTCTGAAGAATATGAGAGAAAATTTTATGAACTTAATCCCTTCTCAAGATACAAAGATGATGACCCTATTCTTGTTCAATATTTTATAAGAGTTTTAAATGACCGCTTATCAAGAGATGTGGCAGTCCTTGAAGCCAAAAGTTTCTGGGATGCTTAACCAAGGCCTTTCTATTTGAGAGGAAACTAAAATCAGGATGAGGTGGTTCTTCTAGTGGCCAAGTGTTTAACACTAGATGAGGTTCTAAAGGGAAATATGATCAAGGGAATTCTAAATCCAATAACAGACAATCATCCTTTAAAGGGGGAAAAAAATTTCCACAAAAATAAATTTTAGAATAATAACCAAGGTAATGGTAAGTTTCAACACCCCTAGAACCACAGTAATAATCAGACCCAAAAAAGGTTCACTTCCTAACCATCCCAGAATTCTTAGAATTTCAATAAAGGGGGTTATCAACAATCCAAAACACCTCCTAGAAATAAATTTGTAAGGAAAATTGGGTATTTTTCCTATGGGAAACATGGACACATTGCAGTTCGTTGTTCTCAACACACCAACTTTAGCAATATTTAGAATCAGGCAGCTTTAGAACCAACTATAGGAGATGTTGGCCTATCCCATAGGGTGTTTTCTGTAGTTGATCATAGAAAATTTGACCACTAGAGCACACTCATTGAGACTACAGGTTCGTTAAAGGGTAAACCCATTTCTATCTTATTTGATTAAGGAGAAACCAATTTCTTTATATTTCCATCATTAGTAGAGAAGTGCAGGCTAGTGGCTAAAGGATAGGGAGTTAAGTGACAGGCAAAAATAGTCTCCGGGGCTAATATGACCATATACTTGTGTGTTCAAAATTGTAACTTGGGATTAGGACCCTTCTCTACCAAGTTAGATCTTCAAGTGATTCCCCTTGGATCTTATCAAGTTGTCTTAGGGATGTGTTGGATATATTTTTAGGTTTTTGAGGTTTTCCTGTCCAAGTCATGGTTTACTCATTTTACAATTTTTTTGTGGCCTAGGTTTTTGAAATTCATCAAATTTTCCCTAATCAAGTTTGAAAAAACCCTTGCCCTAGGTTGTGTCTTTGAAAAACCTTGTTTCTTCGTATAAACCCTTAATTTGGCCCTAATTCTTATGATTTGCCATTACTTTTTGGCAACTTAAGTGTCTTGACCATGCACATGCTTATTTCTATCAAGCGTTCGCTGAATCGTGTAATGTTGTTTCATGTCTCTAAGTCATTCAGCGAGTAGGCAAATGTATTAAACCCAAGTCATGTATCATGCTAGTCGCTAAGTCTCCAAGTTATTTAGTGGTTATCCAAACCTTTGAGTAGATCAGCGAATGTGTTATTTCCTATTCACTCATTTCGTGGCAGTTTCTTGTTAACTTTCAGCGACTTGGCACAACAGTTTTCTCTGGCTCTCTTAATCAGGCGGTTATGTTCAAAATGCCTCAGTGAACTAGTGAATGCTATTGACTATCTTTTCATCTGACGGTTGTGTTTTAATCTCGCAAAGATTGGGTCCTACTCAAAATCATTTGGTGATCAAGCGGCTAGGTCATGTTTGATACTCTCTAAATTTGGCAGATCTAGTAATGAAATTTGGCGGAGTCCTAAGTTTTCACTTATCACCTAATCTCAAAGAAAAGTGGCCATGCCCTAAGTCATATGGTGATAAAGAAAATGTAGTATTCATGGGATCTCAGAGGTTTTAGTGAAGCCCCAAATGATTCAACAACTCGAAGAACAAAGGAAAATTTAAGTGTGTTTTTAAATTGTCACTGATTCCCATGATAAAAGAGTTATGGTCAAAGACTTTAAATGATTCAGCAATAGCCGCTGATAGTGTTGAAGATCAATGGTCAGTGCGTAATCTCAGAATCTAACCTTTGGTTTTAAAATGTTTAGTGAATTAAAGGTAGATGTCATTCGCTCATTCTCGAAGCTTGATAGTGGTTAGCTATTCCTTCCTAAGAATGTGAGATAGCCTTGTTCACTGATTCTCCTAGTGAGTGTTGGGTTAAAGAAATGGTTCCAAGAACTGGCAAAGTCTTTAGTCACTGAATCTATAAGTTGAGCATGGATTAGCATGTGTTTTGAAGGGTTTCCCATGAACTGTTGATCATCTTTGGGATCAACGGTGGTCACAGAGTCTCAAAATAAAACCTTGAGTTACAAAGTCCTTCCGAGATTAAGCAAATCACCTTGTCACGTGATCTCCTGACTTATCCTTGGGTTAGCTTTTCTTTCAGAGACCATGAGATCCTTTGTTTGCGTGATCGCTAAATTTTGTCTAGTTGAGTTTTTGTGCCATAAATGTTATCAGCTATTGTGACATGGAACAAGTACTGTGCCAAGCTAGAAAAGGGTAGAAAGCCATCTAATCAGGTTTTAACAAGGGTTTTAATGCAAAAAATCCCTGATTACTGCTCTTGTGCCATGTTTTTGATTTTTTAAATCATCCTATCAGCATCCATGCCATGGTAGCTCTAATTTGAAGGTTGGCAATATCAGAATTAAATGCATAAGTGACTTAGGTTGGATTTGCTATGATTTGGAAATCGTATGCACACAAATTTTGAAGTATATAGATAGGATTGCATTGCTTTTTGTGTTCAAAGTCATTCTGGAGATAATTGAGATTGTGCTATTGTAGTAGTGAGTGAATAGTGTGAAGAATTGCAGAGCTAAGAAATTCCCGTTCAATCAAAGATGAGTCATCCTATAGCGAAGGGAGCGTCATCCAATGGAACCACAAAAGAATAGGGTGGAGATGATAGAGGGAAGCAAAATTACTCAGATGAGTTTGTCAGGCTACTTCCTGGTTCAAATCAAAATAAGAAAGCCATCAACATGGCATTTGAGGACTTCATGGACAAATGTAGGGACCCCATTACTTCTGTAGGTTCTGATTTTTCCTTGTTCTCATATTTTTACAATAATAGAAGTAGACCTATAACTATATGCAATGCTTGGGTGTTGGGAATGGAAAAATTCATTGTGCCTGATGTGTTTGTAGATGTTGATTCAATTTTTATTCCTCTTCTTCTACTGAAATTGATTTAAGGAAGGAAAAGGAAAAATATACTAGTAATATAGGGCAAGTAAAAAACCAAATAGTCAAGCATATGCCTAAACATGATAAGTACATAGCCCCTCTCCCACCAAATATGAATTCCCCTTATTCATTTACATCCTTCAATCATTATATGAAGCTCTTGTGTCATGGGTTGTGTAGGGTTTTGGGTATAGATGGGGATGATGATAGATTGCCTGCTGATCTTTTAATGATAATCCTGGACATTTAGAGTACCCACACAAACACTGAGTATGATTATATCTAGTATATAATTGATAGGATGCATGAAGGGTTTGTGTTTGTCAAGGAGAAGAAAAGGCCTATTAAGTTCATGCATTACTCTATTCTCATGCATTTGATTCTATACCACCATGTTAATAACTTTGATGCAAGAGTGTTGAAGATTAAGACCCATTTTAAGGATAGTCCTAGCCCAGTGTAGTATTGGGTGAAGGTTTGGAATATCACATCCAATGAGTGTGACTTTTCCATTTTTTAGAATTACTTTGTCCATCCAATGCTTGAAATGTTAGGCACAAATGTGGTGAGATTGCCAACTAAGGTTTAGAGAATTTTAAGACCATTGTAATTTAAGGACAAGTGGCCAAGAAACCATAATTGGGGAGATTTTTACCAGGGAAATAAATCCATAGTTATTAGAGTATATGGGTGCCCTCAGCCTCTACACCTGCTACCAAGATATGTAACTCCTAGGGTGGCCATGATGGAGTTTATTTGGTAGTTAATGTGGACTAATAAAGAGCATCTAGGGCCTCATAGAAAGGGTACTTTCACACCCAAGCAATTCAAGATTGATAGCTTTCTGATTGGGAAAAGAGCACTAGATCAAGTCAGCAGTTGGTTAAATCATTTTAAGATGACTACAGGTACATGTTGATATGTTGATTCTAAGGGCTTCATTAGAATGGCCAGGATGACTTTGATTCCTGGTATTGGAATGATTAGAGAACATGAGGGCCTTGATGAGGAGGATATAGTAAGAAACATAATAGACTTTAATGAAACAAAGAGGAAATGGACTAAGTACTTTGAATTATTGGACTTGCAGACTCAATTGAAGGAGGCTGGAATTCCTTTTAGTGGCTTTTTCCCTAAACTCTCATACTTGCAAAGAATGGAAAAAATGGTAGAAATGCATGGTACCCTATCCAACTAGTTGGAAGGGATGCTTGAGGAGAAGCTAGATGTGCTAAGGAACTATTCCACCTCTGAACCTGAGGAATTCATTGATGAATCACAAGAGGCAAACAGTCCCCCTCTAGCAGGTGAAGAACCAATTATTGACCTAACCCTACACCCAACAAAGGTGGAGACCACTTTAGAGCCACCTTTGAAGAAACAAAAAATTGAGAAAGGCAATTGGGGAAGGAAAGAAGATAAAGACACAAGAAATAGGGGACTTGGCATTAGTATTGGGATAGGATGAAAGAGAATTATACGAAGAAGAATTTCTTAGTGATGACCAGTTTGTCAAGAGTAAGGAATTCATGGAATTTCTAGTTTGGAGGAAACATGAGGAAGTGAAGAAAGCTCTGCCTGAAGGTATGGAACCAAGTGAAGAAACTTTGAGGGCCTTAACTTCATATGATCCCAGCCTTGAGAAGATCTCTATTGAAGAAGCTAGAGAGATGGTTAAAACAAGTGGCATGCTTCTGACTCCCAGGTTGGATTTGACTTCTGCCTTTATCATTGACTAGATTAGAAAGCAACAGGAGGGAAAATTGTCCTATGAAGTGCATGTTGATGATGTGATTAGAGGGAGTGGTTATGACCCAAAGTCACAAGCTTTTGCACTTTGGTCATTGGCCCCAAGAACTCAAAAACCATGTCTAGTCAGTATTGAAGACAAAATGGAAGGTAATAAAATTATCTGGACTATACAGAATATGACTGATCTTGAAGTTTCAAATGTAGTAACTCACCTTGCTCATCTCAATGAGGAAAAGACCATCCAATTATTAGAGAGATATAAGAAATTGTTTGAAAATTCAATGAAGGTTGCCAAGGATAGAGATCTAAAACTCATTATGATCAAGAAGATGGAGAGTGAGTTAGAGGAGTTAAAAGCAAAACTTGAAGAAGCAGCTAAGGTAATGCATCCCCCCCTTTGTTGATTGAAACCCCTCCTCAATTGGGAACATAGGTTCATGAGTGCCCAGTAGAAGACCTAGAGAAAGTCAGACTAGAAGCAGCTCTTAAAACTATGACTGGTGTTGTGCAAAATAGGTAGAACAAGATAAAAGAAAAGATGGAATTAGTCCATCAGTTAGTCATCATGTTGCATAAGACAAATGATAAGATAAATGAATCATTAGCTACTTTGGAGCCACTTCATAGCATTTGGTCTAGGAGGAGTTTGTTATTTGATAAACTTGATAGTTTGCAAGAACATAGGCCTGGTATCCCTGAGGTGGTAACTGAAGTTTATGAGTAGATTGGGTTGGTTGTTTCTATTTCAATGTTTTTTAAGGGGAAGTCAAATCAAGTGAGGGGAAAATTGGCTATTTTTGATAAAGATTACAATAAGTTTTTACTTCTATTTTTGCAAGTGATGGAAGTGTGGTCAGTTTGGTTGAATGGAAAACATCAATGGATTACTTGGTGATTAGGAAAGTGGTTTTCCTTAGTGGTGAAAATACTTTAGATCTGGATGGGTGCAATAGTTTAATTGATAGCTTATTTAAAATTGAAAGTGATTGCATACAATTTTTAGTAGAGGCTAAAAGTGTAACTAATTCCATGTGGGATCAGCAGATCAAATCACTATAGGAATTGTTGGCTTAGAATTGGTCATCTGATGATGATGTGGTAGGATGGGATAAATTGACAAAGAAGAAAAAGAAGAAGCTAGCTACCCAGACAATAGAAGCAGAGGAAGAAGAATAGAACACACATGGAACCTATTCCAAAATTTGAGGGAGAGCATGTTTCAAATAGAGGATGGTGTAGGTTATCCGTATGGTGGTCATTATTCATGCTACCAATCAAAGTAACTGCTTTGAAGATATTTCCAAACAAAGGTGCCACTTGTGAAGTTGTTAGTAGTTGCAAACTAATTTTTGTTGATGTAATCACTACTTTTTGGTTTGTACTTTTGTCTTTAGTGCAAGTCATTTTCCTAGCCATCCGAAGCTTGTTGCATCCTTTTGAGGATTCCAAGATGGCTAGAAGTATATATAGGAATTTTTTCTCTTTTGTGGTGGTGGTGAAAGTTTTTTTAAAGCAGACTAAATATAGATTCCAAATTTCTTTCATGTTTTGGCCGAAGTTGTAATAAATACAGTTGAAAGTTAATAAAAATATACTAAAGTTTCATTGCTAATTCTGGTTGTCTTTATGTATGGATGCTTTGAATTTTCATGCATTTAATTAGTAAGGCTAGTTTGATGCATTATTCACAAGGTGAATATAGGGGTTGAACTCGAGTTTCTTTCAAGGAGAGAGTAAAACCTTCAGGGAGGTCTCTGAGATTTGAAAGTCTATACATGAATTTGATGTCAGGGTCAAAAATTGGGAGAATGAATTGTTAGGCAATTTATTTGAATTTCAGTATCTTTATATTGATAAGATTCTGTAGATTTACAATTTTGACTCTTACCAAATATATAGGGCACTGGTTTAGTTTGATTTACATTTGTTCACCATCTTTCAATCAAAAATTATATTGATTTACTTTTACTTGTATGTTTGTGATCTATATTGGCTATGTCAAGTACATAGATCAGTTTTGTGATGGTTTGAAGAAGCACTTTGAAAAGGTTATCCTTCCTTGGGTTTAAACTCATAAAAAGAAGAAGGATGAATATCCTTATGCCATTGTTTCATGTTATTTCATTCATAATATTCATTACAGTGCTATGCATCAGGATAATTTGGGCTGTACTGAGAGTCATAATGTCATATTGAATTAAACTTGAAGAGGATAACATAACAGTGAAGGAGCTGATTCACATTTTGAAGCTGAAATGTTTGAGAATAACTAATTGTTTTAGGTAAACCCGCCTGAGTTTCATACTCAAAGTGAAGAAGGCATAAGGCCTTATTATCTTAGCATTTAAATTGTTCTAGATGCATCTGTTTGGAATGCATTAGTCATTGATTCAGTAAATTTTCTAAATATTTCAACCATCTGCAAGTTTAAGTGCTAACAAAACTGGCGAATTTGCTGGGGATCTTTTCTTTCTAAGAAAATAGTGTACAATGGATGGGTTAGGGTTTTGTTGAGTATCTATTGTTGTGGTATAGACTAGTTATAATCATTCAATTCCTGCTTATAAGTGGGTGGCAACTCTAAAAATTTGTGTATACCAGTTGCTAGTAGCAGTAAACTTTTGATATATCCTATTGTGACACACTATGAGTCAGCCGAGGTTCACTAGATCTTCTTTCAAAGATCACCCAGAAAATAATATGGGTGATGAGCTTCTTACACCTGGTAGAAAATAGTGGTCTAGGAGAAATCACATGACTGCTAACTCCCCAGGACCTTCAAGAGATAGAATACCTACACCACTTTCCCATGAAGCTTCTTCCTACTCTGATGATCCCGAACATGTTAAGAAAGTCATGCGTAGTGTTCATCTTCATGAGGTGGAAATCACAGAGGTAGGTTATTTCCCTACTAGAGAAACCTTAGAGCAACTAGAAGAAACTTTTGCTGCTGAAACTACCTCATATGATTCTAAAAAATTGAGGGAAGAAGTGATTGCTTTAAGGAAAAAGGAGCGTGAGCAATTATTAGAGATTGCTAATAGAAGGAAAGAAAGAGAACAACAAATATATGAATTTCTCATGGAAAGGAAAGATTTGATAAGAAAAACTAAGAAGAATGAGATCTAGGCTAAGGATCTAAACCAAGATATTCAGGGTTTAGATAAGGATTTGTTTGGTGATATGGAGACTCTAAGAAATTAGGCTGAAGAAGTTAAGCCTAATCATGAGGAATTTGAGGGGACAAGACAAGTTCTCCGGCAATAGTATCCATCTGAAATAAAGAGGAATGAGGATCTTAAAAATGCCACAAAAGAAATTCCTGATAAGGGAAAACAAAAAATCGTTGGTATAAATATTAGTGAGCCCATGAAAATTGTTACTATCTCTAGTGCACCCTCTCAAGCAAGCATAGATTTGGAAAAAGCTAGAAAAGCTAAAGAGGATTTGGCGCTTCAACTTGAGAGATTAGAATTGGAGGCTACTGTAGATGAGATGAAGAGAAAGATTGCTTTCCTACATGAAAATATGAACACATCTACCAACAGCTCTATCCCTATCATTTCAAGAATGATCCCACCCAATCAGCCTACCAACTCACTTCCAAATTCCAAAACCTTTCATCCTGGACAAAATATACCTGGATCAAATTTGAATACTGGCCAAGTTCCTCTTATAGGTAGTGGTACAATGGGCACTGTACCTGGTCAAAATACTAGAGAAACTCCTATGGCCCAACCAAATTTCCAAAGGAGACCTATTCATTTGGATAGGTATAGACCTTTATTCTTTGATGGTATTCTCGGTCAACCCAATGCTATCCTTAATGAGATTAGAAAGAAAATCCCATTATTCACTGGAAACAATGTGATTACTTGTGAAGAGCACTTGAAGTTTTTCATAGATAAAGTTAATGATTATGAGATTGAGCATGAAGATGTTATAATGAAACTTTTTGTTCAATCATTGGTTGAAGATACCAAAGATTGGTATTGGGGTTTGCCTGAGAATAGTATTGCATTGTGGGATGAGTTTCTTAGATGCTTCAAGGAGCAATATGAAGAACATGTGAATTCAAGCTACATGCTTAATGAGTTCAACAATATCAAAAAGCATTACAATGAGAGCATGTCAAAATTCAATGGCAGATTCCAAAAGGCTATGTATAAATTGTTCCAAGTATTAAGATTAGATGATGTAGTCTACTTAACCACATACTTCAATTCTATGGATGGAAAGATGTCTTACCTTCTGAGAGATAAGACCCTCGTACCTTAAGGGATGCATTCAAATTGGCTATAAACATTGAAAGTAACTGAAAGGCATCTGGTCAAATGTATAAGAGGGATGAGGGTAGATTATGGGAGGAAGCTAGGCCACAACTTGCAAGGCCATCTAAAGAGCATGATAAAGTGGATAAGGGATTTGGTATTACCAAAGACTTCCCATCAAAGTTTGACAATAGTGGTAGAAATTTTCAAGATGCTAGACCACCTTATCAGAGGTAGGATAGAACCCCTAACTTACGAGATATGCCTTACAAAACAAATTGGAAAGATGGGAGGCCTGTCCTTGATAATAATGAGCCCCAAAAGGGAAGAGATACACTAGATCCCTTGAAGAAAAACATAGCACATAATGTGGAAAATGTCCCTTGGTGTGTGACTTGTAATATGCCTCACTCACCATTCTAGTGTGCTGTGGCTCAGGCCTTGGGAGAAGAGGCTAATAATTCATATGCAGGAGATTATGAAGAATCTAAAAAGCCTACTATTAACATGTTTACTACTGAGATAATGGGGGATTTTTTATCCTCAGAGGATGAGGAAGTTTTTCTTGATGTTGATCATAAAAGGAGGCTTCTCTCTGATTATGAACAACAAGTATTTACTCACTCTGATCATGATGAGTCTGACAATGACAATTGTAAAGATAACATGGTAGAATCAGGGTCAGGTGAAAAATAGTGGAGAAAACCTAGTGATGAAGAAATTAGAACTCTAACTGTGGCTGCTATAACTCAAGCCAAATCCTCATACAATTTGAGGAACAGAAAGGCGGATAATGATTAGGGAGTCCCTAGGTTAGTATTTATCAAGGATAACCTTCAAGATAAGGACTCCCCAAAGCCCAATGTTGTAAATAGTAAGAAGGAAGGGCTTGTGAATGAAAAGAAGAAGAGGGAGGAGATTACTATTGACAAAGTTAAAAGGAAAATTGGCAGGCCAAAAGATTCTCTTGATTTTTCTGCTGATTCCCCTACCTTTGATGTAAGACTTGCTTTGTCCCAAATGAAAGTTTCCATCCCTTTTCTTGAAATGTTGAAGATTTATGAGCATAAGACAACAAATCTAGCTCTCATAAGTGAACAAGGAATAGTCCCTAATATGATGGAAAAAGGGATCTTAGTAGAAGAGCCTATTTCATTGATAACATTTCTGATGTGTGTGTCGGGAACATTGTAACACAAGAACCTTCTTCTATTGATCCATTTTATGTTACACTAATAGTGAACAACTATTTACTAAAAAAATGTATGATTGATTCTGGTGCTGCCACAACTGTAATGCCCTATCATGTGATGAAAGAGCTAGGGTTGCAAGTGGATACATCTAATGGAAGGTGTTATGTTATGGATAATAGGGTAGTACCTATTGTAGGAACTCTGATTGGAATTGAAGTAAAGATTGCTGCATTCCCAGAGGCCACATACAAAATGGATGTGGTTGTTGTTGACACATAGCCACATTATGGCATGCTATTGTCAAGACAATGGGCTGCAACAGTTGGTGGAAAGTTGCAATTGGATCTCTCATATGCTACTATCCCAATTAATGGGACTAAGGTAAAGTTGTTCAAGGAGCCCTGCTCTTTAGTCATGGTTGAAATGGTTGCACCTGAGGACTTGAATTGCTTTGTGGACATTGACATGAATAATTTCATGATTGAAGAAATAGTGCCTTAGATGAAAAATATAGATCCAATAGTAGATGAGTTACTATTGTAGAAAAATGGACTTTGGAAAATGTTCTTTGATGGTGGATGCTCCAAGGAGGGATCAGGAGCTAGAGTAGTGTTCATTTCCCCATCAGGTATCACGTTTAAATACTCTTTCTTGTTGACTTTTGAATACACCAATAATACTGCTGAGGATGAGGCTTTAATATTGGGATTAGACATTTCTATAAAACATGGTATTAAATGTTTAAAGGTCCATGGTGATTCCCAATTAATTATAGCCCAAGTGAGGTCTAGTTATGTTGCCAAGGATGAGAGATTAAATTTGTACAAACATGCTGTTTGGGATAGACTATAATTTTTTGAGGCTTTCAATCTCATTTGGGTGGAAAGGTCCAATAATATCATGGAATATTTTCTTGCTAATGTTTCCCTCAAAAACAATGATATTACCCTCACTGGTGTGTCCATGTTAGAAATAAAAAGTAGGCTTGCAGTGCCCGACAATGTATGTAATTGACAAGTTTTTGAGAATGATTGTGATATCCTTAGGTTTTTGCAAGGCCTAGATCAATATGATGGGAAAAAAATAGATTTCAGTGAGGCATGTTAATGTGTTTAGGGGAAAGAGTACATTATGGGAAATGAGATTGTGCAGTTATCATCAAATCACATACCAAAGGGGCTAGTGGAGTTAGAAGGAATGTTTAAAATAAATGATGGTTATTTGTCTCAAAAGTCTAATACTAAAATGGAAGACTTAGAGGAAATAAACTTAGGATCTGAAACTTCCCCTCAGATGGTGTACATTGGAAAAAAATTGAGTAGAGAGGTCAGAGGAAACTTGATAAGACTTTTGAAGAGATACAAGCATGTTTTTTCTTGATCCTATGATGATCTTAAAGCATATAGAGCTGACTTGTTCCAACATGAGATCCCTCTAAAGGAGGAAACCAAGCCATTTAGACAAAAACAAAGACCTATTAACCCTCTATTAGCAACAAAGATGCAAGTTGAATTGAAAACAATAAGAGATGCTGGTATCATTGAGCCTATTAGGCATTCTTCTTGGGTCTCTAACCTTGTACCAGTGAGAAAAAAGAATGGTGACATTAGACTCTGTGTTGATTTCAGGAATTTGAATGTTGCATCACTTAAGGACAATTATGGACTACCTAACATGGAAGCTATGTTGCATAGAGTAACTGGCTATGAGTTGTTGTCCATGATGGATGGGTTTTCAAGGTACAACCAGGTTTTGGTTAAGGAGTCTGAGCAATTCAAAACAACATTTACTACTCCTTGGGGAACTTATGTTTATGTCTGAATGCCTTTTGGCCTAAAAAATGCTAGGGCAACGTTTCAAAGAGAAATGGATATTGCATTTAAAGAATTGATTAATGTCTTGATGGTTGTGTATCAAGATGACCTCACTACTTATTCTAAGAAAGCTGAGGACCATTACTAATATTTGGAGAAGGTCATTGTCAAGGCTTTGGAATTTGGCATTTCACTAAATCCCAAGAAATGCCAATTTGTTGTAACTGAGGGAAAACTGCTTGGTCATATGGAGTCCAAAGAAGGGGTTAGGATTGATCCAGAAAGAGTTGAAGCCATCAGCAAGGTCCTTCCCCAAAAAATGTCAAAGGTGTGCAATCTTTTCTTGGGCAGATTAATTTTGTCAGAAGACTTATTGCCAATTTTGCAGAATTGGTCAAACCCATTGTAAAGCTTTTGAAAAAGGATGTCAAGTTTGTTTGGAACAATGAAGCTCAACAAGCCTTTGATAAGATCAAACAAGCAATTCAAGAGGCTCCTATTTTAGTCTCCCCTAATTATTCAAAGCCTTTCTCTCTATTTTCCTTTGCATCTTTTCATACTATTGTAGCTGTCCTGTTACAGAAAGATGAAGAAGAGTTTGAGCACCCCATTGCTTTTTTCTGTAAATCATTACAATCTACTAAGTTTAACTATGAGTTGATGGAAAAGAAAGCATATGCACTAGTTAAGGTAGTTAAGGCTTTCAGGCCTTATTTGGTGTGTGCAAAAGTAAATGCATATGTTCCACATGCAACAGTGAAGGATATCTTGAGTCAAAATGAGGTTATTGGGAAAAGGTGTAAATGGATCAATAGGATTCAAGAGTTTGACATTGAACTCCACATAACCAAGCTTGTGAGAGGTCTGGGACTAGCTAAGCTTATGACATAAGAAAACATGGACCTAGTGCAAGTGAACAATGTAGCCATTGGTGAGGAAACTATGACTAGTATAGAAATGCAACCAGGGTATGCCAATATTGTTCATTTTCTCAAAAATGCTGCTTGTCTGCAAGATTTGAATGACAATCAGAAGAGGAGTTTAAGGTTGCAAGCTCAAAGGTATGTTTTGATACAAGGGGATTTATTCTGGAAGGATAATGATGGAATGTTTCTCTTTTGCTTAGATAAATGTCAATCTGAAAAGGTCTTGAAAGAAATGCACTCTGGGATGTGTGGAGGGCATTATTCAGCTAGGTCCACAGCTCATAAAATTTTGAGAGCTGGATATTATTGGCCAGTCCTATTTAAAGATACCCACTCATATGTCAGAAAATGTGAATCATGCCAAAGGTTTTCAAAGAAACTAAAATTTTTAGGTGCTTTGTTGTTAAACCCTGTGGTTGCAGAGGCCCCTTTTGCTATGTGGGGCATGGATTTCATTGGGGAGTTCTCAGAGAAGTCTAGTGGAGGACACAGTCAGATTTTGGTGGCCACTGATTATTTTACCAAGTGGATAGAGGCTATCCCAACTAAAAATGCAACCAGTACGGTTGTGATTGAATTCTTGATGAATAACATTATTACCAGGTTTGGTGTTCCCATAAAATTAGTGATGGACAATGCTATGAGATTTAGGTCACAAGAATTTACTAATTTTTGTGCTGAAATGGGAATAGTCATGTCTTATTCATCCCCATACCATCCACAGGCAAATGGGCAAGCATAATCTAGTAACAAGAGTATTCTGCAGATTCTAAAGAAGACCTTGGAAAGTAATAAAAGGATGTGGCATATGAAACTGAAATTGGCACTATGGGCTGATAGAATTGTTGAAAAGAAGGCAACATGCAAGTCTCCTTTTGAGATGGTGTATGGTTTAAAGTCTAGGCTCCTTGTAAACAACTTCTTACCAATTTACAAATTCATGCAAGAAGAAGGCATGGAAATCAATGATCCAGTACAAGATAGAATGATTTAGTTGGTTGAACTAGATGAGATTAGAAGGGAAGGACAAAAGGAAAATGTGAAGTTGCAACAAAAAATGAAATATCTTTTTGATAAAAGAGCAACTTTAAGAAAGTTCCAGCCTGGTGACATGGTTCTTCAATGGAATGCCAGGGCTGAAGACAAAGGGAAACACAAAAAATTTGAGTCTTTGTGGATGGGACCTTTTATTTTTTTATCAAACTCATGGTAAGGATTCATATTTTTTGAAAAATTTGGATGGTGGAGAACAGGAATTGCCAGTGGATGGACAGTTCTTGAAATTTTTCTTCAATTAAGCTCTTTTTCCATTTCCATGCATAGTAAGTATGTATATATGTATAGGTGTGTTTTCTTTTGTTGTGTGTTCTTTTTAGGCTTCAGGTTAGGGTTTTGTGGTCTTCCACCCAGAGATTCATGGTTTCTTGCTATGAACTTGCATTCAAGCATCCTCAGATAGAGCCACTATTGGATATATTTTTAGGTTTTTGAGGTTTTCTTGTCCAAGTCATGGTTTACTCATTTTGCAATTTTTCTATGGCCTAGGTTTTTGAAATTCATCAAATTTTCCCTAATCAAGTTTGAAAAAACCCTTTCCCTAGGTTGTGTCCTTGAAAAATCTTGTTTCTTCGTATAAACCCTTAAGCTAGCCCTAATTCTTATGATTTGCTGTTACTTTTTGGCAAATTAAGTGTCTTGACCATGTACGTGCTTATTTCCATCAGGCGTTCATTGAATCATGTAATGTTGTTTCATGTCTCTAAGTCATTCAGTGAGCAGGTGAATGTATTAAACCCAAGTCATGTATCATGCTAGTCGCTAAGTCTCCAAGTTATTCACTGGTTATCCAAACCTTTGAGTAGATCAGCGAATGTGTTATCTCGTATTCGCTAATTTCCTGACAGTTTCTTGTTAACTTTCAGCGACTTGGTGCAACAGTTTTCTCTAGCTCTCTTAATTGGGTGGTTATGTTCAAAATGCCTCAGTGAACTAGAGAACGTCATTGATTGTCTTTTCATCTGACGGTTGTGTTTTAATCTCATAAAGACTAGGTCCTACTCAAAATCATTTGGCGATCAAGCGGCTAGGTCATGTTTGATACTCTCTAAATTTGGTAGATTTGGTAATGAAATTTGGTGGAGTGCTAAGTTTTCACTTATCACCTAATCTCAAAGAAAAGTGGCCGTGCCCTAAGTCATATGGTGATTAAGAGAACGTAGTATTCACAAGATCTCAAAGGTTTTAGTGAAGCCCCAAATGATTCAGTGACTCAAGAAACAAAGGAAAAGTTAAGTGTGTTTTTAAATTGTCACTAATTCTCATGATAAAAGAGTTATGGTCAAAGACTTTAAATGATTTAGCGACAACCACTGATAGTGTTGAAGATCAAAGGTCAATGCGTAATCTCAGAATCTAACCTTTGGTTTTAAAATGTTTAGCAAATTAAAGGTAGATGTCATTTTCTCATTCTCGAAGCTTGACTGTGATTAGCTATTCCTTCCTGAGACTGATTCTCCTGGTGAGTGTTGGGTTAAAGAAATGGTTCCAAGAATTGGTGAAGTCTTTAGTCACTAAATATCTGAGTTGAGCATGGATTAGTGTGTGTTTTGAAGGGTTTCCCATGAACTGTTGATCATCTTTGGGATCAACAGTGGTCGCGGAGTCTCGAAATAAAATTGTGAGTTACAAAGTCCTTCCGAGATTAAGCGAATCACCTTGTCACATGATCTCCTGACTTATCCTTGGGTTATTTTTTCTTTCAGAGACCATCAGATCCTTTGTTTGCATGATTGTTGAATTTTGTCTGATTGAGTTTTCATGCCATAAATGTTATGAGCCATTGCGACATGGAACAAGTACCATGCCAAGCTAGAAAAGGGTAGAAATCCATCTAATTAGGTTTTAACAAGGGTTTTAATGCAAAAAATCCTTGATTAGTACTCTTGTGCCATGTTTTTGATTTTTTAAATCATCCTGTCAGCATCCACACCATGGCTAGCTCTGATTTGAAGGTTGGCAATATGCAAAATTAAATCCAGAAGTCACTTAGGTTGGATTTTCTATGATTTGGCAATTGTATGCACACAAATTTTGAAGTATATAGACATGAATGCATTGCTTTTTGTGCTCAAAGTAATTCTGGAGATAATTGAGATTGTGTTTTTGTAGCAGTGAGTGAATAGTGCGAAGAATTACAGAGCTAAGAAATTCCTATTCCATAGAAGATGAGTCATCCTGTAGCAAAGGGAGCATCATCTAGTGGGGCCACAAAAGAAAAGGGTGGAGATGATAGAGGGAAGCCAAATTACTCAGATGAGTTTGTCAGGCTGCTTCTTGGTTTGAATCAAAATAAGAAAGCCATTGACATGGCATTTGAGGACCTCATGGACAAATGTAGGGACCCCATTACTTTTGCAGGTTCTGGTTTTTCCTTGTTCTCATATTTTTACAATAATAGAAGTAGACCTATACCTGTATGCAATGCTTGTGTGTTGGGAATGGGAAAATTCATTGTGCTTGATGTGTTTGTAGATGTTGATTTAATCATTGAGCTGGCTAGGTTATATGACCCTATTTCTAGATGCATTAGATGTGAAGACCAGTCTATGTTTCTCTCTCTAGATAGGGGGTCTTTCATGAGAGCTTTCAATTTTTATTCCTCTTCTTCTACTAGAATTGATTTAAGGAAGGAAAAGGAAAAACATGCTAGTAATATAGGGCCAGTAAAAAAGCAAATAGTCAAGCATATGCCTAAACATGATAAGTACATAGCCCCTCTCCCACCAAATATGAATGCCCCTTATTCATTTACATCCTTCAATCGTTATATGAAGCTCTTGTGTCATGGGTTGTGTAGGGTTTTGGGTATAGATGGGGATGATGATAGATTGCCTGTTGATATTTTAATGATAATCCTGGACATTCAGAGTACCCACACAAACATTGATTATGATTATATCTAGTATATAATCGATATGATGCATGAAGGGTTTGTGTCTATCAAGGAGAAGAAAAGGCCTATTAAGTTCATTCATTACTCTATTCTCATGCATTTGATTCTGTACCACCATGTTAATAACTTTGATGCAAGAGTGTTGAAGATTAAGACCCATTTTAAGGACACTCCTAGCCTAGTGCAGTATTGGTTGAAGGTTTGGAATATCACATCCAATGAGTGTGACTTCGCTATTTTTTAGAATTACTTTGTCCATCCAGTGCTTGAAATATTAGGCACAAATGTGGTGAGATTGCCAACTAAGGTTTTGAGAATTTTAAGACCATTGCAATTTGAGGACAAGTGGCCAAGAAACCATAATTGGGGAGATTTTTACCTGGGAAATAAATCCACAGTTATTAGAGTAGATGGGTGCCCTCAGCCTCCACACCTACTTCCAAGATATGTACCTCCTAGGGTGGCCATGATGGAGTTTATTTGGTAGTTAATGTGGAATGATAAAGAGCATCTAGGGCCTCATAGAAAGAGTACTTTCACACCCAGGCAATTCAAGATTGATAGCTTTCTGATTGGGAAAAGGGCACTAGATCAAGTTAGTAGCTGGTTAAATCATTTCAAGATGACTGTAGGTACATGCCAATATGTGAATTCTAAGGGCTTCATTAGAATGGCCAGGATGACTTTGATTCCTAGTATTGGAAAGATTAGAGAACATGAGGGCCTTGATGAGGAGGATATATTAAGAAACATAATAGACTTTGATGAAGCAAAGAGGAAATGGACTATGTACTTTGATTTACTGTACTTGGAGACTCAATTGAAGGAGGCTGGAATTCCTTTTAGTGGCTTTTTCCCTAAACTCTCATACTTGCAAAGAATGGAAAAAATGGTAGAAATGCATGGTAGCCTATCCAACTAGTTGGAAGGGATGCTTGATGATAAGCTAGATGTGTCGAGGAACTATTCCACCTTTGAACCTGAGGAATTCACTGATGAATCACAAGAGGTGAACAGTCCCCCTCCAACAGGTGAAGAAACAATTATTGACCTATCCCTAGACCCAATAGAGGTGGAGACCACTTTAGAGCCACCTTTGAAGAAACAAAAAATTGAGAAAGGCAATCCGGGAAGGAAAGAAGATAAAGACACAAGAAACAGGGGACTTGGAATTAGTATTGGGATAGGATGAATGAGAATTATATGAAGAAGAATTTCTTAGTGATGACCAGTTTGTCAAGAGTAAGGAATTCATGGAATTTATGGTTTGGAGGAAACATGAGGAAGTGAAGAAAGCTCTGCCTGAAGGTATGGAACCAAGTGAAGAAACTTTGAGAGCCTTAACTTCATATGATCCCAGCCTTGAGACGATCTCTATTGAAGAAGCTAGAGAGATGGTTAAAACAAGTGGCATGCTTCTGACTCCCGAGTGGGAATTGACTTCTGCCTTTATCATTGACCAGATTAGAAAGCAACCAAAGGGAAACTTGTCCTATTAAGTGCATTGTAATGATGTGATAAGAGGGAGTGGTAATGACCCAAAGTCACAAGCTTTTGCACTTTGGTCATTGGCCCCAAGAACTCAAAAACCCTCTCTAGTCAGCATTGAAGACAAAATGGAAGGTAATAAAATTGTCTGGACTGTACAGAATATGACTGATCTTGAAGTTTCAAAGGTAGTAACTCACCTTGCTCATCTCAATGAGGAAAAGACCATCCAATTATTGGAGAGATATAGCAAATTGTTTAAAAATTCAATGAAGGTTGCCAAGGATAGACATCTAAAACTCATGATGATCAAGAAGATGGAGAGTGAGTTAGAGGAGTTAAAAGCAAAGCTTGAAGAAGCAGCTAAGGTAGTACCTCCCCCCCCTTTTTTGATTGAAGCCCCTCCTCAATTGGGAACACAGGTTCATGAGTGCCCAGTCGAAGACCTAGAGAAAGTCAGACTAGAAGCAGCTCTGAAAACTATGACTGGTGTTGTGCAACATAGGCATAACAAGATAAAAGAAAAAATGGAATCAGTCCATCAGTTAGTCATCATGTTGCATAAGACAAATGATAAGATAAATGAATCATTGGCTACTTTGGAGCCACTTCATAGCATTTGGTCTAGGAGGAGTTTGTTATTTGATAAACTTGATAGTTTACAAGAACATAGGCCTGGTATCCTTGAGGTGGTAACTGAAATTTATGAGAAGATTGGGTTGGTTGTTTCTATTTCAAAGTTTTTTAAGGGGAAGTCAAATCAAGTGAGGGCCAAATTGGTTGTTTTTGATAAAGATTAAAATAAGTTTTTACCTTCTATTTTTGCAAGTGATGGAAGTGTGGTCAGTTTGGTTGAATGGAAAACATCAATGGATTAGTTGGTGATTAGGCAAGTGGTTTTCCTTAGTGGTTAAAATACTTTAGACCTGGATGGGTGCAATAGTTTAATTGACAACTTATTTAAAATTGAAAGTGATTGCATATGGTTTTTATTAGAGGCTAAAAGTGTAACTGATTCCATGTGGGATCAGCAGATCAAATCACTACAAGAATTGTAGGCTTACAATTGGCCATCTGATGATGATGTGGTAGCATGGGATAAATTGACAAAGAATAAAAAGAAGAAGCCAGCTGCCCAAACAATAGAAGTAGAGGAAGAAGAATAGAACACACATGGCACCTATTCCAAAATTTGAGGGAGAGCATGTTTCAAATAGAGGATGGTGTAGGTTAGCCATATGGTGGTCATCATTCATGCTACCAATCAAAGTAACTACTCTGAAGATATTTCCAAACAAAGGTGCCACTTGTGAAGCTGTTAGTAGTTGCAAACTAATTTTTGTTAATGTAATCACTACTTTTGGGTTTGTACTTTTGTCTTTAGTGCAAGTCATTTTCCTAGCCATTTGAAGCTTGTTGCATCCTTTTGAGGATTCCAAGATGGCTAGAAGTATATATAACAAGTTTTTCTCTTTTGTGGTGGTGGTGAAAGTTTTTGTAAAGTAGACTAAATATAGATTCTAACTTTCTTTCATGTTTTGGCCGAAGTTGTAATAAATACAGTTGAAAGTTAATACAAATATACTGAAGTTTCATTGCCAATTCTGGTTGTCTTTATGTATGGATGCCTTGAATTTTCATGCATTTAATTAGTATGGCTAGTTTGATGCATTGTTCACAATGTGAATATAGGGGCTGAACTCGAGTTTCTTTCAAGGAGAGAGTAAAACCTTCAGGGAGGTCTCTAAGATTTGAATGTCTCTACACAAATTTGATGATAGGGTTGGAAATTGGGAGAATGAATTGTTAGGCAATTTATTTGAATTTCAGTATCTTTATATTGATAAGATTCTGTAGATTTACAATTTTGACTCTTACCCAATAGATAGGGCACTGGTGTAGTTTGATTTGCATTTGTTCACCATCTTTTAATAAAAAATTATATTGATTTACTTTTACTTGTATGTTTGTGAACTATATTGGCTATGTTAAGTACATAGATCAGTTTTGTGATGCTTTGAAGAAGCACTTTGAAAGGTTATCCTTCCTTGGGTTTAAACTCATAAAAAGAAGGATGAATATCCTTATGCCATTGTTTCATGTTATTTATTCATAATATTCATTAGAGTGCTATGCATTAGGATAATTTGGGCTATACTGAGAGTCATAATGTCATATTGAATTAAACTTGAAGATGATAACATAATAGTGAAGAAGCTGATTCACATTTTGAAGCTCAAATGTTTGAGAATAATTGACTGTTGTAGTTAAACCCACCTGAGTTTCATACTCAAAGTGAAGAAGGTACAAGGCCTTATTACCTTATAATTTAAATTGTGCTAGATGCATCTATTGGGATTGCTTGAGTCATTGATTCAGTAAATTTTCTAAATATTTCAACCATCTGGAAGTTTAAGTGCTAATAGGATGGATTGGTTAGAAACTCATGAGGCCAGATTAGAATGCAAAATGAAGACCATTCATTGCATATATGATTTGGGGGAGCACAAAAATATAGTTGGGATCCAAAATCCTATATCACTTTGGATAATATCAGTAATGCAACTCAAGAAATGCATGAGAAAGGGATGTCAACTCATTGCAATCTTTGTTAATGATAATATTGAAAGAGAAGGTAGATAAATAGTACTTGATCACCCACTAATTGAAGAGTTTTTTGATGTCTATCCAACCAAAATTTTGGGGATCCCTCCCAAGAGAGACATTGATTTGGTGCCAGGTGCAGAACCCATCTCTAAGGCTCCTTATCACATGATAACTCAAGAGCTAAGTGATTTAAAAGTATAGTTAGAAGAAATTTTGGAAAACGGCTTTATCAAACCAAGTGTGTAACCCTAGGGAGCTCCAGTTATCTTTGTGAAAAAGAAGGATAGATCTCTTAGGTTATGTATTGACTATCATCATCTCAACAAGGTAACCATTAAGAATCCATACCCTTTGCCAAAAATTAATGATTTTTTTGATCAAATGAAAGGAGAAAAAGTATTTTCTAAGATTGATCTTAAGTCTGGATACCATCAATTAAGAATCCACAAAGCTGATATTCATCGAACAACCTTCTATACTTAGTATGGGAATTATGAATTTATTGTAGTACCTTTTGGTCTCACAAATGCACCTTCAATATTCATGAGCCTTATGAATGGGGTATTCAGGAAGTTCTTGGATAAATTTGTGATAATATTTGTGGATGATATATTGGTATACTCTAAATTAGTGGAAGAGCATGAATGACATGTTCGGAAAGTATTACAATGCCTTTGAGAGAATCATTTGTTTTCTAGGTTGGAGAAGTGTGATTTTTTCCAAAGAAAAGTTGATTACCCTAGCCCTGTTATCTTAGGGGAAGGCATAGAAGTTGACCTCACAAAGATACAAGCTATAGTAGATTGACCAACACCCACCAATGTCTTAGAAGTCTACAATTTCATGGGTTTAGTTGGTTACTATAGGCGCTTAGTCAAGGGATTCTCCATATTAGCTCATCCCATCACTTCCTTTCAAAGGAAAGGAAAGAAGTTAATTTGGACTAAGAAATGCATAGAATATTTTCAAGAATTAAAAGAAAAGTTAACCAATGCCCCGATTTTGGTGGTACCTGACCCCACCAAAAACTTTGTAGTTTGCACAGATGCCTTGTTGGAAGGAATAGGAGCAGTGCTAATGCAAGATGGAAGGGTTATTGCTTATGAGTCTAGGAAGCTTAAACAATATGAGCTTAACTACCCTACACATGATTTGGAGTTGGTAGTAGTAGTTCATGTCTTTAATCGATGGAGACACTTCTTGTTAGGACATTGATTTAAATTGCACATAGATCACCGAAGCCTTTAATACATTTTTACGTAGCTGAATCTTAATGCTAGGAAAAACATATGGATGGAATTTTTATGTGAGTATAATTTTGAAGTCAAATATATTCAAGGAAAGGAGAATATGGTAGCAGATTCCTTAAGTAGAAGGAGACATGAACTATCCACACTCTCTCTTTCTACTGACTTGAGAAGTTAGATTTTGCAGACACTCCCTTTAGATACTTAGTATCAAGAAGTAAAAGTAGAAATAGAATCAGGAAGGGCCTTAGAAGGAAGATTCTTGGGTTATTATTTAGAATCAGATGGGATATTAAGACAAAAAGGCCAAATTTATGTACCACTTTTAGGCAACCTTCAGAAGGTCATCATGACAAAACCTCATTTTGCTTCTTAGTCAACCCATCCAAGGGTTAAGAAAATGGATTTAGACTTGCGACATATATACTTTTGGTCAGGTATGAGGAGAGATATAGTAGATTTTGTGGTTAGGTTCCTAGAATGTCAGAGGGTACAGGCTGGGCATCATCACCCAATAGACCTCCTTCAACCACACTTAATTCTTGAATAGAAATGGGATACAATATCTATGGACTTTATTGTGGGACTACTAGTCACTTATCTACGACATGCTGCTATCATGGTCATAGCCGAAAAGTTGACCAAGGTAGCACATTTTTCTCCTATGCAGTCATCCTATACTTCCACCTTAGTAGAGAGGGTCTTCATGAAGGATATAGTCAAGTTGCATGGTGTCCCTAAGAAGATTATCTTAGACAGAGATCCTGCATTCAGTTGAGAGTTTTGGACCTCATTGCAACATTCCTTAGGGACTAAACTGAACTTTAGTTTGGCATATCATCTAGAGACAGATGGTCAGATGGAGCGGGTAAATCAAGTACTTGATGATATTATTCACTTGGCTACATAGGTCTGAGTGTGACTTCAAATCCTCGAATGTTATTTTGTGGAAATATTACCAAGATACTCTCAAGGATTCCCTGTTGACTTAGGTTCCTATTTAGGAGTTCACCTTAGTTGGGGGTTTGAACTTATGATTTTGTTGATTTTGAGATTTATGTTTTAAAGTATATTTTCATTATTCCTTTATATATGTATTATGCTTTTCAATCTTTTAAATATAAAATTGGATGTATGGATTATGTATTATATATGTGTATGTATATATGGGTGCACACATATAAACCTACATATATATATATAAATAGTTACAAGCTATGTTTTTTCTTTGCATGTATAATTGTATTTTTATGCTTATAGAATAAATGATGCATTATAAAATAAAAATAAAATAAATGAGAGAAATAAATTCTTTTTAGTAAAACTAGCTTACCTAGGAGTTTTAAACTTGAGACCTCCTAGGAATTAGGGTAGTTAGTTTCCATTGGGCTATGTGAGTTATTTGAGAATTATTTTCACCTCTTATCTAGTTTTGGTCTTGATAGGTAAAATAAGTTAATAAAAAATAAAAAATTTAATTAAGTTTACAAGAATTGCTTTAATTTTTGGAACCAACTATAGTATTTGCTTCCCATAAAGAAAATCCTCCAACCAAATGGTTTGATATTAATATTTGGAGGAATTGATAAATTAGGGGATCAGGAGAAAATTGTAAGATTAAGGGTTTTAGGAAGAATTATTTGATAGAATGTTCAGAGAAGAAAATTTGGAATGCAAATTTGGTTTGGGGTTGTGGAGATTCTCAGAGATGGAAGGAGGTGATTGGTATTAGAAGGGTTTAGGATATTTCTTGGAAGGACATCCATCACTCAAAGCTTGGAAGAAGGTGCTGTGGATTGCTCAACTTTGGAAGGGATTTCTCCACAAGACTCTAGGTAGGGTCTAGAACTAGGGAAATAACCTTATTGTCTATGGATGTGTGTGTGTGTGTGTAAAAGTGTATGTGTTTTTAAATGTATATAATGTTCATATGGTTTGCAAAGTTTCTATTGTTAAATAATTTATTGATTTGGATATGATGTTGGCAATGTTTAGTGTTATTTGGGAAGAATGGTGAATTAATGTGTCATGCCCAAAAAGTGAGAAAAACACAACTACAATTTTTTTTCTAAAACCTACTAACCAACTACAAACATATCAACATACACAACTAAGAAGTGAAATACTAGCTGGCACAAGACTATACATGTATGCAAAATGGTGCAGAGAGAAAACATATGACTAAAAACATTAAAGTGTCTAAAAACACCCCAAGGGTCAAATCCTAGAAGTTTGACCAAGTTTGACAAAGTTTGACCAAAAGTCAAACTTCATTGAACAACTCCAAACTATACTAGAGGGTTCCCTAGACTGCAAGCTTCGACTGACACACAAATTGAGATAGGTGACTTAAAGTCAACTAGAGTTGACCAAAAGTCAATCATGCACTAAAATATGTGCAACCAAGCTAAAAGGAAACAAACCTTATCTAGAAATACTTGGGCATGCAAACCGAGGCATTTGACCAAGGGTTGACCAAAAGTCATTTGTGCCCAAATATGACCAAGGATGATCTAATAAGGTTTAAAACATGACAGGGTAAGTTCATGCATATATACTGAGGTGAATGCCCTAGGTTTAACCAAGGGTTGACCAAAAAGTCAACTATGCATGAAATTTAATCAACAAGTCTATAAAGGATAACTGATACAAGAACAATAAAGGAAAGTCGATATAGTACCCTATCAATAGTATTGCTAAACTAGTTAAAATGATAAGGTTATTTAGGAATGTAAAGATAAATTAACCTAAATCGTAATTCTGACATTAATACGTCTAAATAATTAGATTGTCTAAATCCAACATTAGATTTAATAAAAAATGAATCTTTAAATCTATTTACCTTAGGATAACAAAACTTCTAATAATCATAATAGATGAAACACGTTCCTTTAAAAATTTATACATATCCTTGTGTTATTAAAATAAAACTAATCTAATAGATCAACCTAAATCTCAAATCAAATAGCCTACTTAAATAAATTAATCAAATTTTTAGAAAATAAATCTATTTAAATATCAAATTTAAATTTCATTTAGACAAATCTATTTAGACAAATTAGATCTAAATTATAAAACAATACTATTAATAAGCAAATAAATCTTATATATATAAACCTAATTAATAAACAATTCTAATTTAGATTACAAATCTATCTTAACAACTAATTTATAAAATTTAAACATTTGAATATATATAAAAAGAAGTAAAATAACTAAACTAAACTCAATTTAAAAATAAACAATTTATACTACCTAAGAAAATATCCTTTTCTTTTATTAATTTACCATATATATATATATATATATATATATATATATATATATATATATATATATATATATATATATATATAATTAGCTTTAAGCAAATCTTTTAAAAAGAATTTCATATAATTTTAACCCAAATATTTTGGGTTCTGCAATGTTTCATAACCCTTACCCCTGCATTCGATGTTGTAGGGCCGAACACGACAAGGGGAAGGCACATGGCAGGGTGAAGGCGGAGAGGGGGGAGGGGCACGAAGCAGAGCATAGCTAGTGCCGTCAGCCACCACCGCCCCATCTTTGTGCGGGTTGGGGGTTAGGGCTTCGACCCACCCCCAATCTATTTTTTTAAATTTTTTTTTGTTTTTACAAATAAGCACCCAACGCTTTAAAACAAAACACTATGAAAACTTTTAAATAAATATAATAAGTTTCTTTTTATTACTATATATCTATTTTATTTATAAATTATATATAATAAAAACTTTAATTACTGGTGAATAATTAAAAACCTGAATATCAAAACAGCAGGCATATAGCTCAATTTTTTTTGATTTTTAATTACGCAAATGCATTCTAAATCTAATGCTAAATGTATTATAGGAACCAAAAATTAATTTTGGGCATTTTATTTTCAAAATTTTTTGAAGTACATAATAATCTCCAAGATTGATATAATCCCAATACATTTTAAAAATGGATTTCATATACATGACAAGTATATGTTAAACTTAATTTTAATATTCTTTTTTTTTCAAAATAAAATAATAAATTTAAATAATAAAATTACCCATTTAATTATTATACATATAATATTACAATTTTAATTTTCAAAAGAATACATACATATAAAAAAACTAAGTTTAAAATTACATATAAATTTCTAATAGCTTGTACACCAAAATATAGATGGAGATTTTGAATTTAATAAGCAATAGAATTCCATTTTACCAAAATCCCATATTTTTCCATATAAAAATTTATCAAATGAATCTGTAAAATCAAATGTTTAAATTACAATGGAATTCCTGATTCCAAATTTCAACATACATTTGAGATGTAAAGTTACAAGTTTTACAAATTGAAATTCTAGCTCTACATGTCTGCCAGGTCTTGCATCCAACTGGGTACTTGATAGAGCGAGGTTGACCATAGAGGCTCACCTCCAAACCTAGGCCTTTACAAGGCCACCCCGAGCTAGGGGATCCAGTAAAGAATGAGAAACAAACAAGAATAACAAACATGAAGGAACATTCATCACATAAAATATTTAAGAGAAAATTTCCCAACAAGGTTTTACAAGAAGGTCTCCAAGAGACCTTCCTGAAATATGGGTAGAGGTGGACTATCAGGAGGAGAAGCCACAATATAATATACAATTTTCACAAGCCACACATGGACTTGGAAAGACCATCTTCAAAAGATGCGGTCTAAAAATCCTTATGCCCCCGAGGCACCTGTAGGCAATACTTGGCATCATGGGTATCATGAAAACCCATGTTTATCCCTCCACACATGGTGAACTCTGCATAATCCTAGGTCTCTTCCTACTACCCCCTTCAAGGTTACTCTACCCTCCCTAGGGTGAGTGTGCCTTGAAGAATCCCATTCCAAAATGATTTTTACAAATAAAAAACAACAATCTGTAAAACAAGAATTTTAAGTAAAAAACCATAAAAAAACCATGGAATCCATTAATGGAGCTCCAAGCTCACATACATGCAAGAAAACCATTAAATTTACAAGAGGCCAACCTTAATCCAAGCCACAGTTGAAAATTTTGAAAGTTGAGATCTCCATCCAAGCAAGTCTTCCCTAAGCTCATTCCAATAAAAAATGCTCTCTAAAACTAGAGAGTGGGTGAACACTCAAGCCTTTCCTAAAACTTTCCCTATATAGGCTAAATTCCAAAAATCTAGGAACCAATCACAAGAGGGGAAGAAAATTCCATTCTCTTCTTCCCACTTGCCTTCCTTCCCTTAAGTAGAGTTGAATGCAAATTTGAGAAGAAGAGAGAGGTTAACCGAAACCTCACAACTCTTCAAATTCGCATAACTTAGAAATGAAGACTTTGGGGGTGTCATAAATGAGATTAAAGGCTCTTAATGGGCTGAAAATGACCCCTAACCCCTAGCGTACCAACCTGGGTAGCTAAAATTGACCCTAGTTACCCTATGGGATCCCAAAAGACCCTCCTAAACCCCACCTAAAGTTTACCCACGGATTTCAAGTCAAGGTTGACTATCTGGAAACTTTCCAACCCATGGTAACTTGGTACTACACTATGGTTAACCCCTAGTCAACCCTTGACTCAACAAAAATACAATTTACTATCCATGCCAACACTTATGCAACAACTGCCAAATTTGACACAATTAATTAAAACAAATGACATGGCTAATTTACATACATTAACTAAATTAAATACACACATGAAAACTACATTCATGAAATAATGAATGTACAACAAGGTCCACATTTCTTTATACAAAGAGGACCTTGGAATGCATGGTATATAACATAGGTTCCAATACTGGGTCCCCGAATTTAGATCCATGGTCAACTATTACTGCACACTCATTGCACACATCAGTAGGTCCAAAACAACATGATATGAAACACAATACACCATCAATACTGCATGGTATAAAATATGTTTGTGATTGAATTAACTAACGTATCATTAGTTTCCTAAATGAATTTTCCATCATAATAGTATTTAACACCATAATATATCATATATGGCATCATCATAACTAAAACTGAATCAAAACATATAGTATCTTGAGTGTACCCCAATTACATAATTAGGTACCGAACATATAACATAGGATTCAACAGATCCTCAAATACATAAGTGTCTCAATAGTCAAAGTATGTGTATGAAATAAGCATTGAAAGCATGGAAATAAAAGCAGTATAACTATGACTCTCAAGTAGGTCTCACATAATGATATAATATCTCTTTCAAATTTCTTCCTGGGAAGGTTAGTTTTGTCCATATGGATGTTATTAAGTTATTTCCTCTATATATGTAGAGTTTAGGGAAGTTTAAGGAAGATCAAGAATGTTAAGGAAGGGTAAGGAAGATCTATTTGTGGTTTTTCCTTCTTGTTCCTTATGCAGATTTTTGCAATGAATTTATAACTAGTTTTTGTTTTTGTTTTATTGGGGATGTATTATGAGTTGGAGAGGAGTTATGGATGTGGTACTAAGAGACCTTAACCAGGTCCATCTCAGAAAATCTTTCCCAAACACTCTCCATACTTCACTTGTGTTGTAATTTTAATTTGGGACTATTCTGGGAACTTTGGAGTAAGTTCTCATATGAGTAAACAAGTCTGAAGCTATTTAATCATACTAGCCTATGGGTATACTTATACTAACCTATGGTAGTACTTGCATCAGCCTCTAGGAATACTTGTATTAGAGTTTGGGGTCATTCAAATATAGTTTGATCACCTTATGGCTTGGGGTTTGGTCTATGTCTTCTAGTTTTTGATCCTAATCTTTGTCTACATCATTTCACCTTTCTGAATATTCAAAATAATGCATGAGGTTAATCAAATTTTTTTACTTAAGGTGTCTTGTGTGTGACATCCTTTTTATTATTCTTATTATGCATATGGTTAAGGTTAGGACTCATCTGGAGGGTTTGATTACCCAGGAGAGTTTCCTAAACCTATAAATTAGAACCCTTGAAGTATTTCCTTGTATTTTTATCATGTGTTGGGGTAGGAGACTATTAGGAAGGAATGCTAAATGTTGGGCAGCCATTCTATAGCAGTTGCTGTTGCATTCATGACTATGATTGTCATTGATGTCAACACAGTGATTTACCAGAGACTCGTAGAGAAGCATACAATGTTTGGATTAGCGTACGTGGGATATTGTAGTTGGAGCTATATGATGTTGAGGATATACTCTTTGATATGTTATATGATTATGGTTAAGAGCACATATAGTAATTCATTTATTCATGAAAGTTATGAGCATTTTGGTGGAAGTAGTATTTAGGTAGTGTTCCTGAGTAGCGGTTTGTGGAAATTGGATGATATCTCCTAATTGAGATGGAATCTAGTTTTGTGCAGTTAAAGGGAAGTTGAAGACACATTGATAGTGACATGGATGATAGTGCAAACTTTGAGGTTGCACGAGTGAAGAATTATTGTAGTTGGAAGATGATAGTTTTATATAATTTTGATGTAGCATGTGGAAACTTTTATTTTGTAATTGTATGTCGACTCATTTGTAATTACTTGAGTGTGGTATAAAGGAAAGAATCTTTTTCCTTGTTGTAATATGGCTGGATGTGTTGATGTACACATGAAGTGAAGAAAAGAGCTAATTGTGAAAGCAAATTTGTGAAGGAAGACATGCGAGGTACAAAGATCTGAAATTGAGATATGGTGTAGCAGAGAGTGTGGTTTGGCATAGTAAGGAAGGAGGTAACATATTTTCTATTATTTTATTGAGTAATACAAAGATCAGTTGAGAAGTGTGTTCAGTGATCTTACCCTGAAGATTTTTGGGCAGTGGGTCCTTTTGTCTTCCATAACTATTAATAGGGTTAGAATCTTTTAACAAGGATTCAAAATCTCCTAACAGAGATTCATATGTACTAAATGTATTTCATAAGACTCCTAATAGAGTCCATCCTTTCACAAGGAATATTCATATTAGTACATCTTTTGTGGGCATCATTCCCACTGGGGTTTACTCTTTGATCAAGAGGTTCCCTAGTCAACATATCTTGTGTCATTGTGTTATTGTGTATGAATATCTTTCTATGGTTGGTAATTATATTGCTTACACAGTTTAATGCTATTGAAGTTGATAAAAGTTATAATTATCAGATAACTAATTCACCCCCCCCCCCCCCCCTCTTAGTTATCTTGGTGGACTTTACTTTCTAACAATTGGTATCAGAGTGGCAAGTCCTTGAAAAAGAAGTTTAACAGCTTAAGGAGATCCATGGTGAATTTCATAAAAGAAAGCCCTAAGTTTGATGGAGTAAATTTTGACAGCTGGAAAGAAAAGATGAAGACACACCTACTATTTTTAGGACTAGGTTATTGGTTGATTACAAAGAATGATAAGACTATAATTGAAGCAGAAAATCTTGAAACATGTACTGGCGATGAGATAGATCTATTCATGTGTAACATACTTGCAAGAGAAGCACTTTTGACAGCCCTTCTGGAGAATGAGTACAGTTAGGTAAAATGTTTGAAAAGATCTTATGAAATTTGGAAAGTTGTACACTCTACTTTTGAAGGTGATGAACATGCAAAAAGAGTTAGATTACATAATTGGATATGTGCATTTGAAGATATAAGAATGATGGAAGATGAATCTGTTAGAAGCTATATTGGTAGAATGTCAGAAATTGTTATAGGTATAAAATCTTGTGGAGGAACAAAGATAGAGAATGAAGTGATATGGAAAATTCTTAGAACATTGACTCCTATATTTAAGTAGACAACACAGATGATTGAACAAGTTATACCTTGTACTACAAACTTTACAAGAGAGACTCTTCTTGGAAGATTGGAAGTAGTAGAGATGAACTTGAGGTTAATAGAAGACTTACCTAGAATGGAGACAACATTTAGTGCTCTTAGTGTTCACCCTACTTTGTCAAGAAGCATCACTGTGAGTGGAGATTATGCTGGCAGCAGTAGATCTAGAAATGAAGAAGACAAGAAGATTGAAGAAGGTATTGCCTTGGTTGTGAAGAGAGAACCAGACGGTAAGACATTTTTTAAATGTTGGACTTGTCAAGAATATGGTCATTTTGCATCTAAGTGTCGTAAGAGAGTTAAAAAGTATAGAAACAATTTCAAACCTAGAAGATCTAAGGAATGTTATTATGCTAATGATGAAGATCTTGAAACTAGTATATAGAGAACTCTAAGTGAAAGTGATACTGAGAATAATGATGACATAGGATTTGTAGCAATTAAAGAAGAGAATCTTGAAACTAATGTTAAGGAAGAAAAAGCCTTAGTTTCTCAAGTTGAAAATAAAGCTGATTGGATTATAGATAGTGGTTGTTCACATCATATGACTGGAGACATGAAAATGTTCATAAAGTTTAACGATTATGATGGAGGAATTGTTAGAGTTGGAAACAATGCACCTTGCTTGATTAAAGGTATAGGATCTATTACCCTTGATGGAAAGACTATTACTGATGATGTTTATTTTGTGGATGGATTGAAACATAATCTTTTGAGTGTTGGACAGTTAGTTGATAAGGGATATCAAGTTTGGTTTACTGAGAAAACTTGTGTGATAAAGGATAAAGATGGAAATCTGATTGGAACTGGATCTAGAACTAGAGGTAATGTATTTTAGTTGAATCCTACTGAGATGACATGTTTGATTACTAAGATTGATGACAATTGGTTATGGCATAGAAGGTTTTGTCATATAAACTTTGACAACATTGTGAAAGTAGGTACTACACTTGCAGTAAGGGATTTGCCTAAAATTATGAAGCCTACTAACATGATTTACAAAGAATGTGTGATGGCTAAACAAAAGAGAAGTTCTTTTCCCAGTAAGAAGTTTACATCTGCAAAAAAGTTGGAGATTGTTCATACAGATTTGAGTGGTCCTACTAGGACTAGAGGATTCTATGGAGAAAGGTATTTTATGATTCTTGTTGATGATTTTACAAGAATGATGTGGATTGCATTTCTTAAAGAAAAGTCTAAAGCATTTGATAAGTTTAAGATCGTTAAGAATAAAGTTGAGAATGAATCTGGAATGAAGATTAAATGTTTGAGATCTGATAGAGGTGGAGAATTTACTTCTAGATAGTTTAACACCTTTTGTGAAGAAAATGCCATTAAGAGACAATTTTCAGCCCCTAGGGCACCTGAACAAAATGGTATTGTAGAAAGAAGAAATAGGTCAGTGACTGAAGCAACAAGAGCTATGTTATTTGAGAATGATTTGGTAAAGATATTATGGAGAGAAGCAGTGAACACAATAGTATATACAATGAACAAAGTACAAATCAGAGCAGACACAGACAAGACACCTTATGAATTATGGTTTGGACATGCACCCTCAGTTAAGTATTTTAGAATTTTTGGAAGAAAATGTTATATAAAAAGAGATGATGATATTGGAAAGTTTGATCCTAGAAGTGATGAAGGTATATTTCTTGGATATTCTTTGAAAAGAAAAGCCTATAGATGTTACAATAAAAGAACTAAGACTATTGTTGAGAGTGCAAATGTTAAAGTTGATGAAAAGTTCAAAATTTAGGAAATAATGCTTGATTATGAATCAGATGAAGAAGATCATCCTAAACTTAACACCAGATCTACTATATTATTTTATGAGACTAACAGTGATTTTTTGAATGAAAACCATAGTGAAGTCATTGAAGAACCTACACTTGAAGTGAGATCTGAGATAGTGAGACCTAACAAGAGTTTATCAAGAAATCATCCTATTGGGAAAATTATTGGAAGCATTAAAATAGGAGTTCTAACTCAGAATAAGGTACAAGAATAGTTATGTTTGATTTCTCAAATTGAACCTAAAACTACTAGTGAAGCTTGTGAAGATGAAAGTTGGACTAATTCTATGAAAGAAGAACTAGATCAGATTAAAAAGAACAAGACATGGTAATTGGTCCCTAGACCTAAAGACAAGAATGTTATTGGAACTAAATGGGTATTTAGAAACAAGATGAATGAACAAGGAGAAGTAGTAAGAAACAAAGCAAGATTGGTATGTAATGGATACTCACAACAAGAAGGAATTGACTATGAAGAAACCTTTGCACCTATTGCAAGAATTGAAGCGGTAAGAATGTTTTTTGCTTATGCATCTTATAATAAGTTCAAAGTATATCAAATGGATGTGAAGTCAACATTTCTGAATGGAGAGTTGGAAGAAGAAGTCTACATTGAGTAGCCTGAAGGTTTTCCTTTGAATCAAGAAGGAGACATGGTATGTAAACTGAAGAAAGCCTTATATGGACTAAAGCAAGCACCTAGAACTTGGTATGCAAGACTAGACAGGTATTTGTTAAAGTTGGGATTTACAAAAGGAATAGCTGATAGCAATCTGTACACAAAAGAAATTGAAAATGGTTTGCTGGTTATAGTTATTTTTGTTGATGTGATTATTTTTGGAGGAGAAGATGAAGCTATTGACAAATTTGTTGATGAAATGAAGGCTGAATTTGAAATGAGTATGATTGGTGAAATGAAATACTTTTTGGGATTACAGATAACATAGAACAATGATGGTATCCTTGTAAGTTAGACAAAGTGTTAGAAATAGGGAATATTGAGAGGGGAGGGTGAATCAATATTCTACAAACTTTATCTTTTTCCCAATTATGGATATAACAGATTATCTTTATACATGCATAACATAAGAAGCTAAACAACATGCATAACGATAAATAACTCATAACACATTAATTGTTCTCGAGGAAACTCTGGCCAAGGGAAAACCCCGGTGGGGATGGTACCCACAAAGATCCACTAATCAAAAGTATCCTGTTAAGGATGTTGACCCTGTTAGGAGTCTATTACAAGCATATAGTGTATCAGTCCTGATTAAGGGACTATAGGCCTTGTTAGAAGCCTCAACCCTGTTAGGAGTTGTAGTACAAAATGTGATTACCAGATGAGTCCACTGCTTGAACAATTAATGTACAATATACACTAATTACAAAAATAGGTTAAGATACATAACCTCGTACTTCTTGCATCAATATCACTTCACTACTCTTTTACTATCACTATTACATATGCTTCATATACTTCGCATCATATCACTTGTCCACATTATTGTGTTCTTACTTCTTACAATAATACTACAATTAAAATTACATTTATACCAATAGATTTATCCAAGAGTTAACATCTAGGATGTCATCCCTTTATATTGTTAAGTCATTATTTTGATAAACAAAATAATCCCTTAACTCTTTACTAGTTTTGTCTTCATATTCTATCTTGTCAGCTTCACACTGTCTTCGGTAAAATAGTCATAACTTCTTCTGTACATGTTGTACTAACTTGTGCTCTAAGATGGGTGATCAATAGACATCATAGAGTCTATGTTCAAGTGTGAAAGCACTGAACTTACTCCAGTCAATGTCACAAACAAAAACTATGTCCAGGTTCACTAGTAAAACACTATCTTACACTTAGACAAATTTGCAATGCACTCTGTCATACTTGCTCTCTGACCTTTCTGATCTTCATGTGGATCATATGTTGCCATAATGACAACATATATGTAATCAAATCAGAAAAATTTCCAACATAACGTACTTGAATGACTTGTTGAAAAGATTTGGAATGGAGAGCTGTAAACCAGTTGGAACACCTATGGTAACTGGACATAAATTATCTAGCACAAATGAAACAATGACAATTGAATAAAAGAAATATAGATCTATGATTGGAGGATTGCAGTACTTGACTCATACAAGACTTGATATAACACATTTAGTTGGAATTGTGGCAAGATTTCAAGCTAAACCTAGAGAATCACATTATGTCACGGTAAAGAGGATACTGAGATATTTAAGAGGCACAATGGACTATGGATTGTGGTATGAAAAATCTGATGATTTTTCCCTATGTGCATATATAGATGCTGATTAGGGAGGCAGTGTTGATGATAAGAAGAGCACTAGTGGTGGAGCATTTTTCCTTGGAGGAAGATTGGTTTCTTGGCTAAGCAAGAAGAAGAATTATATCTCACAGAGCACAACATAAGCAGAATATGTAGCAGTAGCAAACAATTGTAACCAGATAATTTGGATGAAGAAAATGCTGAAGGATATTGGAATAAAGTTTGTTGAACCTGTTGTCATACATTGTGACAAAACCAACACAGTTAGTATGTCTAAGAACCCTGTATTAAATTCTAAGACAAAACATATAGAGATTAAGTATCATGTTATAATAGAGAAAGTTGTTGAGAAAGAAGTCAAACTTGAGTACATAAGTACAAAGGAGTAGATAGCAGACATATTTACAAAGCCTTTGCCTAAGGATACATTTGAGTATCTGAGAGGTATGCTTGGGGTTATGCCCCAACCTACTTTTTAGAAGTGATGCAGTTGGTTGCATCCATCCAGTGGTATATAAGCCTTATTTTTCTTCTAGACTGGATGTTGGTACTTCCTCTATGGGGGAGTATGTGTATCTGAGCTGAGTCATGAGGACTCTAGTGAATATATTTTCTGAATAGTGTCTTTTGACATTGAAGTTGCTATTGACATAATGATGAGATTTCTGTCATTGATGTCAATGGGGGAGAAGTGTACATGAAAAAACTATTTGTACTATCTGAACAAGAAAATGAAGCAATATTTGATTGATGAAGAGGACTTGAAATATTTTCTTGAAGCAACAGTGTTGCAGTATTGGATTTTTGGAACATTGGATGGTTTTTCATCTATGTTTCCATTAATGCAAATGGGGGAGATTGTTAGGAATGAATGCTAAATGTTTGGTATCCATTCTATAGTAGTTTTTGTTGCATTCATGACTATGATTGTCATTGATGTCAACACAGTGATTTACCAAAGACTTGTAGAGAAGCAGACAATGTTTGGATTAGTGCACCTGGGATATTGCAGTTAGAGCTATGTGATGTTGAGGATATAATCTCTAATATGTTATATGTTTATGGTTAAGAGTGCATATAGTAATTCATTTATTCATGAAAGTTATGAGCATTTTGGTGGAAGCCGTATTTAGGCAGTGTTCCTGAGTAGTAGTTTGTGGAAATCAAATGATATCTCCTAATCGAGATGGAATCTAGTTTTGCACAGCTAAAGGGAAGTTGAAGACACATTGATAGTGACATGGATGATAGCACAAACTTTGAGGTCACATGAGTGAAGAATTATTATAGTTGGAAGCTGACAGTTTTATGTAATTTTGATGTAGCATGTGGAAACTTTTATTTTGTAATTGTATGTCAACTCATTTGTAATTACTTGAGTGTGGTATAAAGGAAGGAATGTTTTTCCTTGTTGTAATATGGTTGGATGTGTTGATGTATGCATGAAGTGAAGAAAAGAGCTAATTGTGAAAGTGAATTTGTGAAGAAAGACATGTGAGGTACAAAGATTTGAAATTGAGATCTGGTGTAGCAGAGAGTGCGGTTTGGAATAGTAAGGAAGGAGGTAACATATTTTCTATTATTCTATTGAGTAATACAAAGATCAGTTGGACAGTGTGTTCAGTGATCTTACCCTGAAGATGTTTGGGTAGTGGGTCCTTTTGTCTTCCATAACTCTTAACAGGGTTAGAATCTTTTAATAGGGATTCAAAATCTCCTAACAGAGATTCATATGTACTAAATGTATTTCATAAGACTCCTAATAGAGTCCATCCTTTCATAAGGAATATTTTGTTGTTTTTGTCCTTTCTCTTTTGGTATTTGAGTGAATGATTCTTTTTCCTTAGATTTCCTTAGGACTTGTGAGTACCTTGTTTCTATCACCTAGAACGGGAGGTGAAACTTCACAAGTTTCACATGGTTGGGTGGAAAATATCTTTCGAGGTACTATTCATGGTTGATGTCTTTGCTTGGATTCAAATTTTTATAGTGATGAAGAATTATTATTTTGTATCATTTACTTTTATTTATTGTAAAACAAGATGTAAAAGATCTAATTGTAAGCCCTTAAGAAACTTGATTTAATTGTATTTGAAAGTGAAAGAAAGAAGCAATGGAATTTGGGAAGGGTATTTTTAGGAACATCAATGGGAATGTTCATTTAAAATTCATAAAGTTGTAATAAAGAAATGTAATTATGTACCTTCTACCCTATCTCTCTTTGAATCTTGAAATGAAAATTGAAAAGTAAGGATTTCAAATTGGAAAGTTCACTTATGGCTTGAAAGTATAAATATTCTATATTTAGGTATGGTTAATTGGAAAAGAAATGAAAAAAAAAGGATAAATGTATTTAGTTTTATGAAAGAAGTAATATGTTCCCATCTCTTTTCTAAAATCTAAAGTTTGTGTAAGGTAGGAAAGGAAATGAATTCATTAAGGTAGTTAAATTGTATTAGTGATTTTAATGTTCATAAAAATCATTAAGGGAACCTTTAAGGACATGTTCATTTGTAGGAATATCAAATAAGATCTTAGTGATGTTTAAAAACAAATAGTTACTTTTTGTGTACTTTAGACCTATTCCTTATGGGCTCCCTGGTGGGGACATTAAAATTTTTATTACACAATGCTAAGGCACACACAGTACCTGATATAAATGTAAAACTATTAAAACTATTAACATATATGCCAAGATCCAAAATCAACACTTCCCAATCCATGGAACATGTTACACCACCTAGTCATCTCTCAAAAGAAATTATCTAGGTTCTTACGCTAGTGCTGTCATCAACATGAATAAATCAACCCAAAAATACTAGAGTGTACTCCATTTCATGTTATCTTCCATGCCTAATAATTTCATAATATGATTCTAGCTTGCAACCAACTTATGCTCAAAACTCAACAACTGATTCTATTAAATTCCCTATATTTGTCCTATAACTAGTCTTCACCAAAAACATTGTAACTCATTCAACTCATCATATTAATCTATGCGACCTTAGACATAAGGTCTATACCTCTCCAGAATAATAAAACCAAGCTCACATTCTTTGAACTTCTATAAAATGTCATTATATCTCTGGCCAACTTCTTGTAGAAACCAGAACAATAATTTGTCTGATATAACCAACTCAAAATTGAAGTATATGTCATATGTTGACATCAATGAAAAAACTTGAACAATAAAAACAACAATAATTCTAACCTATGTCTAACAATCTCTCCCTTTGTCATTTATGGAAACATATGAGTGAAAAACCATCAACCAAAAAGCATTCAACTCAATACAACCTTCTCAATATCTTCAACAATGCTCCTCCTAAGACAGTAGGAGGTTTTTCACATAACTTTCTCCCCCTTTAACATCAATGGAAAAGGGTGCCAATGGTGCCAACTCCAATCAAACAAATGTATCCCCCTATGGTGTATATTTTTCAAATCTTTATTCCTGCAACATACTAGGTGCTCTATTCACAAACACTTCATCAGTTCAACCTCTGCAACTACTCCCCCTACGGATTAGGACCAAGCATCAAGTCCAAAATAATACTAAATCTTTGATAATCACTAGACAAATGCATTCCTGCATCATTTAATTATCACAAGGTAGGGAAATCACCCCAAGCATACCTCTGAGATACTCAAAGGTCTCTTTTGGTAAAAGTTTTGTAAAAATGTTTGCAATCTATTCCTTTGTGCTGATGTATTCCAATCTAACTTCCTTCTCTACATATTTTTCTCTCAAAAAGTGATATTTAATTGATATATGACTTATCTTAGAGTGTAATACTATATTCTTTAACATATTGACTATACTTGTGTTATCACAGTGAATAACAATAGGCTCTTCAATGCTTAATCCAATACCCTTCAAAATCTATTTCATCCAAAAAATCTAAGTGCAATTAATAAGAACAGTAATATATTCTGATTTAGTAGTAGATTGTGATACACAATCTTATTTATTTCTAGACCAAGAAACCAATCTCTTTCCAAGAAAGAAAGCTCCTCCACTTGTTCTTCTTCTATCATCCACACTAATTGCCCAGTCTACATCAATAAATGCATGTAAATTAAAGTCATTAGATCTATCATACCAAAAAACATAGTCCAAGGTTACCTTTAGATATCTCAGTATTATTTTCATAGTAGAAAAATGAGTTTCCTTAGGTCTAGCTTGGAATCTAGCAACAATTCCAACTGCGCTATATATATCTGGCCTTGTATGAGTCAAGTACTACAATCCTCCAATCATTGACCTATACTTTATTTGAAAATTATTTGGTGAATCATTAGTAGTAGTTAGTTCACAACCTGTAACCATAGGTGTTCCTACTAGCTTACAATACTCCATACCAAAATATTTTAATAATTCCTTAAGATACTTAGTTTGATATATGAAAATTCCATCCTTACTTTGAGTAACTTGCAAACTAAGAAAAAATTCATTTCCCCTATCATAGATATCTCAAATTCACCTTTCATCTCTTCATAAAACTTATTACACATAGCATCATTCCCACCAAATATGTTATCATCAACAAATACCTCAATACTTAAGATACCAGTAGAATTAATCCTTAAATATAGATTACTATCAACATTACCTTTAATGAAACCAATATGTAATAAATACTTGTCCAATCTATGGTCCATACCCTTGGTGCTTGATTCAAGCCATATAATGATTACTTTAGTTTGCATACCATATCCGCCTGACCAGTTTATGTGAATCCTTCATGTTTCTCTATGTAGACTTTCTCTTCAATTTTGCCATTCAAGAATGCAGATTTGACATCCATCTAATAAAATTTAAAGTTTTATGAGCTACATAAGAAAGAAATAATCTAATAGCCTCTAATCTAGCCTCAGGTTTAAAAGTCTCTTCAAAGTCAATCCCTACTCACTATTAGTATCCTTTACAAATAATTCTTTCTTTATTTCATACAACTTCACCCTGTTCATTCATCTTATTCCTAAAAACCCATTTAGTTCCTATAAAATTTATATCTTTATGCCTTGCTACAACTCCCAAGTATCATTCTTTTGAATTTGGTCTAGTTCTTCTTGCATTTCCTTAATCTAGAATTCATCTTTATGAGATTCATCAACAATCTTAGGTTCTACTTGTGAAATTAAGAACAATTCATTTCTAACCTTTGACCTTGTCATCACACCTTTTTTTACATCTCCAATTATTTATTTATCAGAATGATTCATTTATACATACTTTTTTATTTTAGGAATCCCTTTTGTCTCATCAATACTTACTTGTATCCCATTGTCAATCTCAAAGATTTGTTCTCCTTCCTACTCCTGATTACCTTCATTATCTAATCCATCATTATACATTCTTTCCTGAATCTAAAACTTCTCATCAATCTTCATCTTATCACTTTCAACTATCTTTTTCAATCTGATATTGTAACACCTATATGCCTTACTCCTATTAGGGTATCCAAGAAAGATTCCTTCATCACTTCTAGGATCAAACTTACCTAATTCATCATCGCTTTTGATATAGTATTTACTACCAAATATTATGAAGTATTTAACTATAGGAATGTGAAAAAACCATAACTCATATGAAGTCTTACTAGTATCTTGTTTGATATGAACTCTATTCAATGTATAGATTGCAGTGTTAACTACTTTCATCCACTACATCTGTGGTATATTTCCTTCAAGCATAATAGTCCCAGAAGCATCAAGAATGGTTCTATTTCTCCTTTTTGATATGCCATTCTGCTGTGGTGTCTGAGGTGCAAAATTTTGTCTATATATCCCATGTTTCTCACAATATGCATTAAAATTATCTAATGTGATTTGACCATCTCTATCAGACCTTAATCATTTAATCTTCAATCCTGATTCATTCTCAACTTTTTTCTTGTAAATCTTGAACTTATCAAAAGCTTTAGACTTTTCTTTAAGAAAATAAACCCACATCATTCTTGAATAATAATCAACAAAAATCATAAAGTACCTTTCACCATAATATGACCTTGTTCTTGTAGGACCATAGAGATATGTATGCACCAGAATCAATCTCCCTTTTGCTGAATAAGTCTGTCTCTCAAAGATAGTCTTGGTTTTTTTTTCTCATAACACATTCTTTACACATGTTAGTAGGCTTCACAATCTTTGGTAAATATTTGACTATAATAGTGTTACTGAGCTTCTCAATGTTTTCAAAATTTATATGATAGAACCTCTTGTGCAATAACTAAATTTCATCTATCTTTGCAATAAAAAACTTTCTTTAGTTGAATTTAATTAAAACACATTACCTTTGATCTTAGTACTTGATGTGATCATATTTCTTTACTGATCTCTAATAGTAGATTTTATATTCTTGAATTGTAGATGGTAACCTTTATCTAGAATTTATCCAACACTCAAAAAATTATGTTTTAGTCCATCAAAAAATAAAACATCACCAGTATTAGTTTTACCATAAAGAGTTATATATCCTCTTCCTATGATCAAGTTGTTGGAGATTTGCCAGCAAGCCAGTGTTGACTGTATGTTTGTCATTGATGACAACATATGGTAAGTAGTGTGAATTCAAGTCTTATGTATGGAGCCTTGAGCATATTTTTCCTAGATATGTTATTAGCATGATATCATAAGCACAAAGCTTGATTATGAGTACATACAATTGTGTAGTTGTTTGTATCAGTAGTGTTCCTGATAGTGTTACAGACATAGTTCTGTATGTGATTATCAGTATGGTTATAATGGGGACTTGTGCATTTATATTTATGTTGTAGACATGTTTGTGAAGCTATTTTCATGGACGTAGAGTTAGTTGTGGAATACAAGTTGAGTTATGATGTTTCTATTTTGCAGTCACAGTTTCTTGAGTTTATCTGATGGAGCCGACAGTGTTTATATTGTTTCAGTAGTTGCACTTATCATTTTGATATACATGGTTGGTTTCATATTTGGTGATGAGTTAAAAATGTTTGGTTAAGAGCGCATAACATATTTCAGCAAGAGAAGAAAGTTTCAGTTAATTTGGTGGAGCCGACTGTGTGAAGCGACACATCTACTCATATTGAGTTGCATGGTCCTATTTATATTGCGTGCTTGATATACCCATTGGAGATGTTGTTGGAGAGTTATATTTTTTCTCTAATATTATTTCAAGGAAGTTCTAACATACCAACTTGATTATATCATTCAGAGAAAGATACTTATAGCCGGTCAGTTGTGATCGCTAAGTATGGCAGATAGTTGAAAGATAAGAGCAGAGAAGAAGGTGCAAAGTATTGAGCCATTAGTAGAAGGTCTATGTGACAAAGAAGAGAGTGTATGCTATTCATTGGAACTGATCAAGATAGAAGGTCTAATTCGCAATTCATCAAATCTAGATATAGTGTGTATCTACTGTACAAAAGATTGCAACCTTTACCATTTGAGCAATGAGCTCTTGGACAGTGAGTCCACACCCCTAATAGGGTTATTTGTAAAAGAATCCTAATAGGGTCCAACATTTGACCAGGTCACTATACTTCATGCATTGTAAAGATGAACTCCTCACAGGGTTGTAAGATCTTCTAACTTGGATCATTATACACTAGTGTAGTTTATAGTGGGTGCTAATTCCCACCGGGGTGTTTACCTATTTGGGTTTCCTTGTAACCAAAATTGTGATGTTGTGTTAAGTGTTATCTTATTGTATATGTGCTTAATGTTCTTCTATAATTAATTGGATAAAGAATTAAATCTTGTAGATAACTGATTTACCCCCCCTCTTAGTTATCTCTTGGGACTATTCTTAATAATTGGTATCAGAGCCAAGTGCCTCAGAGAGAATTTCAACAGCTTGAGGTTGATCAGATGACATTCTTTAAAAATGAAAGTCCTAAGTTTGATGGAGACAATTATCTAGATTGGAAGAACAAAATGATGACACATTTACAGTGCATTGCTTTTGATATTTTTGAAGTAGCTACTAAAGATGTTTAGATTCCCTCTTTATCAGATCTTGCAAAGGAAGATACAACTCTTAAGAAAAAGGAGATGTTCACTCAAAATTCTATTACCAAAGAAGCCCTTATTAGTGCCTTGTTTGACAATGAGTTTTCAGAGATCAAGAAAGTACATAAAGCATAAAAGATATGGAAGTATCTATAAGACATGTTTGAAGGAGATATTCAAGCCAAGAATGTGTGCAAAAAGATATGGAAGAAAAGATACAATACATTGGAGATGCTACCTGAAGAGAACATCAGAGCTTACAATCAAAGGATTAATGAAGCAATTGCATGAATTTGAAACAATGATGGAGAAATTTTGGAAGAAGACATAATGGATAAGTTGATGACTACCCTGACACCAGAATGTGAGAGCAAGATAAACTTCCTTGATGAAACTATACAGTCCACAAAATACTTCAAAAGAGAGACCTTAATTAGAAAGGTTACAGCATATGAGATATCAAGATTGAAGATAGAGCCTAAAAGTGAAACAACATTCAAAGCCTCAGTCCATGGTAAGAAATCTTTGAACACATTTGGTAATTTTGATGATGATAAAGAACTAGATGAATTCATTTCTATGATTGATAAGAAAGAAAGAAAAGCTAAAAGGAAAATATGAAGGCCATTTACCATTCAAATGTTTTTCATGTAACAAGATTGGTCATTTTGCATCCAAGTGCCCTACAAGAATCAAGAAATACAAAACTAATTACAAGCCTAAGTATAAATAATGTTACTATGCTGAAGATGGAGTGTCTAATGAATATTCAATAGAAGATGAGATTTGATTCATTGCTATTGAAGAGATGGAAAGAATGTTTGATGAAATGGATAAGGAAGATGAGAGGAAAGCACAAGAGATAGAATTTATTTCTCAAGAAGATGTCAGGACAGAGTGGATCATTGACAATAGTTGTTCACATCACATGACATGAGACCAAGATAGATTTGTTCATTTCGATAAGTACAAAGGTGGCATGGTTAGATTTGGAGACAACACTCCTAAACCTATAATAGGTAGAGGAGATATCACTTTGGATGGGAAGAATAACACTGATAATGTTCTATATGTTGATGGTTTGCAACATAACTTACTTAGTGTTGGATAGTTGCTTGAAAAAGGATATTAGTAGGAATTCAAAAACAACAAGTGCATCATTAAAAAAAAAGAAGGAGAAATTATTGCATCAAGTTCAAAGACTAAAGGTAATGTTTTTTAGCTTAATTCAGAAGCAAGTTGTTTTGTTGCTAAAGTAAATGACAATTGGTTATGGCACAAAAGACTATGTCACATCAATTTTGACAATATAGTAAAGATAAGAAATGTAAAGGTAGTAAGAGACCTCCCTAGTATTGCAAAACTAGCTGATACAATAAGCAGGGAATGTGTGATGGGAAAGCATGTGAGGAATTCATTCAGAAGAAAGAATAATTCACCATAGAATAAATTGGATCTAGTGCATATAGACCTATGTGGACCAACTCAAACAAGATCATACTATGGTGAAAGGTAGTTTATTTTGTTTGTTGATGATTATTCTAGAATGATGTGGGTTGCATTCTTAAGAGATAAATTTGAAGCATTTGAGAAGTTCAAAATATTCAAAGCTAAAGTTGAAAATGAGTGTGGATTAAAGATAAAATGTCTGAGATCAGATAGAGGAGGAGAATTCACCTTTGATAGATTTTATGAGTATTGTGAAGAATATGGGATAAAGAGATAGCTAAGTGCACCTAGAACCCCTTAGTAGAATAGAATTGCAGAAAGAAGAAATAGGATCATACTTGACATAGTGCATACCATCATGATAGAAGGAAAATTTGCACACACTTATTGGAGAGATGCAGTCAATACATCAATCTATACTATCCATAGAATTTAATTAAGGCCAAGTGCATACAAGACACCTTATGAACTATGGTTTGGGAATGTAACTACAGTAAAATACTTTAGAATCTTTGGAAGCAAGTGCTACATCAAGAGAGATGAATTTATTGGCAAGTTTGATGCAAGAAGCGATGAAGGTATTTTTATTGGTTACTCTACTAAAAGAAAAGATTATAGATGTTTTAACTTAAGATTGAAGAAGATTATTGAAAGTGCACATGTAAATATTGATGAGAAGTTTATGATTTAGGAGAGATATCATGATTATGCACCTATGATAGAAGAATAACCTAGACCTACCAGTAGAGAAATAGTTGTTGAAGAAATGTTTGACAACATTGATGTATTATTCAATGACCTTGAAACCAGTGAAGAATAATCACACAAGACAGATGAGAGAGTCACACCTAATGTTCCTAAATTCACATCTAGATACCATTCAAAAGAAGATATCATTGGAGATCAAAACAACAAAGTCATGACAAGATCAAAAGCAAAAAGTTCCACAATTGATGAAGAAGTATGTTTACTTTCACAAATTGAACCCTTAAGTGTTGAAGATGCTTGTACTGATTGAAATTAGCATGAATCAATGAAAGAAGAGCTAGATCGAATAGTTAAGAATGATACATGGGAATTGATCCCTAGACCCAGTGACAAGAATGTGATTGGAACCAAGTGGATATTCATAAACAAGATGACTGAAGCTGTAATAGTAGTAAGAAATAAAGCAAGACTAGTATGTAAAGGATATGCGCAGAGAGAAGGAATTGATTATTTTGATAGATTTGCCCCTGTAAGAAGATTGGAAGCCATAAAGTTATTTCTAGCCTATGCAACATTCAAAGACTTTAAAGTATATCATATGGATGTCAAGTCAGCATTCCTGAATAGAGAGTTGAAGGAAGAAGTCTACATAGAGTAGCCTAAAGGATTTACTTTATCAGAAAAACTTGATATGGTATGTAGACTAAAGAAAGCCCTTTATGGAATTAATAAAGCTCCTAGAGCATGGTATGAAAGATTAGATGGTTACTTAACAATGATTGGATTCAAGAAAGGAGCAACAGACTGTAACTTATTCATAAGAGAGACACCTCAAGGATTATTTTTAGTTGCTATTTTTGTTAATGACATTATTTTTGGAGGTAATGACAAGCTTAGTGCAAAATTTTCTAAAGAGATACAGAGTGAATTTGAGATGAGCATGATTGGACCTATCAAATACTTTTTGGGATTAAATGTGTAGTAGACAGACAAAGGAATTTTCATTAATCAATCTAAATATGTGAAAGAGATATTGAAGAAGTTCAAGATGGATGATTACAAGCCAGTAAGCATACATAAGATAACATGAAACACGCTTTCAAAAGAAGATGAGTCTATAGCTGTAGAAATAACCCTATACAAGTATATGATTGGTAAACTCATATATCTTACTGAATCTAGACCAGATATTTCTAATGTAGTTGGTATTGTTGGAAGATTTGTAGCAGAACCTAAACAAAGTCATCTTATGGTAGTAAAGAGGATATTTAGATATTTGAAGGGAACTATACACTATGGTTTATGGTATCCTAATTTAGAAAATATAGAACTTCATGTGTATACATATGCAGATTGGGCAGGTTGCGTGGATGATAGAAAGAGAACACCAGGAGGAGCAATATTTCTTGGAGATAGACTTGTTACTTGGACAAGCATGAAGCAGAATTGTATTTCTTAGTCGACATCAGAAGAAAAGTATGTGGAAGAAGCATTAAATTGTTCTACAATTGTTTGGATCAAGCAGATGATAAAAGATTTTGGAATCTAGATTGATTATCCTATTGTTATTCACTCTAACAACACTAGCACTATCAATATGTCAAAGAACCCTATGATGCATGCAAAGACAAAATACATTGAGATACAATATCACTTCCTAAGAGAGAAAGTTGCAGAGAGAGAATTAAAATTGGATTATGAGAGTACAAAAGAACAACTAGAAGAAATATTCACAAAGCCTTTACTAAAGCATGCTTTTGCATATCTCAGGGAGAAGCTTGGAGTAATTCCCTTCCCTAAATTTGATTAGCGTTTGTAGAAATGCATCAGTCCTCAATGACTGATAAATGGTTGACTAATCTACTTCAAGATTAGTTCCTATTCTTATTTGGTTTGGCACCCTTTGCCATTGATATCAAAGGGGGAGTATATAGTCATGAAAAACAATACAGTAAGGTGGAGTATATATAGTTAAGGAGTATGTAGTGAGGGAGAATATATAGTAGCAAAAGATGAGTATGCAGAGCATCAACAGTAGATGGAGAATTCATCCTTGGGGGAGTTTTGTTAAGGAAATGGAGAATGTTATAAAATAATAGTATGTTTGGGTTGGTGGTGTTTTTCATTCCATATGTTTCCATGAATGCCAAAGGGGGAGATTGTTGGAGATTTGCCAGCAAGCCAATGTTGATTGTATATTTGTCATTGATGACAACATATGGTGAGAAGCATGTGTTAAAGTCTTATGTATGGATCCTTGAGCATATGTTGCCTAGATATGTTATCAACATGATATCATAAGCACAAAGGTTGATTCTAAGTACAGACAGTTGTGCAGTTGTTTGTATCAGTAGTGTTCCTAATAGTGTTATAGATAGAGTTATGTATATGATTATCAGTATAGTTATAATGGAGACTTGTGCATTTATATTTGTGTTGTAGACATGTTTGTGAAGCTATGTTCATGGATGTAGAGATAGTTGTGCAATACAAGTTGAGTTATGATGTTTCTATTTTGTAGTCATAGTTTCCTGAGTTTATTTGATGGAGCCGATAGTATTTATATTGTTTCAGTAGTTGTGCTTATCATTTTAATATGTGTGGTTGGTTTCATGTTTGGTGATGAGTTAAAAATGTTTGGTTAAGAGTGCATAATGTATTTTAGCAAGAGAAGAAAGTTTCAGTTAATTTGGTGGAGCCAACTATGTGAAGTGACACATCTACTCAAATTGAGTTGTGAGGTCCTATTTGTGTTGCGTGCTTGATATACCTATTGGAGATGTTGTTGGAGAGTTATATTGTTTCTCTAATATGATTTCAAGGAATTTCTAATAGGCTGACTTGATTATATCATTTGGAGAAAGATACTTATAGCCGGTCAGTTGTGATCACTAAGTATGGCAGATAGTTGAAAGATAAGAGCAGAGCAGAAGGAGCGAAGTATTGAGCCATCGATAGAAGGTCTATATGACAAAGAAGAGTGTATGTTATTCATTGGAACTAATCAAGAAAAAAGGTCTAATTCTCAATTCATCAAATCTAGATATATTGTGTATCTATTATGTAGAAGGTTACAAACTTCACTATTTAAGCAGTGAGCTCTTGGACAGTGAGTCCACACCTCTAACGGGGTTATTTGTAAAAGACTCCTAACAGGGTCTAAACTTTGACTAGGTCACTGTACTTCATGCATTGTAAAGATCAAATCCTAACAGGGTTGTAAGATCTTCTAATAGGGTTCATTATACACTAGTGCAGTTTATAGTGGGTGCTAATTCCCACCGGGGTTTTTACCTATTTGGGTTTCCCCGTAACCAAAATTGTGGTGTTGTGTTAAGTGTTATCTTATTGTATATGTGCTTAATGTTCTTCTATACTTAATTGGATAAAGAATTGAATCTTGTAGATAACTGATTCACCCCCCCTCAGTTATCTCTTGGGACTATTCCTAACACAAGCGAGTAGTATTATCTCTAAATTTGACTACACCTCTATCATACTTGTTAAGCTGCACAAATGTTTATTTATCACCAGTTATGTGATGAGAGAATCCAATATCTATAATCCATTCAGATTTATTTTCTACATGTAAAATTAAATCTTTTTTTCTTCATGAATAAGATATTAATCTTTAATAGTAAAAAACCCAATCTCATCGTTATCATTCAAAGATTCATCATTAGAAGTACCCTCACTAGTAATATAACATTTCTTAGGATATTTAGACTTGTATGGCTTAGGTTTATACTTTGGAATTCTAGTAGGACATCTAGAGGAAAATTTATCTATCTTATTGCATGAAAAAGACTTCAAGGGTAATTTCCCTTCATACTTACCCTTACCTCTATTTTCCATCTTTGCGACTACAACTACAAACTCATCCAATTTCCTTTCTTCTTCCTATATTTCTTCCCATTCCTTAGTATATTATCCAAGATCTATATACTTGTCACTTCTACTAGTGCTCACATTATTTCTTAGCATCTTCTTATCCTTATGAACAATAGCCTTAAAAGAAGAGTAAACTTGAGGTAAAGCATCTTGTAATTTGGAGGTTTCAAATGTAGATAACTTACCAATCAAAGTCTCCCTTGTAAATCCCTTTGTGAGTGGTATAATCTCTTCAATTGCTATGACCTTGGTGTCATATGCAAGTGTTAAAGATCTCAGAGTCTTTACAATAATTTCATCTTCTATAATAGACCCTTCTATATTTATGATGCTAGTAACAGTCTCTGTCACTCTCTAAACATATGCTCTAATAGACTTATCTTTTTGCATCCTCATGTTTTCCAAATTTGTTTTCCAACACTACAAATTGTCTTGTTTGGTATATTTTTCTCCTTCATATAGTGCTTCCAACTTTGTCCAGATCTCATGTACCAACTCAAGCTCCTTGATCTCTATAAATTTTTCCTCAAAAAGTGTACTAATTAGGGCTTCTCTAGAAATCATATTGAAAGTGAATTTATTCCTTTCATCCTCTATACTATTTTACAATTCATCCTTACTTTTGACATCTTTTTTCATTGTAATCAACCAGTATTCAATTCCCAAGAAGATAAAATGATTTCTCATCTTGTTTTCACAACTATCAAAAATTTGTCCATCAAATTTAGGACTATCCTTCCTATAGCTTTCCATTCTGGATCTCCTCAAGTAGTTAAGCTTTCTCCAAGAGGACCAACAACTCTAATACCCATTGTTAGCAATAGAAAGCCACACCACACAATTGAGGGGGGGGGGGGGGTAAATTAGTTGTGTATTATAATTGTAAACTTTAAACTTCTGAACTAGAACATTAATTAAGAATATAATATTGTTAAACAAGATGAACAAGATAGACAACACCATAACACAGATTTTTTGTTCTCAAGGAAAAACCTGTTGGGGGAAAAACCCCTATGGGGATGGAACCCACTAGATAGTGCACTAGTATAAAAATGTCTATGTTAGGAGACCTAGCCCTGTTAGGAGATGATACAATACATCTAGTAAAAAAAACCTTGTTGTTTGAAAAAACCTGTGTTAAAAGTTCCTTCAACCCTATTAGGAGTTAATGAAAAAAAGGCACACTTCTTGAGAACACTTATCCAAAGATAAGGTTAAACCCACATTCAAGACTCATTGTCCAAATACAATTAAGTAAAATTATTGTTAAAATGACTACTGACTGATAGAAACTTACTTTCCTTTATAGTTCTATTGAAGTTGATGCAGGGGCATTCTGGGGTATTCAACAAAATTGCATGGTGGTGTGTTGAAGTGGTTATGTGTTACTCGGTAGCAACTTTAACCGATGATCTTGGTTATTGAAGGAGGCTCGGTCATTGAAGGAACTCGGTAAACTATGGTGCTCGGTGGAACTTTTACTCGGTGATGCTTGTGGTGCTTGGTCAATGTACTTGCTCGGTAATGCCTAGCGTGCTCAGTTGTTTTACTAGTGCTCGGTAGTTCTAGCCTACCGACTGGAGTTCTTAAAGTTTTGGTTGGCCAACTTGGTTTATTTAATGTTGGTAGCATGTGATGTATTATCCTATGTGGATCTAGAGGCTGACATGGAGAATTAAATAATTGTATAGCTATTTGAGAGCTAACTATTGTTGCATTTAATATTTGTTTGTAGTAGAAGCTGACTTGGCTTAAGAGTTAATTATTTCTTCCAGCCGACTTGGCTTAAGAGTTAATTATTTCTTCCAGCTGACTTGTGGTTGAAGAAATGTATTTAAGGAGTGTCTACGTAGTTGTTTAGGAGTTAGAGGGAGAGAGAGAGTTAGTAGATCTGATAAGGATAGTAATTGGATCCTACGAGATCTTGAGGATCAGATTGTTTCTGATAGTTGTAATAGTAGAGCTAGTGGTTTACATGCTTGGAGACAAGGAGATTACTTGGTGGCTTGCAAACTCAAGTTTAGATATGCCTTCATACTTCCACTAGTTGCTGATGTGTTGCAGAGTTGGACTAGCTAGGAGATTACAAAATCACTGTTGTAATTGATTGTATTTGGCCCTAACCTGAAAGGCCTTACAACTGGGCATGTTGAATGAAAATTTGGTTTGATGCATATCTTGTTGTGTTATTTCACATTATTGTTGGTGTTTGGCTGCAAGTTTGGAAAATCCTTTATTGCTTCCTATGACTTTGACTGTGTTAGGTGGTATCGAAGTGAGTTGATCTTATTGGGAGAAGTTGGCAAAGAGATTGTGTGTGATCTAAGTTGCAAACCCGTGTTACTGAACTTGTGAAACCATGGCCTAGTTATTCATACAAGGTGGCAGGTTGATCTGACTTGCATAGAACTTGGAGGTTGTCACAAGGTGGTTGGTGTAGGGTTTTTTGTAGAGGGTTTCTTTTACAGATCTTTGAGGATGCCTCTGAGAAGATTGGACCCTAGGGAGATTGAGGATCTCTATGATATTATGGAGTCTAGGATTATAGAGAAGGTGAAAGCCAATTTTAGATAAGAGATGGAATTGATGAAGAATGATATGATTGCTAAGATTGTGAGGGCTATTGCTAGTATGCCAAGGAATCTTGGTACTGAAGATGGTTATGAGGAAGCTACTGAAGACTTTGAAGCTGCTAGATCTAGTGGAGATAACTAGAGGGATAGATCTGGTAAAGACAAAAATGGTTAGTTGCATAGATCTAGAGCTCGATTAAGTACTAGTTACTGAATGGAAGTTTCTACTTTCTCTGGTACTTTGAGACCTAAGGATTTGATTGATTGGATTGGTGAACTAGAAGAATTATTTGAGCTTGAAGAAATTGAATTTCCTCATAGAGTGAGGTTAGCACAGACAAAGTTGAAAGGACATGCTGCTCTTTGGTGGAAAGAATTGCAAAGAGATAGAGAAGATGAGGGTGAAATGAAGATCAATCAGTGGAGGTTGATGGTGACTAAGTTGAAAGCTAAATTCATACCTGTCGACTATGAACTTGACTTGTTTAAGAAGTTGCAGAATTTGAAGAAAAAATATTTGACTATGGAAGACTATACCAAGGAGTTTTTTAAGTTGACTATTCAGTCTGGACATCGAGAACTTGGTAAGGAAAAGGTAGCTCAGTATGTGAATAGTTTGAGATTCAATATTTAGGATGAGCTTGGTATGCTAAAGATTGATTCTATTGAGGATGCTTATCAGTATGCTCTGAAGGCAGAAGAAAAGTTGAAGAGGAGGAAACATGGTAATTCCTGAGGGAAGGAGAAGCTTGATCACTCAGTGAAGGATAAACCAAATTTAGAAGATGAATAGAAACCTATTGAACCAAAGAAAAAGATAGGTAGGGTTATCTTTAAAGGTACTTGTTATAAATGTGGTGAAGAAGGACAGTGATCTTTTGAGTGTACATAGAAGAATATTGGTGATCGATGGAATGCTATGGTGAATGAGAACATATTGAATGAACCTGAGGTAGATTCAAAAAACTTGTTGGCTTGAAGAAAATTGCTTGGTGCAAAGGTAGAACCTTGTGAGAGGAGTAACTTGTTTAGAACTCAGTGCAAGTCAGGAGGTAAACTTTGTGATGTAATTATGGACAGTGGTAGTATTGATAACCTTGTAGCTAAGGAGATGGTTCAGAAACTTGGTTTGAAGAGAGTAAGACATCCTTATCCTTATAGGATTGGTTGGTTGCAAGATGTTCATGCTCTAGAAGTGAGGGAGCAATGTCTTGTTGATTTTTAGATTGGCCAGTATAAGCATCAAGTGTTGTGTGATATTGTGAACATGAGTAGTTGTCACATATTTCTCGGTAGACCTTGGCAATATGATTGCAGAGCTATGCATGACTATGTCAAGAATGTATTTACTATTGAGAAGAATGACAAGAAGTTTTCCCTGATGCCTTTGCTAGATACAACACTCGGTAGGAGAAACCTAAGATTTGGTAGCTGAGATGCTTTGAAGGATTATGAAAGGATTGATTAGTATGGGGAATAGACCTATGGACTATCAAGGAAAGACTTGAAAAGACAGAGGAAGAAAAAATGGAAGAGTATGCAAGGTGAAGACTCAAAGGAATTGTATGTGAAGAACCATTTCGGGGTTTATGTGCTGAGTTGTAGAAGATGTTCTTCCAACATATGAGAACATATTTTTGAACCTGGGGTGTCTGATGTAGGGGCATTCTAGGGTATTCAACAAATCTGCATGGTGGTGTGTTGAAGTGGTTATGTGTTACTTAGTTACAGCTTTAACCGACAATCTTGGTTATTGAAGGAGGCTCGGTCATTGAAGGAACTCAGTAAAATATGACACTCAGTGGAACTTGTACTTGATGATGCTTGTAGTGCTTGGTTGACATACTTTCTCAGTGATGCCTGGTGTGCTCAGTTGTTTTACTAGTGCTCAGTAGTTATGGCCTACCGACTAGAGCTCTTGAAGTTTTGGTTGGCTGACTTAGTTTATTTAATGTTGGTAGTGTGTGATGTATTCTCCCATGTGGATCTAGAGGCAAACATGGATAATTAAATAATTTTAAGGCTATTGGAGAGCTGACTGTTGTTGCATTTAATATTTGTTTGTAGTAGAAGTTGACATGGCTTAGGAGTTAATTGTTTCTTCTAGCTAACTTGTGGTTGAACAAATGTATTTAAGGAGTGTTTGGTAGTTGTTTAGGAGTTAGTGGGAGAAAGAGAGTTAGTAGATCTGATAAGGATAGCAATTGGATCATGTGAGATCTTGTAAATCAGATTGTTTCTGATAGTTGTAATAGCAGAGCTAGTGGTTTACATGCTTGGAGACAAGAAGATTACTTGGTGGCTTGTGAGCTCAAGTTTAGATTTTCCTTCATGCTTCCACTAGTTGTTGATGTGTTGCAAAGATGGAGTAACTAGGAGATTGTAGAATTACTGTTGTAATTGATTGTATTTGGCCCTAACCCGGGAGGCCTTATAGCCAGGCATGTTGAATGAAAATTTGGTTTGAAACATATCTTCTTGTGTTATTCCACATTGTTGGTGTTTGGCTGCAAGTTTGGACAATCCTTTATTGGATCCTCTGACTTTGATCACATCAGAAGTGCACAAGGAATGATCATATATTGTACTCATACCTCTTATCTTCATCTTTTCTCATATGCACAATCATGCATACCTCCCATATACATTGCTTACATTGAATTAGAGAATTTACTCTCCTTTATACAAGTTACAAGTATCAATTAGGTTTACTTGTTAGGGCTTCCCTGATGCATAAAAAAATACATTACACAATGCTAAGGTACACATGGTACCTGACACAAATATAAAACAATTACAAATATTAATTTGTGGGCCAAGATCTACAATTAATGCCCACCAATCCATGGAACATGTTACACCACCTAGTCAACTCCTAAAAGCAATTATCTAGGTTCATATGCTAGTGCTATCATCAACATGACCCAATTAAGCCACAAATACTAAAGTGTATTCCATACTATGTTATCTTCCATTCCTAAAGCTTTCATAACATGATTCCAGCTTGCAACCAACTTATGCTCAAAACTAAACAACTAACTCTATCAAGTTCCCTATCTGTATCTTGTAACTACTCTTCACCAAAAAAACTATAGCTCATTCAAATAATCATATTAAGCCATGCAAAATTTGAATTAAGGTATATACATCTTCATAATAATAAAAACAAGATTGCATACTCTGAACTTCTGTGCAATGTCCTTACATACTTTTCCAATTGTCTGTAGAAACCAAAAACATAATCTGTCTGATATAACCAACTCAAAACTGAACTATATGTCATATGTTGACATCAATGACAAAATTTGAACAAAAAAAACAACAAAAACAATAATTCCAACCAATATTTAATGTAACTAACTGATTTTACAAAGTAGTTTTAAGGACCTCAAGATGACTAAAAATGTAAATTTTTGACACCACTTGGAAGCTAATTATTTTTAGGCGGAGACACCATTTCTCAAATGCAAATGTTGATCTGTAGAGATGCTAATTGCAAGTCAAAGACGTTAATGTGAAACTTGACCTAGTAAAATAGAATATTCCCTCTAAAATCTAGAGAAGCAGATATGTGGGTCTATTAGCATAGATGCAGATCTGCATAGACATTAATGTGGAGGGAAGATGAAATTTTCAAGTTTGATCAATTTGACTAATTTTGATTGTGTTTGAGTGACTTGTTTTAGCTTTTTTTCAATGGAAATAACTAATTTCAATCATACATCAAAGGAATTGACTACACTAAGTATACCTTGACTCAAACTGGAGACATTCAAATCTTTACAAATACACGTCTAAAAATAGTCATGCAAGGGACAAAGAAACCTTGTAGGAGACAATCACTTGCGATCTTGGGAAACTGATACAATAAAGAGAACTTCAAAATGTGTATGTTCAAGTGATCATTTCAAACCAATTATATTTTTACTTGGCCGACACAATGAAAATATTTCAAGCACATGCTACCCTAGGAAATGGCTTCAAATGAAATATTATAGGCCCATTTATTTATAGTTTATCAGCTCACATAGCTATGTCACCTCCTAGAGGGAACCTATGTTTTTACCCTTTTCCAAGTATTATCTTAGTTTTACAAAGATTTATTTCAGAACACAATACCCTAGGACCCTTATGATGGGACTCTTGGGGGAAGATTCTTCCCTCCCCTTGCACTATAATACAATACTATTTAGAGGTTAATCAGGTAGGCCTCTATTTTAATAGTTTTTAGTCAGAATCATGGCACCCCCCTAATTAGTTTGTACCCATGTGAGACACTTAAGTCTCTAGTGGACTCCATTGGATCCTTAGGGATATTCACCCAATACAAACTATCACCCATAAACCACACCTGAGATTGGTTGGATAAGATAATCCTTTGGTCAACACATTATTTCTATATCAGCCAAAGGGATTTAATGATTTGAGGTCATCTTCTAAAAAGGGAATTCTCCCTCTAAATAGGCCTCTCTAGAAGCTAGATTATGCTAAGATTTCTCTTCACCCAAGATATTCAAAGGAAAGGGGATATGATACAACTATATTTTAATCTTAGTGTCATGTAAATTAAGGGATTTAATCTATGGAAAAATCTCAAAATAAGTGTTGAGAAACACTTCTTCAAACACACAAAGAAGCATTCATTCCAAATTGACTCCTAATTAAGAAAATAAGTGCAACTACCTTAAAAAAATACACAATAGTATGGTTAAGGCATTCGAGAGTCCAACTTATTTCCAAAGCAATCACATGGAAACATGCATTCAAAGAAAGGTGTGTTATTTTCTTAAGTCATTCAAGATTGAAGTTTGTTCATTCCCTTAAAGCATTCAAGATTGGATTTTTTTCATTATTTTAAAGAAACATTCATTCAAATACTAATGTGTAAAATATACAAGTTCATTCCCAAAATCATTTAAAATTAAAGGAAAATTGCATGAAAAACATTAGTAGTTTAAATCTTCTTCAACCTTGAAATGCTGCAAAAGATGAACGGATTAGTAATACTCAAAATTGCCAAAAATTAATGTTTTCTATGATAGGGTAGAGACGTCTATTCTCAAAAGAAGACACCAATCTAAGGAGATGTTGATTGGTGTAGATGCTGATTTGTGGAAAGTGATAGAAAATAGAATTTCAATTTTAACCCGTGTTGATTTATACTTGCACTTAGCCCAAGGTGCACAGACACAGGTGGAAGAGTGAAGACACTGATCTGCTTAGAGGAGAGTTGCAGATGGAGGCACCAATATATATATAAAAGTGAGCTGACTATGATAATAAAAAATAAATTTTTTGATAGCATCTAGCTTTGTAAAACTGGCCGACTATTAAAAAAATAAATGTTGAAAGGTTAAAATATCATAGAAAGTGTTAAACATTGATTAAAATTTTGAGAAATTTAGGTAGGGTAGAGACATTAGTTGTGGAAAGTAGATTGTGATCTTCATAGATGTCGATCTTTATAGATGACGATATTAAGGAAGATACACCTTTGCATATGAAAAGACAATGCTGTGTGATATGGGCGTGTAAGTTACGGATTTCCAAAAAAATCAAGTTATTTTAAGGGACGTGGGTCCCACTGAGCATGCCAAAATATATGTGTTGAAAACCTACCTATGTGGAACAATTTCAAACATGAAAATGTTATGGATTTGACAATGAAAACATATTAAACAAGCATAAAAACTTGAAACAAAATACAAAGCTTTCACCACAACCCTTGACGAGCCAAACAAGGGTACCTAATGCCTTGTTGATTTTCTCTTAGAGATTATTGTGGACGTTCTCTCCCAACACAATAATAAATCCCACTTGATTTCTTTCTTGAGGTGGATGATCCTATAATGCAAGCTAGTGGATGATTAAAATACTCATGAACAAGTATGAGGAACTTGTCACAAGCTTCAAACAAATGATGAAGAAGAAGATTCAAGATATGAGATACAAATGATACTATTGGTGATCAAAATGGATTTTATGCTTTGACAGCTTCCAATATACCAATAGATAAATTTTTAGAAGTGGTTAATTCCAAATATAGGGAAATCAAAGGCAATTGGACCAACTAAAGGGACAAGACTACCCTCTGCACTTTTAGTTCTCCAAGACCAAGGCATGTACACCTAATCTAGTTTAACATACAACATTTTATAATTTTCTCTGGATTTTAATCACACAAAATAATACAAAAATACAAAATGATGACCAATCATTCATTAATTCTCAATTATTATAAAGAACATACAACCTAAAAACCACAATACTTAAAGAATTATGAATGGTTTATTTTAAGATTGTAGCATATAGCCAAACCCAACCAAAAATCTATCACTGTAGAAAATACTTGTTCCTAACCTATGCCTTATCCATTTGGAAATATCTCTAATGCGAAAGAAGAATACAAAAACCAACTGATGTCAATGATTCATGGCCTAAAATACTACCATATTTTGACAGTATTGATCCATTCAATCCAGAATCATACTTCTTATTGTAATCACCTAAAATTGGGCTAATAGAACCTAAGGCCCTATTTTCCCTAATTCAGGATAAAATCCTAATTATGTTAATTTAATTCCTGATTATTAACATAATTCATTAAATTTGATAAAATCAATAAAATCTCATAATTCAAGTATTTATCATTAAGAATTAAGCAAAATCACTTTGATTACCTCTAAGCCTAATTAATTAAATCAATCCCATTTAATGCATGGCTAGAGTAATTAATTAAAATAAATGAATAAAAATCCTCTTAAAATGACATGTCACCTTGAAGGGGACAACAAAGACACCTCAAACCAATGAGAGTTAATCACATGGATCATTCACATGGATCATGAAAGGAAGCATCTCAACCACTCATCATGGATGCATCCTGACCATTCAAATTCTCAAAGTTCTATAAAAAAGAGGAATTTTCAAATCTCCAATGGCTCCTAATTTTCTGAATTTCCTAATAGATAATTTGAATTCATGCTTTCATATGCTCATTTTGATTTCATAGCTAATTAGATAACATTTCAATTGCTTAAGAGTAATGAATTGATGGATTTCATGAAGAATTTGAGTAAAATTTGATGTCTTAGATGCATTATTTGTTTGAATCTCTCATTCTAACATGCATTGTCACTTTTTAGGATCTAATTCTGAGAGAAATCTTAAATCATTTTCATACTTGTGTTAGATAGAGAGCAATAATTCAGATTTAATTGTTATGTTATTTGATTGATTTTATCTTACTAATAATTGATATAATGAAATATTGAAGTGTTGTGTTGCAACTTTGTAAGTACATAATTCACACATACATTTATGGCACCCATCGTGGGGCCAAGCCCCAGATTTATACCTTTTGAAACTAATTTTTACCATGTTTCTACCATCAGAGAATCACATTTGGATAATTGGATTGCACCTGGGAAGAAGGCTCACACCCGGTATTTCCTGGATCACATCTAGTAAGGTATCACATTTAGTTATTTCAGGATTGCATTGGATAATAGGATCACATTTAGTCAAATTTAAGATCGCATCTAGGAATATTTGATTGAATTTTGATTTTTCTAACGCCTAATGGATTGATTTTGTGTTTTTTGTGGATTTTAATAGCTTAATAGTGGTTTGTAGGATGAATTGTCAGAGACATAATCATATGAAACTACTAATGGTTGTTTGTAGGTTGCCTTTGGAGAAATCAACTAGACTTCATGCTTTCATTTTTAGGAATTTAATACAATTTGAGGTCAATTTGCAAATTAACTAGAGGATTATGCTCTTTTCCCTTGAGGAAAATTAGAAACTCAAAAGTTAATTTGCAATTTGGGGTCAAATTGGGGTAATTAAACTTAAATTTTTCATGATGTGTCTTGGAGAGGTGATTTGAGATAGGAGATTATGCTCTTCTCCTTCATGTAGAATAAAAAAATCTAGACCTCATAATCATTAATACCATTTCTTTATTGCATACCTTTAGAGGGCCTATCAGTTGATGAAAAAAGCTCTTGGGAATGACCCAAGTGGGGATAAGTCTTAAGCTGACTCTTCCACCCCACTATAAAATTTGATGCTTCCTTGAGGTGAAAGCCTTAGAAGACATAATTCATTCTAGCATTGGAATATTGATGATCTTTTCCAATGACATACTTGGATCTTGTGTAGAGTAGAGGCGCTTGAATCTTGCTTGTGAGACTACAAAGTTTTGAGTACCTATAGGGTTTACGACCTCAATTCTTCTTGTAGGACTATGGGAGATGGTTATGAATGGATGCCTTTATTAAAATCATAAGTTAGATGCTACCTGGTTCACCGCCAAAGGATTGGTAAGACTTGTGCAAGGCAAATAGTAACTACCCCAAGAGATTCACCATATCAAGCCCTCCTTGATGCTTGAACTTGGCTAATATGGGCTCCAACATCCATTACGTATTGTTGGACTACCATATTCTCAGGAGTCATTGAGTGTGTTCCTAAGCTAGTGAACAAGTGTTTCCAATCTCTACCTAGTATAAGGAAGGTTAGGTGTGTTTTCTAAATATGATTTCTTGATGTGTTTTAATTACAAACCTTAGATAAATCCCTCAAATGAACAAACACCAAGCATTTTCAAACACTTACATGTCACTAGAATCAAACAAGAAAGACAAATTTTCATGAAATTGACTAAAAATTGCATCAAACTATCTATAAGCGTGTCACATCTGGTATTTTGAGTCATATGCTACATTCCATGTTGCATCTGGTCAATTTAGGATCACACTTAGTAAACCCCAGATTTCCTAAGTCACTTTTGGGATGAAAATTGAACTAAGAGTCACATCCCACATTCTAAGGTTGTGTCTGGGGCCAAAAAACTATAGGTTGCATCTAGTGTGTCGCATTTGGGACATAGAGAACTTTCGTACCTATCAAAACCTAGATTTTTACATTTTTGGATACCCTTTTTGGCATTTAGTCAGATTCTATTGTCAAAACAAGTCCACTTGCAAGTCTGAAAGAGTTTTTTTTAAGAACATCTTATTATCCTACTTGGTCTAATCTGCATTGTTCAAATTGCGGAGTCTCCTTATCACACCAGCTTTAATCAAGTTCCTAGCTCACTATCAGGGCACTCTAACACCTTTTCACGCTGGAAATTTTAGACAATCACAAATCCACTTATATTTGGTTCCCAACTCATAATCATGACACTCTAACACCCTTTAACATTGGATCCTAAGATAATTTCAAACCCACTTTTTCATCCTTGGAATCACAATTGGGCACTTGCATACCTTTTAGACCCACTTTCACATAAGACACTCATAAATTCCTTAATCAAGCTTTCATGGTTAATACGAGACACAAATCTTACAAATTTGAAAAGAATCCATTTTTGAACAAACTGCCATTACTCTAATTTGAAATAGGAGAAACTTCTAGACTTAATCCTCTATTTGGAACAACCCCTAGCACTACTCACATAGCAACACCTAATACGACAAACATGAATAACCAAGAAGACTTCCGTTGGGATGAAAGACATGATGAACAAGATAACCAAGATGAAAACAATAACCAAGAAGAAGCACAACACCAAGAAGCACATTATGATTTCGATGATGATGAAGACCCTACAAAGGAAGAATACCAAAGAGCTTTATGAAGCAAAAGATTCAATAAAATCCTTGAGAGAACTTTGGTAGAAAATAAGGAAAAGTATTTCCTAGAACTCGCCTCTCAAGGAGTAAAAATACATAAGGACTATGATGTAAATTAGCTCAAACAAAAAGAAGATCTTAGTCCTATGTCTATTTTGACAAGACAACTACTTGCCATGCAAGTAGGAATACAAGAGCTAAAGAAAGAAAAGGACAAACCAAAAAGACAATACTCCTTGGAACACATTTGTCATTTCCCCTTTGATAAGGGATTAAAGATGATACTATTTCCTCAACATGTGATGATTCCTAAATATGAAAAATACACTAGAAATTTTGACCCTCAAGATCATGTGAGGGAATTTTGCACATCCAGTATGGAATTCATGCATGAAAAAACATACCTAATGAGGTTATTTCCATGAAGCTTAGGTGGACAAGTAATGGATTGGTTCTCAAAACTACCTATAGGAATCAAATCATTTGAAGAAATAGTGGAAAAGTTTATTCAACAATACTCCTATACCATCCAACACACTATGACAATGTTGGATTTACGAAATACCAAACAAAAAATGGGAGAATCATTCTTGACTTTCCTACAATGATGGAGGAAGATATTTGCACGATATGCTAGATAAATACCCGAAAGTGAAAAGATGGACATCTTTATTAATAATTTGGTTCCTGAAATGAATTTACTATTACAACTACAAGGTCCACCAAGTTTTGATAAGATGATAGATAGTGCTATCAAGATTGAAGAGGTCTTGACCAAGAAAGGGGAGATCACTAACAACAAAGAAAATAAAGACAAGTACTATCTCACCAAAGATAAGTACAAATATAGAAATAAGAACAAGAATGTGGTTAATGATGGAGTTGTTGATACTCCTAATACCAAACCAAAACCAGAGGTTTTTAATCTTACGACGAGTCTCCAAGAAAGCAAGACTTTGAATTCTACAATGACACCAATGGCTAACAAGACTTTCAATAAACCTATTACTCGAATAGAGCTTTGGGCAGAAAGACCTAAAAGGACATTTACACCATTGGGAGATACATTGGAAGTGGTCTTGAAGTCACTCTTGGAAAACAAAATCATTAAAATTCTTGACTCCAAATCTTGGGAACCAGAAGTAAAACCCAAGTGGTGGAATGATAATGACTACAATGATTTTCATCGCAATAAAGGACACAAAATGAACAACTGCATGAAATTAAGATATGTTATCCAAGATCTAATTGAATAAGGAAAAGTTAAGGTGGATGGACATCATACAAACAATGATCATAAAGCATTCAAAACTCCATTACCTAGCTATGAAAAAGGATAATATTCCAAGAGTAACAAGATTAATTACACATACATTGATAATGATAATGTAATTCATATGGTGGAACCATGCAAACCATTTATTTATATGATTACTCTAAAAGGAGTGAAAAAAAGAACTAAGTCTTCTAATGATGTAATAAGAAATCAAGCTAATCTCACTCTTAAGGGAGCTTCAACATCAAACTCACTTGCTACAACAACAATACCTAAATAACTAGCATTACCTCCAAAGTTCAATCTAGTAGACCAGTTGCAGCACACGCCAGCTCAAATCTCCATTCTAGAGTTGTTAAAAATCTCCCCTAGTCATAAGGAGATCCTTGATCAAGCCTTGCTTAATACTAACATACCGAAAGATCTAGATGTGGACATATTCCATACTATGGTGGGTCACCTAAATTCTCCACATTACCTATCTTTCTCAGAGGAAGATGGTAAGTCATTGAACTAGCCACATAATCAACAATTGCATCTAGAGGTTCTTATTCATAAAAATCATGTTAAGTGTGACTTGATAGATGGAGGTGTTGGTTTGAACATATGCACCTATAATTTAGTGAAACAATTAGGATTTTATGAACATGAAATTGATCCCAGAAGGAAGATAACAATCAAAGCTTATGATGAAGAAGTGATATCCTCCAAAGGATTGGTTGTCTTTCCTATCAGAGTGGGACCAGTGGAAAGAGATGTGATATTTTGAGTCCTTGAATTACCAATTGCTTATAACATTATTCTCAAAAGGTCATGGATACATTAAATGCAAGTTGTGCCTTCTACTTATCACCAATGCATAAAATTCCCTCATAATGGAGTTGAGGTGACTATTCTAGGTGACACAACATATCCTTGCAACAATATTAAATAAAAAAAGAGCATGGTTCCACATAATAAATAAATCTCTAATAAATCAGAGACATCCAAAGAAATAGTCCTACAAAGCTTTTTTAAGAAGGTCAACATTCAATAAACAAGTATGGGTGAGTACAAGATAGATCCTGCAATGTCTCTTATGGATCTCCTCATATTTCCTAGGTCGCAAGGATGACCTTCATCAACATTTACACCTTCTAATGGAAGTTCTCCAACAATACATGAAGGAACAATGATGGTCAAATAAAAGGTGTCCCTTGAAGAAGAAAATGAAGAAAAACCTGTCTTGCAATGGCTCTATAAGGAAAATGAAGAGGATGGAAATAAAAAAAATGTTGAGATAGATACAAACAAATATGGAAAAGGATATGAGATCATGAAACAAATGGGTTACAAAGGTAAAGGACTTGTGGAGCTGATACATATGGATTTCAGAAACCCAAAGAACAAAACTAGATTAGGCTTCAAGGAAGAAATATCTCATCCTGTAGTAGAAAGTGGTCTTGTATTTGACAAATCAGGAGACTCAAATGATGAAGAAGAGGTGGAGGGACAACCTATTTCCTATGAAAGGTTGCTACTCTTACAAGGAGACCCATTATCAAAACTTGGCAATAATATTGAACCTTAACAAGAGCCAGAAGAAGGACCAACAAAAGAACCTTAAGGAGAACAAGAACAAAGGCTTCCTATTTTTGACACACCTAACTTTGATGAAGAACCAAAGATAACAATTTCACAAGAACCATTACAAGAAGAAGAGAATAGTGCTAATGAAGGAGCTGAAATACCAATGACTATTCCCCACTTCTTGGGGGTTTCAGATGATAGTTAGGTGCACTCAAATTAATATGAATGAGATATTCTTTCTAATGATGCTATGGATATAGAAGTGGATGTGATATATAAATATGCTCCTAGAGTCATAATTGAAGAAGGAGAGAGTTATAATGCTAGATTGCGAGAGTTAGACTTACATAACATTAACATGAACTTTAATAATAACAATAATGACTCTAATAATCCTAACATCTATTTAGAAGAAAAATTAATGGAAAATATCTTTCAAGTTAATAATGTTGATAATAATGTGGTGCTATCTCTTGAACCCACTAAATCTTTTTCCTTACTACATCTTGAACTGATAGACTGGAATGAGCCTACATCCACAAGCCTGCTATCTTTTGACAATGACTATTCCCTAGCTTGTTATCTAAATGCTTGTGAAAATTTCCTTTCTTCCAATAGTGTAAAGAATGAAACCATGAATGAGGAGGATATCAAGTTTCTCAATTTCAAAATGAAAATAAAAAAGAACAAGAGATCTGATGGTGAAAACCACCTAGTGACAGTGTCAGGTCCTAAAAGAGAAAAAGAAAAATACATATCCGATGGTGAAAACCTCCTAGAGGTGCCTAAGGATGAGATTCTTGATATCCTCCCAGATAATTTTAGGAAAGGTCTTAAGAATTGATTGAACCAACACAACCCATTAATTTGGGAACAACAAAAGCTCCTAAACTAGTTCACATTGCTCAGTCATTGACAGAAGAAGAAAAGATCCAATTCACCACTTTCTTTAAAGAAACAAAGATCAATTTTTCTTGGTCTTATTTAGATATGCCTGGATTGGATACAGATTTGATTATGCACCACTTATCTATTTCTCTTGATGTGAAACTAGTAAAGCAAAAACTGTATTACAAGCCGACTAGAAGTTGTTAATTGTTATAACTTGTATAAATGTAAGAACTATGTAATGCGAAATGCATAGATGATACACATAGAAATTGTAATAAGAAAAGTATGATGTGAAGTTGTATATTGTAAGAAGGAAACCAAGTAAACTTTTTATATGAAAGCGAAGAGCCTAGAAAGATAAATCAAAATAGGAAAGCTATTTGTTAGCAGTAAAAGGTTATGTACTTTGCCTTTGTATTTGAAGATATCATTGTATATTGCATGTTTGGGCAGTGAGCTCATATTGCAATTAGTCTATTTTGTAATAGAAAATCCTAACCAGGTTGAGGCTTCTAACAAGTCCTAGAGTCCTTTAACCAGGATAGAGACACTATATGTATGTAATAGACTCCTAACAGGGTCAACATCCTTAACCAAATACTTTTGATTATTTGATTAGTTGTGGGTATCATCCCCATTGAGGTTTTCCCTTGGCCAAGGTTTCCTCAAGAACAAACATGGTGTTATGAGTTCATTTAATTTATTTCTATGCTTGTTATTTAATTTCCTTAGTTTACTTTGTTATGCAAGCTTCAATTTAATTTGTTATATCCATAATTGGGCAAAAGTAAAAGTTTGTGAGATATTGATTCACCCCCCCTCTCAGTATTTCCTATTTCTAAAAATTGGTATCAAAGCTTAGTTACTTAGAACAAAGTTTTTTGGAGAGAAGCTAACAACTTGAGTAACATTTATATGGATATGGATCAATTGCAGAAGAATCTTGAAGAAGCTCTTGAATAGATTGATATTCTTACTAAAGAAAGAGACACTTTGAATTGGAAATATGATGATGCAAAAAACTACATTGAGAAACTAAAAGAAAAGATGGAAGATATGAAATTAAAGAAAGAACCTACAATTCAAGTCAAGGGTTGTGACAAAGTTTCAAAATTGAAGAAAGAAAATGAGATCCTTAAACATGATTTGAAGATTGTAGATCTGAAGTTAAGCTTAAAAGATGAAAGCAACAAAGTTGAATCAAATCTAAAATCTAAGAATGCATATCTGAAGTCTAAAATTTGTAAAGTAACATCTAAAATTGAGAAAACTAAATTGCAATATGCTGAACTTGAGAAGTACAATACAATTGTGAAAGGAGAATTGACTCAGTCTAAACAACATCTTGAGAAACTATATTCTAGTAGTGAAAAGATTGATGAACAAATGTCTTATCAGAAACCATATTTTGATACAAATGGTCTTGGATATAATTTACCTAAGAAGATTGAGGAATGCAAAGAACCAGATCCAAAACACTCTGAGAGTAAAGATGAAAAGAAGTTTGATAAAGCTAACAAATCTAAAGAAATACCTAATCCACCTAAAGAAGATGAACCATCTAACAATATACAAAGATAATTCAAAGGTAGATGTTTCACATGTAATACTTTTGGAAATATGAAGAGAGATTGCACAGGTAAACAATTCAAACCTATCTATGGTTATTGTTATAATTGTCATGGTTTTAGACATAGACCTATTGATTGTAAGAATCCTAGATCTAATGATAACAATGGTAGTAGAATGTTTAGAGATACTAACCCTACAGATAAGAGACCTATTGGAGACATGAACAAAATGAATGGAGTTGTGTGTTATAGATGCAACAAGATTGGACATATTGCCAAAAATTGCAGATCAAAAATTAGTGAGACAGGACCAAGATATGGAAACAATGGAGTAGTTTGTCAGATATGCAACAAACTTGGTCACATAACGAGATTTTGTAAAATGAACAACATGAGAAACACTAATCCTAGAAACTATACAAGGAGAAATGTGAGCACAAACAACAATCAGAGAGGATGTTGTAGTAACTTGGAGGAAGTTGAATTTTTTAAAGCCACAGATCAAGTGATCACACTCAGTATACTAGGAAACCAGATAGGTGAAGTACCTAATAGTAAGTGTGAATCATTTCCTAATTCATCTCAAAGAACTCAAGTAATTATTTCATGAATTATGTATTAAAGTAAAGCATTAGAATAGTGTAGAAGTTAGAATAGGTTGAATTGAGTCTTGTGAAGTTACTATATGCTAGTATATGATGAAATAAAGCTATAGTTAAGAGTGCATGAATTTATATGAATGTATGTGAGTACACAGAAAGAATGAAGTTTTGCAGGTAACCAAGAACAACTTTTTGGTATGAAGTGACAAAGAAATTTAATGCGATGTCAAAATCTTGAAAGATTTGAAGGATAAAAGTACATGATCGGTATTAGTTGATCATTCAAGTGATTACAAGTGATAAAGAGAGCTAGTCAGTGGAGATTAAGAGTAGTTTGCAGGATTTGGTGAAAGATTTCATGCTGGATCTATGAAAATCCCTAAATTGTGATTCTTGAGGTATTTTTATAAGTAATCACTATCAAGCAATTATGTTTTTATTGAATCATGGATGCATCACTTGTTCACCACATCAAAGATTCAATGAGACCTAGAATGAAAAAGGAACCTATAGAGCCTTTGGAAGAAGACCCTAGTTTAGCCTTGTCATCTATTCCAGATGGAGTTTTGCATTTGGATGACATAAGAAGTTATCTCAAATGTAAAATTGAGACCATAGGAGATGGTAACTTGATCATGGAATACAATAAGATCTATAAACAGGACATGTCATACAAAGAAGGGTTTGAATATTTGAGTGAGATTGATGTTATCAAATATACACTTCATTATGAATTTCAGGATGATGAATGGACTAAGATTATTTTGAGTAGAATTCAAAATGGTAAGTTTTGGTTAGATGATAGAGCCATTGGCATCACCACATACCTTATTCATGAGGTAACTAGCTTATCAAAATCTAGAGTGATTCCATCTAATCAGAAAAAATGTTAAGAAAATAGTGTTATACAACACCAAGTAATCATACAATATAAGATGAATTTTTATTAGTAAGATTGTATAGGATGATGTTAGATATGTATGCAGAATTTTGAGTTCAAAGTTTTCTGCAAATTCTAGACAAGATGATATGGCAGCTGGCATGGTAGATGTAGCTTATCTTATGTGTGTTGAGAGAGTATAGGTAGACATGTGTGAAATCTTAAGAATTTAGTTGATAGAGAACCTTGAGAAAATAAAAAAACCAAGAACTCATAGTTTAGATTTTCATCTCTAATCACATATATGTTTTTTCATTTGTTAAGAATATTTCCATACACTATAGGAGAGGATTGGAATGATAACAAAAATTCTATGGATGTTATCAATAAGGTGTACCTAAGACACCCTATAGACAAAGTAAATGAAAGTGCAACTTTGGTAATTAAGACCTTTCAAAATCAAATGAGGAAAAGATCAAGAATTCTACCATATATTGTGGAGAAATACAAGGATGAGATATGTTTTTTGGTTGATACTGACTTTACCTACATTGAAGCAGTTGAGCGTAGAGTGGAATTTGTAGATCCACTTGAATATGAAGTTTCAGAAGCTAAGATTGAAGGATATGTGAGTAGATTGCTTAAGAGCAATTTGGATGCTAAGAGTCCTAGATTTGGGACACATGAGGAGAACTTTGACTCCACACAATCATTATAGGCACATAAGATGGCTAAGAAAAGAGTTGACAACACTATAAAGAAAATACTAAAAGACACTGGTCTTTTCATAGAAAAGAAGACAACAAAAACAATAAGGGATATTGGACATAAAGAGATACTATCAGTTCCACCCTTGACATCTCTTACAGCCCCTATAGAAGAAATTCAGGATACAGGTGAAGAAGTTGAAGAAGTGGAAGTGCAGGAAGTAAGGAAGTCTACTAGATCCTCCACCACACCAACTAAAAGAGTTAAGGGAATGACAAACAGACCATGAAAAAGACATAAAACTTTGTTTTCCCCAGTTCAAAGAAAAACATCAATAGCAAAGGCAAATGAAGATGCAGGAAGCAACAAGAAGAAGTGGAAGCTGAAGATAGATAAAGTGAATCCCTTAATCATTAATGAAGGTGATTTCACTAAGTTGAAAAATATTATGAGTTATATGACAATTTTGAGAAGTTTAACTTATAAAATGTAGTTGTCAGACATATGATTCTTTTATATAAGAAATTTGATGATATAAAAGGCAAGATCCCTGACAATCTTTTTGAGAAATTAGTAAATAGAAAGAAAAGAGAAACAAAAGAAGACAATGGAATAAGAGAGAGATATGTAAGGAATTTGTGTGTAATAAAATATGAAGAACATTTCAAGGAAATCAAGAAAAGTCTAAGCACCCATCTAAGGAAGAAAAGGAGAACTATACTGATAATGGGAGGCAATTATGAGGAAATCAACAGAGAAACATAGCAAGCAGTTGTGAAGGTTATGACCTCAGGTCAAGGTGAACACATCAATGAATTTGATCAAGCGGTTGAAGTAGAGTATCAGATAGATCAATCACTACCACCCTCCATTAACATTGAAGATGAGATAATGAACATTGAAGGAAAAAATATCACCTTGGACAGTGAAGAAAATCCCTTCAATGACAATGAAGTTGATGTTGGCAATTTATTGGATGAGAAAAAATATACAGTACAAAATAAGGAACAAGATGATGAAACACATAAGGAAGAAGAGAAAGAGGAAACATAGGTTAATTAAGTAGCATAAGAGCCCGTGGTTCTACAAAAACCATCAGTAGTTATTTCTACACCTAAGGACACAACAGAATCAACACAAAAACCATAGATTAAATCTATGTTTGAAAGCCTTGGACATGAAGTTGATGATGATGATCAAATAGAGCTGATCTCATCTCTGAACAAGATCATTGGTATGAAAAAGAAAGTGAAAATATTAGAAGTAACACTACTTGAGGTTATAGGTAAATTACAAAGCATAATATCAAGTCAAGTTAGTGAGGCATACCCACAAGGAAAAGAAAAAGAGGCAATGAAAGACTTTGATGCAAAATTCCAAATTTATCTAATATAGCAATAGTGAAAGCACAAGTAGCTCACGATGCTCAGATATTTCAAGTTATATGTCAGAATATCAGATTTGATATAGATAATTTGGATATCATCGCAGAGTCCTATCTGTTGGGATCCTTCCTAGCAGTCATGTACCTTGGTGCCCTCATGTGGCCTGCCCTAGTAGCTACAATGACCCCGGTACTCCAATAGGACCTATGTGGGCTATTAAAAATTTATTAAATCCCTTACCCATTCCCAACTAGTTATGAATTATATTAGGTTTTATTTTTCAAACTCACCCAAAGGTTACCCTTTTGGCCTCCTTGGCTAGATCCTATGGTGAGCCACTCACCTAGGAACCTTACTCAACAAATAGGCTATCTAGGGTTTATAACTTCTCATATAAATCCCTCCCTTAGGGTTCTTTTGGTGTTTTCCTAGGGCCCATACCACTAGGACAAACCCTAACCCTCAAGTCAAAAGATGACATACAACAAAAGTAGAGATCTCACAATTATTCCAAACATAATATCATACAAGTAAGTGTAGAGGGAGGTACAATTCCTAGATACACCTACATGATACAAGGTAACACTATAATCCTTACAAAAAAATAAAAATAAAAATCAATCAAAGTTAGAATTAACCAACATCAAAATATACACATAAGACCTAATGACCATATCTATGAATTGTTTAATTATGATATCCAAAAAGGGTTCCTAACATAAACTAATCTTTATAAAATTTAGGCTCATTACAAATGTAATACACTTACTTTATTGTTCAATATTAATTAAGTTGAAATTCTTATTAAATCCAAACTTAATATAAACTGAAGTTAACATCTTAATTTATAACCATCAATTACATTAGGTTTCTTAATTAAATTCTACACCACTTTTAATTAAATAGAATAATTATAAATAGACTAATCCTAATTTCATTTAATTTAAAATTTTAAATAATATTTTAATTAATTATTTATAATACATCATTTATATCTATACATTTATATCATTAATATGTAAAATAAATTTAATTTTATAATAATACTAATTTCTATACATAACATATATTTTTAATAAATAAATTTTCTACCTTAGCATTGGACTCCATATTCTTCTCTTGTTAAAAAAATGCCCCCTTTTTTTTCCTTCTAAATTTAATATGTTTGGTTAATACTTTCTTATGTTATAAAGATGGATTTTCTATGCATATTAATATCCCACTTTTAATTTATTTCTTTTGATTTCTTTTCTTTTAATTATTTATTTATCTCCTACAATCTCTCCTTATTTTTCTCCTATATTTCTTCCTTATTATTTTCCTATAATTTCTCCTATATTTTTACTAAAAGTTTAAATGATTTTTGCCAAAATTTTTTATCACATATATAAAATCATTAAATTTAAAATCTAATAATCTCCCCTATTTAATTTGACAAATAACTTATTAAACAAAATCTCTCAAATAAAATATTATAAAACTAAACATGATAATATTTAAATATTAAAATAATTTAGAACCTAAAAATAACATCTAATTTATTATGTTTATTATTTCAGTATTATTAATGTTTTAATTATTTTTAAATTTACTTATGCCTGTGCATTAATTTTTTCCTAAAATTTAAAAACCCAACGGAGCCAGGTTCTGTAATTTTTTTATAATAAAACATTTCTAGTTCATTTTATGTAGATTATTACTAAGGCTATTATGGTTTTATTTTAATAATTTTAATTCTAAGCTTTCAGAAATATATAAACACACAGGAAGAGAACCATGAGAAAACAAAGAGAGAAGGGAGAGAGAGACACAGAAGAGGCTTTTTCTAGATTCAAAAGCCTACTTGGATCATTTGATGGAGGTCCCTGACACAACACTTTTCCCGAGCCTAGCTTTCTCCCAATCCTTATGCAACTTCCTGAGCAATTCTTTTCTCCAGCCTCCCAAAATCCCCTTCCTATGCTCAGGAATTTCTCCCTATAAGTAAACCTTCAGGTAGTTCTAGACATTGAGGGCATTGCTTCCCGTAAAGTAATGTCCTCACCCAATTTATTAAATAAATCTAATAATAAATAAAAATAACTTAATCAATAGTTAGTTTTACCCCTTAGGTAACTAACTTTTACCTACCCTTCACGTACTCTCTTACTGAACTTATTAAATAATTTAACTCCACTTATATAATTTTTTTTTTTTTTATTATTATTATTATTATTATTATTATTTTTATAATTAATAGCAACTAACTCTTATATATATAAAATATATGGGTAGGCTTCTCAAGGAAGTCACTAACCCAATGGCAACTTGGGACCCCTTACAAACTAGAGGTCTCGAGTTCCACTTCCACCCTCTATACTAACAAGACATACAAGAGAGAGAGAGAGTCTATAAAGGAGTAAATATAGGAGTAGGTAATTAGTTTATTTACTTTTATATTATATTTATTATTTTTGTTTATTCACTTTGCATTTATTATATTTATCTAAAGTCACATTATACATCAAAATAAATAGAATTGTGATTATAACTAATACACTCATAGGAACATAATTACAAACACATCAATAAATGAATATATATAGGTATGTATATACATGTGGACCCATATTTGCATACTTTGTATATACAATTAACACATAGAGAGAAAATAACGTCATTATCCTACATATCTCATAACCAAATAAATGAGACCGACATCAAAGGTTATATAAAATAAGGAACTCAAATCAACCCAAAACCAAAGCAAGAGATTGGGTAAAATATTCAAAACTATAGGGTTTTCCCGTGATACCTGCAAGCTTGTATCACTGAGAAGAGATACATGTGCATAGGTACATAATAAGACATATGCAAACAAATGAATAGGATCGATACATCGTGTGGACCTCAACTAAGTGAGTAACTACAACTTCGTCTTGAGTCATGAAAACACATCAATCACATATGAAACATGAGACATCATATATAGTAATGGTTAGATTCAAATCCTTGGGTTAGCTCTACTTCCTCATAAACATATAAAGATAAATAAACATTAAACATTAATCATAAATGAGTGTATCTAAATCATCTGATAAGCATATCGTCACCCATAAACATGAATGTAAACATATATTTCTAATCATCATAATGCAAAATATCCAAATCAAAGAGTCAAAATATAATCATCGAAGAGGGTATTACATCCTCCCCCCCTAAGATGAGACTTACTCCTAGAAGTCAGCAAGTTAAAAAAATGAAAATACATCTTAAACACATTTTGAATGATATCACATGCATAATGAATCCTTGAATCCATGCACTAATAGAGAATAATCCTCATAATATGGTTAAGCATGAATTATATATCCTAATCAATTTTGCTATCACCAACAAGGATAACTTCAACTTGATCAAATATCAGTATGAATAGAATTTTCCTCAAAATATATCAAAATGTTACAAATTCCTTCTCTTTTAACACATAAATCAAATTTTTACTTGTATTTAACATAATGATACATTTCAATCTAAAATAGAACATTGAACATAACCAAATGTGCCTCACAAACAATTATATCAATCCACATCACTAGGATTACACATCACAATGATCATGAGTGGATATGCCTCTCTGGACAAACTCTCACTATGGGATACAATACTAGTCTCTTCTATATCTAGAATCCATAATCAATACCTCACATAGTGGCTTGATGGTGTCTTTGGCCTTTGTCATGAAGACCCTCCATACAAGTCCATGTGTCATATCCCTTGTTTGTGTAAGATGGTTAGCCTCCAATGAACATACACCACATATAGGAAGGTAGTGGATACTAGCTGCATAATAGCCTCACATACCCCCATCCTCAAAGGTTCTCTGCATCTACTTCCTTGTATACACTCACCAAGTCCGCCTCATGCATCTTTAGTGAGGAATCACAACACAACACAAGACCAACATTACGAAAGGAGATAGTTTAGCCATCAAAGCTCAACAATAATATTAAATAAATAAATAAAATAGAATTATCAATCTCAACAATAAGATAAGAAGAATCCAAGATAAATTTCATAAGTCTTGGCTAAACTATTATAGAAAAAGATAAGAAAATTGATGGTCTACACAACTGAAGATAAAAGAAATTCATCATAAATTTCATATCACATCACTGTGTGACTATATCTAGTCACCTCATGAGGAAGGAGGGAACAATGTCTAGTTATCAAAATAGCCTGTCATGTGGTTGGGCCTAGGAAACACTGCCCACATGGCATAGGGGGTTCACCTCGGCAACACCCTTGCATCGAATGGTATAGAATAAGCATGCCAACCCACCTAGCATGACCATACACCAAGTGAAGTAAGCACACTCTGGTTGTATGTCACATGGTAGTGTTCCTTGTGGAGTAGGCACACACAAGAAACACCTCACATAATGATGTCTCTCATAGATCATCACCATAGCCAGAGGTATACATAGCTTGGGCCCACCCATACGCCTACCATGTCTACAAATTGAGCATCCATGGGTGCCCCTCTACAAGCATGCAAGCATCACCAATATACTCTGCATCAAGTAGGACAAAAAATACATACATATACTACACCTTCACGTAATCATGTACGTGGCATCATGTTCTCAAGCTCGGCTCACTACCATCAGCAACACGTCATCATCACCTCACACTATGTTGGAACAATAGTGGGGCATGGCATCATATTCATTGCATCATGTCAGAACATGTGTGAATATAGAATCCATCACAGCATGGGGTAATAGAATCTCCCTCCACATGTTGGACCACATAGAAATGTACATATCCATAAATCATATATATCCTCATAGAGGTTCATATCCAGTACTGGTATTGTGCTCAAGAACTATGGAAATTAGGATAAACACTTATGAACCAAATGTTTAGGTTCATCATAAGGGGAAGCATAGTTTACTCTTTTCCCTCGAGTAGTGGAAGCTAATGTCACTTCGCATTGCCATTATACATACGCTACATAAATACCCGAGGAAATGGTGCAACTACTACCCCTCCACATCCTAAATTACCAACACTCATGGGTTGGCACTCAGTAGGGTGACAAACAGGAAAGCAACACATGAGTGGTATGGTTCTCCCATACCCTTATCCAAAACATAACTTCCATGGATGACACTTATATTGCACCACTCCATGGAACTCAAATAATTACTGGTTATACACAACACCCAACGTAAGCACTCGCACTAGTTTTATCACATTTACAAGGAAGTACACAATAACATCACATAGTATCCATATATTCCAATTTTTATTTTATTTTATTTTCACAACTCACTTTGTCTACCTGGTACAAAATACTAATGACATACTTAATCACATTTCACCTCCTCATGGGCATATGCCAATATCCAATGTGCACATATCAATCTCTGCCATTCCCATAATATGAGACAATAACTTCTATTTGCAAGATGAATTTAACTTATATAAAATAAGGCACAAGGAAAAATGATACACTATATTTCTTCAAGAGTCATTGAATCAACACATATTTGTTTTAATTAAGGAAAGGAAACAATAAACTTGTACTACATACATTTATTAGTCACATAATAAATTCACAACTAATCATTATACACCATTATGGATATTTACTTTTCACCCAATCAGGGACACTAAGAGTGGACCAAGTATCATCTTTTCAAACAAATGAATTAGCTAGGTACTTTCATTACACATGATAAATCCCTCCAATAAAGACACAACACACCATATAGACATTTCAAGACACTAGTTTTCACGAACACAATGACTTCAATACTAATAAGGAAATACATTGAATTCTCAATTGCCTAATATTGCAATTTGGGGAGGATAATCACATCATTACTGGACTTACCATAGCATTCATATTTCATCTAAATATTACCTATTCACCAAGTCAAGAACAAATAATTTCAAAAAGATAGTCAAGAAAATATTACATCAACCCTACCTATTTCTTCAATAATTGTACCAAAAGAACACATATTCCTTTCATTATGAAAAAATCCTAATTTCATCCCTATGGTTAATCCCTACATAGGCTTATAGTCACAAATGGACCTTAGGTCTTTTAGCCAAGAATTTCCAAAATCAACCAATTAAATCATATTTTTACTTTATATAGATAACATCATTTGATGGTCATTCATCATGAATAGAGAAGAGATATTTATTTTTAATTTGTGGTTATTATTATCAAATAACCCTAATGTAATTCATGTAAACATTCAGGTGTTAAAAAAACAAAATCAATCATGCATCATGTCATATTATCATTTGCATATAAATCCCAAGAGAAATACTCACAATGTTAATTTAGCAGATGTTCCCCACTATCTGTAATTCTTCAACAACAACATGACCAAAAGGATTACCCAAGAATTCCAATGTTGCAACATAATTAATAAGGTCCTAAATTCATGTTTTGTACAAGGATTTATTTTTCAATTCTATTCTAAAATAGGGAAAAATAAAGAGAGAGACACAATATTTCAGTCCATACAATAGCCTATAATACGTATGCAGTAACTTCATCATTTGAATCTATAATAAGGAGAACTACCATGGTAACATCATTAACTAGATTCATTGATCACACATAGCTATTATGATATTTAAAATAGAATAAGGTGTTAAGCCTTTTCAAGTCAATCAAGCAACCTATAATCGCTATAACAAGCACTCATGATGACAAGTTTTAGAGGAGATATGGTTGGCTACTGTCAACACTTATGGTACAAAATAAATTGTAATACTAATTTGAGTCTTTCTAGGAGTACAACAAAAAGGTGACATAAAATATGAGGAATTAATTAACATTTATTTACTAGAAAGATATTCAATATCTGAGAAAGTACTTAGGAGGCTCATTCATTATTTCTAGAATGAAAAATAGAAGTAATTTATGTAAGACAACCTAATCTTAGAAGAATGGGTACACTTTTTTAAAAAAAATACTATAGCATGAATACCAAGAACATAGTTCCTATATCTAGGATCTTATCTTATAATGATAAACCAAAATTAAACTATGCAAAATATTGAGCAATAAGTGAGCTAAGAGTCCCAGAGTTCCCAGTGTGGAAACCTAGCGCTCTGATACCAAATGTCATGCCCGCCATGGAACCTGAAAGGACAAGACAAAAATAAGAGAAAAATTACATTTTTTTTTTCTTCTTTCGACTTCCTTAATTTACTAGGTATTAAAGTCCTAACAAGTTTCCTTACAAGATTATTCCTTTAAAACCATTTTTCATAGTGCATTAAGATTTAACATAAACTAAAGATATAAATTCCTCTGATCCATTTAACCACATAAGAGAAAGTAGAGAGAGAGAGACAAGTGTACTAAAACAAACATTTCTTTCTTTTTCAACATGAAATAACATTAACACATTTAAATTCACATTCTTCCAACAATTACACTTTCCATATTCTAAACCATTACTTTCTTCCAACAATAATAATACATATTGATTTTCATTCCCATAATTTTCCTAGATATACCCTTCCCAAGTACATGAATGCTTAAAATATACCTTCTACAATACAAGGCCTTATAGGATTGCATGAATATGAATAACAATTTACAATATTTTTACAATTTTCTTTCCAAGATACAACATTAAAAATAGTGAGAAATGTCTTCAATAGCTTCAGATGCTCCATGAATAGCACAAACATGAACAATACCTCGAAAAGGATCACCACCCAACCACGTGGATCCACAAAGGTCCACTCCCCCATGCTAGGAGATAGAACCATTGTTCACACAGGGAAAACTAGGCAGTCTAAGGTTGAGGGAAAACCACCCAAACCAGAAACAACAAGAAACAAAGCAACATAAAACAAAAGACCAAGAGTGGAGTTCCCTAGGATGTTGACCAGGTGAGGGTCATCACATAGTCCTATCTGTTGGGATCCTTCCTAGCAGTCATGTACCCTTGCACCCTCATGTGGCCTGCCCTAGTAGCTACAATGACCTCGGTACTCCAACAGGACCTATGCGGGCTATTAAAAGTTTATTAAATCCCTTTCCCATTCCCAATCAATTATGAATTATATTAGGTTTTATTTTCCAAACTCACCCAAAGGTTATCCTTCTGGCCTCCTCGGCCGGATCTGTGGTGAGCCACTCACCTAGGAACCTTACTCAACAAATAGGCTATCTAGGGTTTATAACTTCTCATATAAATCCCTCCCTTAGGGTTCTTTTGGTGTTTTCCTAGGGCCCATACCACTAGGACAAACCCTAACCCTCAAGTCAAAAGATGACATACAACAAAAGTAGAGATCTCACAATTATTCCAAACATAATATCATACAAGTAAGTGTAGAGGGAGGTACAATTCCTAGATACACCTACATGATACAAGGTAACACTATAATCCTTACAAAAAAATAAAAATAAAAATCAATCAAAGTTAGAATTAACCAACATCAAAATATACACATAGGACCTAATGGCCATAATCTATGAATTGATTAATTATGATATCCAAAAAGGGTTCCTAACATAAACTAATCTTTATAAAATTTAGGCTCATTACAAACGTAATACACTTAATTTATTGTTCAATATTAATTAAGTTGAAATTCTTATTAAATCCAAACTTAATATAAACTGAAGTTAACATCTTAATTTATAACCATAAATTACATTAGGTTTCTTAATTAAATTCTACACCACTTTTAATTAAATAGAATAATTATAAAGAGACTAATCCTAATTTCATTTAATTTAAAATTTTAAATAATATTGTTAATTATTATTAAATAACTTCTCTTATTTTAATTAATTATTTATAATACATCATTGATATCTATACATTTATATCATTAATATGTAAAATAAATTTAATTTTATAATAATACTAATTTCTATACATAACATATATTTTTAATAAATAAATTTTCTACCTTAGCATTAGACTCCATATTCTTCTCTTGTTTAAAAAATGCCCCCTTTTTTTTCCTTCTAAATTTAATATGTCTGGTTAATACTTTCTTATGCTATAAAGATGGATTTTCTATGCATATTAATATCCCACTTTTAATTTATTTCTTTTGATTTCTTTTCTTTTAATTATTTATTTTTCTCCTACAATCTCTCCTTATTTTTCTCCTATATTTCTTCCTTATTATTTTCCTATAATTTCTCCTATATTTTTACTAAAAGTTTAAATGATTTTTGCAATTTTTTTTTATCACATATATAAAATCATTAAATTTAAAATCTAATAGTCTCCCTATTTAATTTGACAAATAACTTATTAAACAAAATCTCTCAAATAAAATATTATAAGACTAAACATGATAATCTTTAAATACTAAAATAATTTAGAACCTAAAAATAACATCTAATTTATTATGTTTATTATTTCAGTATTATTAATGTTTTAGTTATTTTAAAATTTACTTATGCCTGTGCATTAATTTTTGTCCTAAAATTTAAAAACCCAATGGAGCCAGGTTCTGTAATTTGTTTATACTAAAACATTTCTAGTTCATTTTATGTAAATTATTACTAAGGCTATTATGGTTTTATTTTAATAATTTTAATTCTAAGCTTCCAGAAATAAATAAACCCATAGGAAGAGAACCATGAGAAAACAAAGAGAGAAGGGAGAGAGAGACACATAAGAGACTTTTTCTGGATTCAAAAGCCTACTTGGATCATTTGATGGAGGTCCCTGACACAACACTTTTCCTAAGCCTAGCTTTCTCCCAATCCTTATGCAACTTCCTGAGTACTCCTTTTCTCCAGCCTCCCAAAATCCCCTTCCTTATGCTTAGGGATTTCTCCCCATAAGTAAACCTCCAAGTAGTTCTAGACATTGAGGGCATTGCTTCCTGTAAGGCAACGTCCTCACCTAATTTTTTAAATAAATCTAATAATAAATAAAAATAACTTAATCAATAGTTAGTTTTACCCCTTAGGTAACTAACTTTTACCTACCCTCCACGTACTCTCTTATTGAACTTATTAAATAATTTAACTCCACCTATATAGTTTTATTATTATTATTATTATTATTATTTTTATAATTAATAGCAACTAACTCTTATATATATAAAATATATATGGGTATGCTTCTCAAGGAAGTCACTAACCCAATGGCAACTTGGGACCCCTTACAAACTAGAGGTCTCGAGTTCCACTCCCACCCTCTATACTAACAAGACATACAAGAGATAGAGAGAGTCTATAAAGTAGGAGTAAATATAGGAGTAGGTAATTAGTTCATTTACTTTTATATTATATTTATTATTTTTGTTTATTCACTTTGCATTTATTATATTTATCTAAAGACACATTATACATCAAAATAAATAGAATTGTGATTATAACTAATGCACTCATAGGAAAATAATTACAAACACATCAATAAATGAATATATACGGGTATGCATATACATGTGGACCCATATATGCATACTTTGTATATACAATTAACACATAGAGAGAAAATAACATCATTATCCTACATATCTCATAACCAAATAAATGAGACCAACATCAAAGGTTATATAAAATAAGAAACTCAAATCAACCCAAAACCAAACCAAGAGATTGGGTAAAATAATCAAAACTATAGGGTTTTCCCGTGTGTGAACTATAGACCATCTCCGAACAACAACAACGTCTGAGGATTTTGAGGGATCGTTAAGACCTGTGAAGCCAGGTGGAGACGATGCCCGGTACTTGCAAGCTTGTATCACCAAGAAGAGATACATGTGCATAGGTACATAATAAGATATATGCAAACAAATGACCAGGATCGAAACATCATGTGGACCTCAACTAAGTGAGTAACTATGACTTCATCCCAAGTCATGAAAACACATCAATCACATATGAAACATGAGACATCATATATAGTAATGGTTAGATTCAAATCCTTGGGTTAGCTCTACTTCCTCATAAACATATAAAGATAAATAAACATTAAACATTAATCATAAATGAGTGTATCTAAATCATCTGATAAGCATATCATCACCCATAAACATGAATGTAAACATATATTTCTAATCATCATAATGCAAAATATCCAAATCAAAGAGTCAAAATATAATCATCGGAGAGGGTATTACTGATGTTAGTGTCGACTGAGCGCCAGTATATGTCAAGTAAATCTAGTGTTGATTGAACATTAGTTTATATCAAGCGACATGAAATTACCGAGCATGATAGTGTTAGCCGAGGAAGATAGTTTGTAGAGATGACCGAGAAGATGAACACAGGATTGACTAAGCGTCAACAATTTACATTTGGAGGAAGAATTTAGATTTCCAGCCGACTCAGTTGAATTCTTGGGTTATGTAAATCATGTTGACTTTATTAATTGATCATATGGAGAATTTAATGCATGGTAAATCATTTTATTATGGATTCAATGAGGAGATTGGAGATTTTTCTAGAAGGATGTATGAAGGACTTAAATGTTGGAAGGATCCATTGGATTTGACCTAACCTAAGATATATGCAGGAGATTAAGAGGAAAAAGATAGATCTATCTCTTTGAAGAGGTATGAAGGAAACCTAATGGTGAGGTTACAGAGTATGCTGGTGTTGTTGATGTTATTGAATGATAAGTCTAAGCAGAAGGGAAAAGGTGAAGATCAGAGTTGTGATTTCTTGAAGTGAATTCCAATAAGATCAGAGATGGAGATGGAAATGATATTCAGTCAGTAAATCAACATATATGTGTGAATTGGATCTGATATCTACAAAGTGAGTTGTATGTTTTATAGATTAGAAACTACTACTACTTTCTAACCATTGTAACAATCAAATTCCTTTAATCAAGGTTGACCTAATAGTCATTGATAAATCCTTTAATTAAGGTGGCATTCTAATAGAATGTGCTCAAGTCCTCTAACCATGCCACTTCTAATAGGGTGATTGAAATCCTTTAACAGGGTGACAACTAATAGTGTGTTTGTAAACCTTTAACAAGGTTGGATTTTCATCGAGCTCACTTCAGAAGAGTGAAAATATCAGTAACATGTTACAAAGTGGTTTTTCCCAAATTGGGTTTCCACTATAAATCCCCATGTCATACTTGTTTGAATGTTTTGTTATCAATGTTTTGATATTCTGCAAATTAAATACTATTGGACAGTGGACTGCATGTTATATGTTTTTTGATATATGTTCTTTAGAGACCGAGTTGAGTTGGTGATTAGATATGATTTTGTTGAAGTATTTGAATGTTCAATTTGTACATCTAGACCTAAGAACAACTGATTCACTCACCTCTTTGTTGTTATAAATCATATTAACTATTGGTATCAAAGTTGTTGGTACTTATAGAGAAATTTTTTAAAGGTACTTGAAGCTAATGATCAAGATTTATAAAAAGGAGGCACCAAAGTTGAACAAGGAGAACTTCCCTACATGGAAAAGTCTGATGAAACTGCATCTAGCTGGTATTGGTGATTCGGTGAAATACTATGTTGAACATGACTATGTTACACCTGCTGCACCTATGACTGCTGAGGAGATGAAAACAAAATAGGAACACAATCAAGCAATGTTGGAGATTGCATTTGCCTTAAGCTATCCTAAATTTGAAGACATCAAGGACTGGACTAATGCAAAGGAAATGTGGGATACACTTGCAACCATCTATGGTGGTGATACAAATGTACTGAGGGAAAAAGATGAAAGCTTGAGAGGTTAGTTTGATGAAATTAAAATGCAAGAAGGTGAGAATATTGCTCAGTATTATGTAAGAATCAAAGAAATAGTGAATGCTATTAGAGGAGCTAATGGAATTATTGATGATGAGACTATCATTGGAAAGGTATTAAGAACTCTGCTTCCTATATATGCTATCAGAATTTTGGCAATTCAAGAATCAAGATGTAACCTTGGTAATGTTCTGAATCTGGAAAGCCTTGTTGGTAAGCTTACTATGTTTGAACTATCTAACTCTGATAACTACATTGTTCCTAATGTTGAATCTACATTCAAGTCACAAATGGTTTTGCATAAATCTAAAAGAGAGAAAGATAAATGTGTGAAAAGTGAAAGTGAAAGTGGAAGTGACAATGACAGTTCTGATGAGGAATTGGATGATCTTGAAGCACTTATGGCTAGATGATTGAAGAGAGGAAAAGGAAAATACTAAGGTAAACTTTCTATAATCTTTTTTTCATGTAACAAAGTTGGCCATATTGCTGCAACGTGTCCTTCCATGAATGAAAAGGATGAGGACAAATAAAGCAAGTACAAAGATAAGAGAGATAACAGAGATCACTGAAGGTACAAAGATTAAAAGGAAAAAGGTAAGAAATCCCGTTACATTGCAGAAGAGGAAAGTGATAGTGACAGTGATAATTTTGATATTGAAGTAGTTTATGTTGCTATGAAAGATGATTCTGATGAGGATGGGAAAATTGCACTTATTTCTTATGCGAGTAAAGGTGATAAAAAATGGATTATTGATAGTGGTTTCTCACATCACATGACTGGTGATAAAAGTAAATTTGAAACCCTAGATCATTACAAAGGTAGAAGTGTTAAGTTTGGTAATGATGCACCATGTACTGTGAGAGGTAAAGGATAAATTAAGCTAACTGATAAGCTCACTTGCGAAAATGCTTATTGGGTTGAAGGTCTTAACTATAATTTTTTGAGTGTTGCACAACTTAATAGCACTGGTTACTGAGTGGAATTTCATCACAAAAAGGCTAAAATATTTGATGCTACTGGTGAACTAATTGGAAGTGGTGAGTGGACTAAAGGTAATTTGTTCTATCTAGATCTATTTGAAGAGACATGTTTGTTTGCACAATTTGATGATGTATGGTTATGGCATAAGAGGCTATGTCATGTTAACTTTGAAAATATGGTAAATATAAGTAAAAATAAGAATGTTAAAGGTTTTTCGAGATTGAAGAAACCTGATAATGTGATGTGTAAACAATGTTAGCTGGGAAAAATGACAAAGTCTAGTTTCAAGAGCAAGACATTTATTTCTGAGAACATTTTGGATTTGGTTCATATTGACCTTTGTGGACCTATGGGAATACAAAGCTATTGTGGTGCTAGGTATTTTATTTTGTTTGTTGATGATTACACTAGAGTGATGACTATAATGTTTTTGAAAGAAAAATCTGATGCATTTCAGTTGTTTAAGTGGTATTTGGCTAAGGTTTAAAATGAAACAGGTAGAAGCCTAAAATGTTTGAGATCTGACGGAGGTGGAGAGTTTATATCAAATGAGTTCAATTTGTTCTACAATGATAGAGGAATCAAGAGATATATGTTTGAACCTACAACACCTCCACATAATGGTATAGCTGAGAGAAGAAATAGATCTATTATGGATTGTGCAAGGACATTGATGATTGAGAAGAATGTTGCATAGAAATATTGGAGAGAAGTTGTAAGTATGGCTATTTATACCTTGAACTGAGTACAAATCAAGAAAGGTACAAATGTTACACCCTATGAATTATGGCATGGATATGCACCTAATGTGAAATACTTTAGAATCTTTGGGAGTAAATGATATATACTGAAGGATAAAAGAAATGGAAATTTTGATGCTAAAAGTGATGAAGGCATATTCCTAGGCTATTCCACTAAGAGTAAAGCTTATAAGTGTTTGAATTCTAACACTAACAAAATTGTGGAAAGTGCAAATGTGAGAGTTTATGAATATGTAGAGAGAAATGAACAAGAAGGCAATAAAGAACCCAAAGACTATATATATTTTGTCTATATGGAAGGAGAGGTAAGTAACACACCTGCACCAGATGTAGAGTCCTAGGTAAGCAATGCCGAGCATTAGGAGGATGCTGCCGAGCATCAAGAGGATGCTACCAAGCAATCAAAAGAAGAATCTGATAATTTTCATGATGAACCTAAGAAGAGATCTAAACCTACATTGACACAGTATGTGAGAAGACATCATAAGCCTAAACAAATCATTGGAGATAAAGAATCTGGAGTCTTGACCAGAAGTAAGTTGAAAGATCCTAAATGTTTATTGTGTGAGTTTGAGCCTAAGACAGTAAAAGATGCTTTGGAGAATGAAGACTCAATTCAATCTATGAATGAAGGAATAGATCAAATTGAAAATAATGATACCTGGACTCTAGTGCTAAGACCAAAAAATAAGAATGTTATTGGAACAAAGTGGGTATTTAGAAATAAGCTCAATGAACATGGACAAGTCATAAGGAAAAAGGAAAGACTAGTATGAAAAGGTTATGCACAAGAAGAAGGAATAGACCATGGGGAAATATTTTCCCTTGTAGCAAGATTAGGAGTGAGAACTCTACTTGCATATGCTGCTTACAGAGATTTCAAGGTATACCAAATGGATGTCAAATCTGCATTTTTGAATGGTATATTAGAAGAAGATGTATATATTGAACAACTTGAAGGATTTTTTGATCCATACAAGAAAAATATGGTTTGCAAACTGAACAAAGCACTGTATGGATTGAAACAAGCCCCTAGAGTATGGTATGAGAGGTTGCACAATTATTTGATCAAGATTGGATTTGCAAGGACAAATGACAACAACAATCTATACATGAAAGATGAAGAAGGTAAAGGGATTTTGTTAGCGAAATTATTTGTAGATGATATCATGTTTGGAGGACAAGATGCCCTATGTCAGAAATTTTTAAATGAGATGAAAAATGAGTTTGAGATGTCTATGTTTGGTGAGATCAAATTCTTTGTTGGTTTACAAATCTATTAGATGGAGAAAGGTATTTTTATCAGAAAATCTAAATATGTCAAAGAGATACTAAAAACTTTTGGAATGGAGGATTCAAGGCTAGTGAGTAATCCTATGGTTATTGGACAGAAACTATCTAAGATTGATGATACTACTAAAGTGAATCAAACCCTGTATAGATCCATGATTGGAAAGATGTAATATGTTGTTCATAGAAGACCAGATATTGCTCTAGTAGTTGGGATTGTGGCAAGATTCTCTGCCAATCCTAAGGAAAATCATATGATGGCTATGAAAAGAATACTAAGATATTTGAAAGGGACATAAGAGTATGGATTGTACTACAAGAGAAATGAGAAATTTGGACTGAGAGTTTACACTGATGCTGATTGGGCAAGAAATATTGATGATAGGAAAAGTATAAGTGGAGGAGCTTTCTTTCTTGGACAAAGATTAGTCTCCTGGACAAACAAGAAATAAAATTGCATTTCCTAATCTATAGCAGAAGCTAAGTATGTAGTAGTTGTAGTAAACTGTTCAAATATGGTATGGATCAACCAATTATTGAAAGGAATGAAAGAGGAAATTACTGAACCTATTGTTATCTTCTATGATAACACAAGTGACATTAACATATCAAAGAACCCTATAATGCATACAAAGACCAAACACATTTCCATTAAGTATCATTACTTAAGGGAATTGGTGTAGGAAAAAGAAGTCAGAATGGAATATGTGAACACAAAGGAACAACTAGTAGACATATTCACAAAAGCTTTACCTAAGGATGCTCATGAATATCTAAGAGGTAAATTAGGGGTGCTTCCCCTAACTGAGGCTGCCTAGTCAAGCTAGGAGCACTGCATCAAATGTGCTACATAGAATATCTGACAAATCGATGTAGGAAAGGTCACACTTTAGGAGCTGCCTAGAGTTGTGAAAAGAACAACAACAAAAAAGCTAATAATCAATCATAAGCAAGATGACAGAGGGAGAAATATTGTTACTGAACTGACAAGATGAAATTTACATATGAAAGATGTAAGTTCTAGTTGCTGCTTTGGCATTTTTGTCAAAGAGGGAGATATTTTAGAGATGGATACACATCAAGAGGATACAATCAAAGATGGAGAGATACATAAAAGATTTAGAGGGAGTTACTATGTAAGCAGTCAAGTAAGGCTAAGTTATTGAGAATCATAATGAAGCTAAGGATATTATAAATATTTTTGATGCAATGACAAAGTTTGGATTGGTTGGTAAATCATGTGGTATTCATGTGGTGTTGCCATCAATGCCAAAGAGGGAGATTGTTGGAAACTGCAATTGAAACAACTTTTGTATTGTCATTGATGTCAAACCTTAACTAGTAAGACAATTACTATCTAAGAAACTACTATATCTATTGGTTGACAAAAAGGATTAGGGCAAGGGAAATAACAATAGCACCTAAGAAAAGGTTGAGTTATTTGATACTTTAATGAGTACTTGATTATTTGGCACTATAATGAGATAATGTATTGTTATCTAAGTAAGAAGAAAGACTGAAGAAGTAGGCTTAACTGAGCAAAAGTGAAGAAATCTAGTTTAAGCCAAGTGATGTTAGTGTCAACCAAGTGCTAGTATATGTCGAGTAAATCTAGTGTTGACTGAACATCAATTTATGTTGAGCGATAGGAAATTACTGAACAAGACAGTGTTAGCCAAGGAAGATAGTTTGTAGAGATGACCGAGTTACATAGTGATGACCGAGAAGATGAATAGAGTATTGACCAAGCGTCAACAATTTACATTTGGAGGAAGAATTTAGATTTCCAGATGACTCAGTTGAATTCTTGGGTTATGTAAATCATGTTGACTTTATTAATTGATCATATGGAGAATTTAATGCATGGTAAATCATTTTATTATGGATTCAATGAGGAGATTGAAGTTGTTTCTAGAAGGATGTATGAAGGACTTAAATGTTGGAAGGATTCATTGGATTTGACCTAACCTAAGATCTACAGAGGGGATTAAGAGGCAAAAGGTAGATCTATCTATTTGGAGAGGTATAAAGGAAACCTAATGGTGAGGTTACAAAGTATGCTGGTGGTGTTGATGTTATTGACTGATAAGTCTAAGTAGAAGATTGAAGGTGAAGATCAAAGTTTTGATTGCTTGAAGTGAATTCTAAGCAGATCAAAGATGGAGATGGAAATGATACTTAGTCAGTAAATCAACATATATATGTGCGAATTGGATCTGATATCTGCAAAGTGAGTTGTATGTTTTATAGATCAGAAACTACTACTACTTTCTAACTATTGTAACAATCAAAATCCTTTATTCAAAGTTGACCTAATAGTCATTGATAAATCCTTTAATCAAGGTAGCATTCTAATGGAATGTACTCAAGTCCTCTGACCAGGCCACTCCTAATAGGGTGATTGAAATCCTTTAATAGGGTCACACCTAATAGTGTGTTTGTAAACCTTTAACAAGGTTGGATTTTCACTGAGCTCACTTCAGAAGAGTGAAAATATTAGTAACATGTTACAAAATGGTTTTTCCCAAATTGGGTTTCCACTATAAATCTTGGTGTCATACTTGTTTGAATGTTTTGATATTCTGCAAGTTAAATACTATTGGATAGTGGACTGAATGTTAAATTTTTTTTTATTTACATTCTTTAGAGACTGAGTTGAGTTGGTGATTCGATCTGAGTTTGTTGAAGTATTTGAATGTTCAATTGGTACATCTGGACCTGAGAACAACTGATTCACCCCCCTCTTTGTTTTTCTAAATGATATTAACAATGGGAAAATGAGTTAGAGAGCCTGAAGATCAATTTTGTAGATTGTGTTGCAAGCCTTCCGACCTTGCAATAGTTAATTCATGAGGTAAAACAATTTTTGATACTAAAATTTTGACACCTTTGTCATTGTTGTCAAAGGGGGAGTAGTATAAGCATAAAATTGTATGTATAAGCATGAAGTATACTCTTAGGGGGAGTATAGATATTTTGGAGTATAAGTATTTTGAGTATAAGTAGGAGAATTAAGGAGTTATGTATGATCAAATTTTTGTATGGCCAAAATTTTGTATCTTAAGTTTTTGGGACTTAACCAATTTTCCCATATGTTGCCACCAATGACAAAGGGGGAGATTGTTGGAAATTTGGCTAAGTAGGATATCATATTGTTGTCATTATGGAAACATATACTCACTATGATGATCGCATAATACAAGAAAGCAGTCTTGTAAGAGAACACTTGAAAATTGTCTAAGCACAACAGTGTTTTACAGTCTAATCAGAGACAATTTTGATTGGTGATGTTCACAGAAGAAGGTTTAGTGCATGCACAATTGAACATGGATAATTATATGTATATCAAAGCCACATATGAAAGCCCAAGTCTGTATGACATGTATAGAAGGAAATATTAAAAATTACAAAGATAATGTTGAGACGACCTGAATAGAGTAGAAGATAGAGTATGATCACAATAAGTTAAGGGATTATTTTGTTTATCAAAATAATGACTTAAATGTGTAGGGATGACATCCTAGATGTTAATCCTAAGGCAACATAAATTGGTTTTATATTTTGAGAAGAGTTTATGTATTGTAAGCCGACTGGAAGTTGTTAATTGTAATAACTTGTATAAATGTAAGAACTATGTAATGCAAAATGCACAGATGATACACATAGCAATTGTAATAAGAGAAGTATGATGCTAAGTTGTATATTGTAAGAAGGAAAGAAAGTAAACTCTATATATGAAAGTGAAGAGCCTAGAAAGCTAAATAAGAATAGGAAAGCTATTCGACAACAGTAAAAGGTTATGTACTTTACCTTTGCATTTGAAGATATCATTATATATTGCATGTTTGGGTAGTGAGATCATCTTGCAATCAATCTATTTTGTATTAGAAACTCCTAACAAGGTTGAGCCTTCTAACAAGTCCTAGAGTCCTTTAACCAGGACAAAGACACTATATGTATGTAATAGAACCCTAATAGGGTCAACATCCTTAACCAGATACTTTTGATTAGTGGATAAGTTGTGGGTATCATCCCCACTGGGGTTTTCCCTTGGCCAGGGTTTCCTCGAGAACAAACATGGTGTTATGAGTACTTTTACTTTATTTCTATGTTTGTTATTCAGTTTCCTTAGTTTACTTTTTTATGCACGCTTCAAGTTAATTTGTTATATCCATAATTGGGAAAAAGTAAAAGTTTGTGAAATACGGATTCACCCCCCCCTCTTAGTATTTCCTATTTCTAACAAAAATAGTGTTCATGAAATGTATCCAATAAGACACTAGACACCATATTTTGAGAAACCAATCATTCATAATGAGCAAAAGAGTGAATTTCTCCAAAAAAATTTGGAGCAAAGTCCAAAATTTTCACCAAACTCCAAAGTGAAAAGTGAGTTAAAAATAACTCTTTTTCCAAATAAATAATCCAAAAAGGAAATTAAAATAAATCACTGACATAAATCAAACAAACTATAGAATTTCTGAAGAGAAATCAAATCTACTCCAATTAAATGGAATTTGATTATGGAGAACTAGTTGATAAATAAATATTAAATTCTCCAACACAATAAATCAAAAATTTAATTTAAATCTCATCTGCCACAACTACAGGGACTCTAATTGCACAAACACATTCACTAGTCCAACAGAATGCATATGTAATCAAGATTCACCAACATGTACATGAGGGAATAATATATCAATTACAGATACACTATTCATAAAAGGATAATATTGGACAAAATATGAAAGACTGGTGAAACTATCTCATGTGTCACTGCTGGGGATATAGACATAATCAAATCCTATAGCTCAGGTAGAATGTGTTTGGTACCTATTCATTGAAACCTGACAACATCAAGTGTAGCTACTTATAGTATAAATAGTCAAAGCACATTAACATACATGATAGAAAACATTAGAGGAGAATGACACCATCATGTGGACCTCAAGAATGAATAACTACAACTTCATCTATCTTCAAACAACACATCAGTCATAATCCATAACAATTATATGACCATAACAATGAACATCATATCATTTAAGTTAACATTTCATTTAAATATAAACATATTAAATAATCAAATGTTCTAATAATATGAGCATATATAGGTGAAAAAGTCCATAAAGATATCCAACAACATATAAGGCACCATATAAAAAGAATCCAAGATAATCATCTATAAGATATAAAAATATATGAAGAAGGTGTATTTTTATATCTAGGTGTGGTTTGATTGTTGTTTTGGGGTTTGAGAATATGATGTGGATGTGTGATGGAAAATGTTGTGGATATACAAACCTTAATAAAACATAAAGACTTATCTTGAAAGGTAGCAGATTTAGAAATCACTATTTTCTGATGTCTGTACTCAGTTTCAAGAAATTCTACAACCGAATCTGGCCTAAAAACATAGAGACAGAGAAAACCCATAAACCTTTTTTCTTTTTGAGAAAGGTTGACCTTGAACCAAATACATGGCCACAATCTTACCCCAGGGCACAATCGTGCCTCTTTATGTCGACCTTTACCGGCATTGCTTCGATGAAAATTCTATTTGCGAATCTTGAAAGTTTACCGAAAAGAGTATTCAGATCTACTATGTAATTCATTGTCCCGCACCTTTTCCTGCAAGAAAAATGGTTTTTTTGTTTGGATGAGGGGTTTGCCTTGGTCAAACCCTAGTTTGGAATCAACCTTAAAAATGGAATTGAAATAGAGAATGCTAGCAAGTAGTAGAAATAGATCTAACAATGAAGTTATGATATTCAATAGATATGCGATTGTATTTGAAATGTAAATAAGTAAGTTGATATGAAATCTTGGAATTAACACTAACAAATGTAAATCAAAACCTCCATGATTGTATGTTTGGAATCCAGCTTGAAGGGAGAATGAATAGATCTTGAAGATGAACAAAGGATCTTGAAGGAAGATCACACCACCATGATGGATAGATCTAGGGTTTGAATGATGAATCTTGAATACTTGAACCAAAACCATCCTGTTGGTGTTCAAAATGGATGCTTATGCTCTTAGGCTGCCAATATACCCTCAGGTTGATTTTAGGATTGGTTAGTTCCAAAATGTATAAGGATCTTAGGGTAATTGGACCAACTATAGGGACAAGACTGCCCTCTTCACTTCTGGCTCTGCAAAACCAAGGCAGGTGCACCTAACCCAATGAAAACTATACTTCACACACCAAAGACTGGGTCCAAACAATAGATTGAATAGTAAGAACATGCTAAATGCTAACCTCACATTCATTGACTCTCCATTACTATAGGGTGTTACTACTATCAACCAAATACAATTAAAACTTGAAAAGGTGTTGATATATGAAGATGGAAAGAAGTAAACAAGAGCCAATCAAGCATTGAACTCAACTGAATATACTAATCCCTGATCAGTGCCATTATCCATTGGGCAAATCTCAAATATAGACATTGAACATGAACCAACTACTGTCTAAGACTAATAGCCATAAATACAAACATTCCAGCCCATCCACTACTTATAACATCCTTCTGCAGAAAAATCAAAGTGAATCTATGTCCTATCCAAAGTATATTTCACTTGATCCTAGATCAAGAATTGAAGACTAGAACATATACAAAGGTAATCCTATGCAATAGATCAGAAAATATAGAACTCACAAGATTGACACCAAGGAGAGACTTGAAAGCTTGAAATAGTTGTATTAAGTATAATGAATCATGTACATGTTCAAAGAAGAGAAGAGAGAAAACCACTTCAATAACCTGCAAAAGACTACAAGGAAATTCTATTCAATCTAATACAATATGATACCACCTGCTACAACTCCCTGGAACTAATCAAGATCAGAACCCTTTCAAAATAAAACATCTTACTTCTTATACCCCTAGTCACCTTGGAATCCTCAAAAAGGATGCATCAAGCTTCAGATGACTAGGGTTAGGGTTTCAACAACTCAACCAACCAAAAACTACATCAAAATTTATTGCAAGGGAAGAAACATAAGCAACCCAAAGAAAAAGAATCTTAGATGGATCCGCAATCATCAAAATTCATGAGAATAGCACAAAACAACAAGGAAATGCCATGAAAACCAGTCAAATCGGCCACCTGCAAACATATCTTGAGCATAGAACTATATTTATCCTAGTACAAAAACATCATGCCACCTACCACAGGGACCCTCGGACCAGTCTGCAATAACTAGCGCCACCAAATCAATCGAAACCAGCCATTAAAACCATAAATTTTGGTACCTTCTGTCGCCTGAAACCCTTAGCAAATTTGAATTTGAACTTCAATGGTCATTTTATGGCTTTAACAGCAAATTGACAGTCAACATTTAAAATTAGATCAACCTTAAGTCACAATCGTTAGATCTCTCCCTTTCATGGTTTTTTATGATCTTAACTCAACTGCCACCCTGGGTTTACCCTCTAGCGACCCTGCGACAATGCGTTTCCAATTTGTGAAAAGAAAACTTAACCCACCTTCTAACTTCGTGACCTGGTGACCATAGGAAAACATTAACCTTAGTCCCACATTTAGCGAACTAGCGACAAAAGGTCATTGCCAGTTCGCAAAACACTTTATCTATCTACCAAAAAGTTTAGCGATTCCGCGAATGCTTGTTCGCTGAACCGCTAAAACACTTAGAGAACTACCTCTATTTCATGCAAATGAGTGAAGCCTTCATAAATTTTTTAGACCACCAAAACATTTATTAGAACCACTAAGCCTTCAGAAAGAAGATCAATGGCTATTTGAAGTTCGCATACCCATCCAAGATTCTATCAGATTACGCGCCCACCGTTAGATCAAGAATCTCCTCCCATCTCTGGCAACCCTCTGACACAAAACAAAATCAATGGCCATCGCAAGATCTTAAGCCTTTGACACACTCAATGAGATCATATGCCATTTGTCAACTCACTGACAAGATCAGGACCCTCTGACAAGCCCAAGAACCAGGTCCCACTGACAACACTCCACTTCATACTCCCGTGGACCAATGAGATACTACCAAGTCAACACACCTGGCAGTGGACCCACTTGAAAAGAAAGGCTACGTCACAAAAATGAATCAACAGTGGGTGCAGCTTCGCATACCTCTGACAAAACCCTTGTGCTTTAGCGACAGCCGTTAGATGGAGATGGTGTCAGAGAGGGGCCCAAGAAAGTATTAAGCCGAAACATAGGAAAATTTAAATGTTGAGACTTAGGCTTTAAGGAAAATATCAGGCGCAGGGGACTACAGGAAAAATATTAAATTCACCGGGGGTAGAAACTTAGGAAAAGTTAACACTGGGGCCGACCAAAATATAAAGCACGTGCATTTAAAATTTTTTAAGTGACCCAAAAAGGTAACACAAAATTAGAAAAGGGCTAGGATTTTTCAAAGGGTTTTTGTATGCAACGGCTATATTTTCAAAAATTTGAACCAGGGCTAAAGGTAGAGACCTAAAAATAACTGCAGAGCCCAGGGGAAAAGGGCTAGAGCCATGAAATTTTTTGCATGTGCTAACAATGGCTCATGCTTGGGGACGTGTATCTCCTACAGATACAATGAGCAAGCTAGAATCTCCTGGAAGAGCAGACCAACTCAAAACTTTGACACACAAAAAGCAAAAACAAATGACTGTACAAGGGAAAACCTAAACTACTGCTCATGGAAAAGATACTTCAGGAGAAGTAAAACTTTAGGAATTGTCCATGAACAAGCAATTCCAAAGTACCACCAGTTAAATCTTTCAGAACATAATAATCTGTCCCCCATTTTCTTTCAATAAGATAAGGGCCCAACCAAATTGGATCAAACTTTCCATGCTTCCCCTTATCTTCCAACCTTGCATTCCACATCAAGATGAGGTCATCAATTTCAAAACTTCTTTGGGTGGCCCTCCTATCAAAAAAATTCTTACATTGTCTCTACAATGCCTCATTTCTTTCATGTGCATCCCTCCTTACCTCTTCCAATTGGATCACTTCATCCATTCTTACTCTCATTTCATCATTCAAGTCTTCATCATATGCTTGGATAAATTTTTAAATTTTCAATAGATTATTTTGAGGCAATCTAGCACCTATTCCATATACCAAATCAAATGGAGCACAACCTATGGCCCTCTTTAAAATTACCCTATCAGCCCACAGTGCCTACCATAACTTTGAGTCCCATGCTTTCTTATTTTTGTCCAACACTCTCTTGAGAATCTTAATCAGACTTTTATTAATGGACTCAACTTGGCCATTTCCTTGTGGATGATATGGAGAAGAAAATGAAATGTGTATCCCATACTGCTGACAAAAATTATTAAATTCTTGTGATCTAAAACACATTGCATTATTAACCACAATTACCTCTAGGCAACCAAACCTGGTAAGGATGTTTTGCATCATAAAATCTATCACCACTCTGCTAGTAGCCTTTCTAGTGGGGATAGCTTCAACCCACTTAGTAAAATATTCTGTTGCCGCTAGTATGTAAGAATTTCCACCACTAGACTTATTTGGAATTTCCCCAATGAAGTCAATACCCCACTTCTGGAATGGAGCCTGAACTGCAACAGGTCTGAGTGGTAAATTCCCATTAAACTTCAACTTTCCAGCAAATCTCTAACATGCATCACATTTTCTTACAAATTAATGGGTATCTTTAAAAACTATAGGCCACCAAAATCCAGACCTAAGGATCTTGTGGGCTGTGGTCTTTGCCATATAATGTCCTCCACACACACCTTGGTGCATTTCCTTTAATAGAGCCTCAAACCTCTCATGGTCTATGCATTTTAGCAATACTCCTTCATTGCTTCTCCACCACAACTTACCATGTATAATGGCATACCTTGCAGATTGCAACTTGATAGTTCTCCTTCTATTTTCATCCATCTCAGGGGGAAGGACCAATTTTTGCAAGTAGCCAATAACATCTTTGTACCAATCACAATAATCCATATCACAAATGTGTGGCCTTTGTTCTTCTTCTAACACATTCACATGATTTGCAACTAAATTGCTTTGTGCCATTAACTTTTCAAGACCTAAGCCTCTTACCAATTTTGTAATTTGGATATCAATATTAAATTCTTGGATCCTATTGATCCATCTACATCTTTTTCCTGAAACTTCTTGTTGCACCAATATATCTTTAACTGCAGCACTAGGAACATAAGCAACCACCTTAGCTCCTACAAGATAACATCTAAAAGCCTTAACTGCTTTGACTAAGGCATAAGCCTGTTTCTTAGTAATATCATATTTCAATTCTACTGCTTGTAAAGATTTACGAAAAAATGATATGGGTTGTTCATATCCATCTGAATTCTTTTGTAATAAAACTGCTGCAACTGTATGATAAGAAGCAAAAGAAAATATCTACATGGGCTTACCATAATTAGGTGTCCTTAAAACTGGAGCATCCTTGATGGCACTTTTGATACTTCTAAAAGATTCATCTGCTTCTTCATTCCACTCAATCTTTGCCTGCTTTTTCAACATCCTAGAGATAGGGATACTGATTTTTGCAAAATTTGTAACAAATCTCCTTAGGAAATTTACCTGCCCAAAGAAAGACTGTATTCCTTTAACATTTCTAGGTGGTGAAAGTTTATCTATAGCCATAACTCTTTCAGGGTCAATTCTCACTCCATCCTTGGACACAATATGTCCTAAGAGCTTTCCTTCCACAACACCAAAAGAATACTTCTTTGGATTCAAAGAGATCCCATACTCCAAGGCCCTAATAAATTTTTTCTCAAGATGTTCACAATGTTGACTTTCCTTATTTGAATATGCTATGAGATCATCTTGATACACCACTAGAAATTTTTTTATAAAGTCTACAAAGGCTACATCCATAGCTCTCTAAAAAGTAGCTCCTGCATTTGTCAGACCAAAAGGCATTCTAACATAAACATATGTTCCCCAAGGGGTAGTGAATGCAGTCTTAAATTGTTCTGATTCCTTGACCATGACCTGATTATATCTAGAGAAACCATCCATCATGGACATTAACTCTGATCCAGTAACCTTCTGCATCATATTCTCCATATTAGGCAAACCATAATTGTCCTTCAAAGAATTGACATTCAAATTCCTAAAATCAACACATAACCTAATGTCACCATTCTTCTTCCTGACTGGAACCAAATTTGACACCCAAGTAGAATGTCTGATAGGCTTAATAACGCCAGCATCCATCATCTTTTTAAGTTCATCTTGCATTTTTGGTGCCAAAGTAGGGTTCACAGGCCTTAATTTCTACCTAAAAGGTTTAGTGCCTTCCTTCAATGGTATTTCATGCTAGAATAGATCTTCTCTATAGGCTTTCAAATCATCATAAGACCATCAAAAGACATGTCTAAATCTTTTGAGAAGATCAATCAGATTATTCCTAGTTCTTTGGGATAAACATTTACCTATGTAAACATTTTTGGGCATTTGACTTGTTCCTAAATTTATTTCCTCCAAACCATTTATCTTATCAACAAATTTAGGAAAACAAGTCCTTTCTTTATCATCAAATGCCCTCTCAAGAGCAACCAGTCCCCTTGGGATCCTATTTGATTTTAATTGCAAAACTTCCTTCCCAAGAACATTCTCTTTTCCATTTTTGATGTCAACAAAAGTGCTGAAATCCATCTCCTGACCATCAAAATGAGATTCACATTGCAAAAACCTTAGTATATCCTGATCATCAGAAAATACCTACCAATTCTCAACATTGTCTGGGATAGAAGGCTGAGACTTGCACTCAATCCTGGATATCCCTGCAAAGGTAATATCCTCTGGCCTTAATGCTATGTTTGCTAGTAAGTCAGCCATACTATTTTGGCTTCTATCCACCCAATCAAAACCAAAGGCATTGAAACCTTCAATTTCATCCCAAACAACATTTCTATATTGTTTCAGCCTTTGATTCTTTGATGCATACTTTGATCTAATTTGAGAAACTATTAACTCAGAGTCACCAATCACCCTAAGATGTTTGATCCCATGTTTTGATGCTTGTCTCAAACCAATCAGTAGGGCCTCATATTCAACAACATTATTTGTGCAAGGGAACAAGAGAGTGAAAGAAAACTTAAAAGTCTTACTACTTGGGGATATCAATAGCACTCTTGCTCCAGCACCTTCCTTTAAACTTGCTCCATCAAAATACAAGGTCCATAATACATTACCTTCTACCATGTTACTCTTATCATTAGCAAGAAAGATAGGCTTGACCTTCTCTTGCATCTCTCTCTCCTAAACTTGGAAAGAACCAATGTCAGTGTCCACAAAACAATTCATATTGTCCTCTTCATCCTCCTCAATCATATGTGGAGTTCTAGCTTCCCTTGAAACCTTCACACTTTCACCTTCAATGCTAAAAGTGGCAAAGGACAAGTCACATTGAATACTTCCTCCCATGGAGGCACTCCACTTTCTAGATAACAACATTCCATATTGAGGGGGAATGTCAACTACAAGAACACTCATAGTTAATTGTTTGTTAGGAAATGTGGCTAATTTATAAGGCAAAGCCTTAATGGTACCAATAACTGGCACCTCTCTTGAGTCCATAGCTTGGCATCTTCCATGAGGTGTATCAACCTTTAGTCCCAGTGACTTCATGATCTCTACAGGCATGATAGTGTTTGATGCTCTAGAATCAATCGTGCAATTCTTCAATAATTTTCCATTTATCATAAGGGACAAGAAAAAAGGATCAACTGTCCCTAATGCAATATTTACAATGTTTGCATCCAAATACCTCTGAGGAATCTTAGAGACAATTTCTTCATTTTTATTGTCAGGTGTGTCATCTAAAGTAGCCACATGCTTGTCACCTCTGTTCATTTCTTGGACCTTTATGGAAGAGGCACCATTTACCCAATCCAAGGCCTTGACCTTGTGCTCTTCTATTCTCATCATTTCTAACAATGGAACCTTGACAGTTATTTGTGAAAGCAATTTAGTCATATCAATGGGAACATAAGAATGGTTGCCCATATCTTCCTTAATCTTAGAGATACCCTTATCCTCTTTTTGGACTATCAAGTCAGAGTTACTCTTTTGTACAAATTCATCTTCCTTTTGAGGTATAGGGACAACTACTTCTGATGTCCTCACTTTACCCTTAGGTATTTTAGTAGGCCCACTCTTCTTTTTTATTTTAACCTAACTGACAACACCAGCACCCTTTTCCTTTTCCTCATGTTGTTGTGCATTCCTTTTAGAATTCTTGATAAACATGCTACCTATTTTACCACTTGTGCCTCCAACTGTCCTGCTTCTCAAATTGTAATTACTCCTAGCTTGAGTGACCATGTCTGCAGTGATTTGTGCAATTTCCTCATCAGAGGGTCTCCTTAAGGAAACATGTTCCTCACACTTCATTGCACCACATCCAACATCATCAAATTCTTCCTCCTCCTCATTAGTAGAGTCAACCTCATCCCATGCATGTGAAGAAGTCATTCCACAACCACTCTTATCATATTGCTCATCTTGTTCTTGGTTATCAGGTAAATTCAAAGAAATAACACAATGCTCTGGACTATGAGGAGACTGACAAACAATACACCATGGGATATCATCATTCAAGTTAACTGAATTTCTTTGCAAAGGATCAGGAATCCTATCATCAGGCCTATCCCTTTTAATTGGAAAAATGGGCCTGCCATCCTTCCACTGAGTATTGTATGGGTAATTTTGCATTCTTGGTTGCCTGCTAAAATTAATTGAAGCTTGTTTGTCATTTTTTGCAGCCTTATTGTTTCTTTTTTCATCAGGCTTTAGACTCTCTAAATCACTTAGAATCTTCTTTAGATTGTCCTCCTCCTTAGGCTTAAAATTAGAAGACCTTCCCATTTCTTTCTTGTTTTGCACTTGAGGCCTATAATCATCTCTTCTCCCTAATTTTCCTGATATTCTTCTATTACTTTCTATGTTGATAGCCAACTTGTAAGCCTCCCCAAGATTTATCGGGTTCTTATCCCTTAAGAGGTAACCCATCTTTGCATCAAAAGCATTTAAGTATATCACAAGACACACCCTATCATCTAATCTGATAACTTGTAGTAGCCTATGCATAGCCTTTTGGAACCTTGTATTAAATTCAAGGACCTCTTCGTTCTGATTTTTTTTTATGTTATTGAATTCATTCAAAATAAAACCCTCATTTGTTTTATCTCCATACTGCTCTTTGAAACAATTCTTAAATTCATTCCAAGATCCTGTACTAGCATGGGGCAATCCTCTAAACCAATCCCTAGCATCCTTGGTTAGAGATTGTACAAATAACTTCATTACAACATCATCAGGCTCAACATTATAATCATCTATTACATCCATAAAATTTTTTAGATGTTCTTCACATGTAATGACATTGTTTCTAGCAAACTTAGGGAGTTTCTTTCTAATTTCATTAGGAATAACATTAGGATAACCAGGAATACCAAAAAAAAAAAAGTTGTTTGTACCTTTCATGAATAGGAACTCCATGTGGTGGATCCATTCCTTGAGATGTAGATGTCCTTGTGTTTGAACCATCAGGAATTTTACCAGCACCTAGAATACCATTTGTTTGAGCTGCAAGGTTACCATGATTTCCACCTTGCCCCAAGAAAGAAGCAGCAACCTTTGAAGGTCCTAAGGTATGCTTTAGAAAATCAATCTTCTTCCTCATTTCTGCAGTAGTAGCCTCCAATTCTGCCTTCTCTAGTTCTTTAGCTCACATTTCTTTCTCTTTTCTAGCCCTCTCAAGGTCTGCATCTAATCTCAACCCTTGATCTAATGGGTTTTCCACATGAATCTGTTCACTAATTTGCACTCCAACAGTTTTTTGTTTGCCCTTATCTCTAGGTCTAGTTATCTCATGTGTTTTATACACAATAGGCTGTTCCTCTACTCTTTCAAGCTTTGGGAAAAAATTAATTGCCTCCAAATCTAACAACTACCTCTTTAGTTGATCAACCCTTATCATTGCTTGTCTTACTCTGTCCTCTTTGTCCTTTTCTCTTTGTTGCTTGATAGAAACTTGTTCTTGGACTCTCCTTTCCAATTCATAGACCTCCTCAAAGATCTCTTCTAATTCAGGGAGAGTAGTCTTAGACTCATCATCTCCCACTTGAAATTCATCCTCATACTGGTTCAATCCCAAATCAACAACCTCTTCATATTCTAAAATAGTTTCTTCTTGACTAGGCTTGGTTTGAGTTTCTTGTCTTGTATCCTTTTTATTTCTCCAAGTATGAGAAAGATTTCTTTTCTTCTTTCCTCCCCTTGTCTGACTAGGCCTGGAAGTGCTTGGAATACCTTCTTCCATTATGTTTTCAGGATGTTCATTCCTTCGGGACCTAGTACCTCTATAACTCATTTGATAAAAATCTATTGACTAGCACTGCTACAGAGATGTTTGCATCACCACCCAAGTATATTGGGACTATAAGACAAGGGACAAGAATAACCCTATTTTTCAATGATGACCTACTGGTTACTATAGACTTGTGTAACACTTCCCCAATAGAGTCACCATCTTGTTGGTGTTCAAAACAGACGCTTATGCTCTTAGGCTACCAATATACCCTCAGGTTGATTTTAGGATTGGTTAGTTCCAAAATGTATAAGGATCTTAGGGTAACTGGACCAACTATAGGGACAAGACTACCCTCTTCACTTCTGGCTCTACAAAACCAAGGCAGGTGCACCTAACCCAGTGAAAACTATACTTCACACACCAAAAACTAGGTCCAAACAACAGATTGAATAGTAAGAAAGTGCTAAATGCTAACCTCACATTCATTGACTCTCCATTACTATAGGGTGTTACTACTATCAACCAAATACAATTAAAACTTGAAAAGGTGTTGATATATGAAGATGGAAAGAAGTAAACAAGAGCCAATCAAGCATTGAACTCAACTGAATATACTAATCCCTGATCAGTGCCATTATCCATTGGGAAAATCTCAAATACAGACATTGAACATGAACCAACTACCATCTAAGACTCATAGCCATAAATACAAACATTCCAGCCCATCCACTACTTATAACATCCTTCTGCAGACAAATCAAAGTGAATCTATGTCCTATCCAAAGTATATTTCACTTAATCCTAGATCAAGAACTGAAGACTAGAACATATACAAAGGTAATCCTATGCAATAGATCAGAAAATCTAGAATTCACAAGATTGACACCAAGGAGAGACTTGAAAGCTTGAAATAGTTGTATTAAGTATAATGACTCGTGTACATGTTCAAAGAAGAGAAGAGAGAAAACCAATTCAATAACCTGCAAAAGACTACAAGGAAATTCTATTCAATCTAATACAATATGATACCGCCTGCTACAACTCCTTGGAACTAATCAAGATCAGAACCCTTTCAAAATAAAACATCTTACTTCTTATACCCCTAGTCACCTTGGAATCCTCAAAAAGGATGCATCAAGCTTTAGATGACTAGGGTTAGGGTTTCAACAACTCAACCAACCAAAAACTACATCAAAATTTATTTTAGGGGAAGAAACATAAGCAACTCAGAGAAAAATAATCTTAGACGGATCCGCAATCATCAAAATTTATGAGAACAACACAAAACAACAAGGAAATGCCATGAAAACCAGTCAAATTGGCCACCTGCAAACATATCTCAAGCATAGAACCATACTTCTCCTAGTACAAAAACATCATGCCACCTACCATAGGGACCCTCAGACTAGTTTGCAACAACCAGTGCCACCAAATCAATCGAAACTAGCCATTAAAACCATAAATTTTGGTACCTTCTATCGCCTGAAACCCTCGGCAAATTTGAATTTGAACTTCAACAGTCATTTTATGGCTTTAATAGAAAATCAATAGTCAACATTTAAAATTAGATCAACCTTAAGTCGCAACCATCAGATCTCTCCCTTTCGCGGTCTTTTATGATCTTAACTCAACTGCCACCCTGGGTTTACCCTCTAGCGATCCTATGACAATGCATTTCCAATTCGCGAAAAGAAAACTTAACCCACCTTCTAACTCCACGACCTGGTGACCACAAGAAAACATTAACCTTGGTCCCACATTTAGTGAACTAGCGACAAAAGGTCACCACCAGTTTGCAAAACACTTTATCTGTCTGCCAGAAAGTTTAGCGATTTCGTGAATGCTTGTTCGCTGAACTGCTAAAACACTTAGAGAACCACCTCTATTTCACATGAATGAGCGAAGCCTTCATAAATTTGTCAGATCACCAAAACATTTATCAGAACCACTAAGCCTTCACCAGGAAGATGAACAACCGTCTGAAGTTCGCATACCCATCCAAGATTCTATTAGATTACACGCCCACCGTTAGATTGAGAATCTCCTCCCATCTCTGGCAACCCTCTGACATAAAACAAAATCAATGGCCATCACAAGATCTTAAGCCTCTGACACACTCGATGAGATCATATGCCATTTGTCGATTCACTAATAGGATTAGGACCCTCTGACAAGCCCAGGAACCAGGTCCCACTGACAACACTCCACTTCATACTCCCATGGACCAATGAGATACTACCAAGTCAACACACCTGGCAATGGACTTGCTCGAAAATAAAGGCTATGTCATGGAAATGAATCAACGACAGGTGCAGCTTCACATACCTCTGACAAAACCCTTACACTTTAGCGATAGCCGTTAGATGGAGATGGTGTCAGAGAGGGGCCTGGGAAAGTATTAAGCCGAAACATAGGAAAATTTAAATGCTAAGACTTAGGCTTTTAGGAAAATATCAGGCGCAGGGGACTATAGGAAAAATATTAAATTCACCGGGGGTAGAAACTTAGGAAAAGTTAACACTAGGGCCGACCAAAATATAAAGCACATGCATTTAAAAGTTTTTAAGTGACCCGAAAAGGTAACATGAAATTAGAAAAGGGATAGGATGTTTCAAAGGGTTTTTGCATGCAACGACTATATTTTCAAAAATTTGAACTAGGGCTAAAGGCAGAGACCTAAAAATAACTGTAGAGCCTAGGGGAAAAGGGCTAGAGCCATGAAATTTTTTGCACGTGCTAACATGTCCAAAGGATTGAATACTTGATCTTCAATGGAGAAATTGAATGCTTGAATGATGATTACACACTTGATTGATAAATGTAGGATGGAGTGCTCACTTGAGATGAAAATATGGATAGCTCGATACTTGATGTGAATTGATGGATTGCTTGATTGAGGATGGAGAAAATAAGTGTAGAAGGCTTCCTTTTATACTAGTCTACGGCACAAACTTCTAGAGAGGCTGACATAGGAGAATTAAATTCCCATTTAAACCTTTACCCCTAGAAATGGACCTAGATTAAATATAATTTAAAATTTTACTGTTTTGAAGCCCGAAACAGTCTACCCGAAAGTGGGAAATAAATCTTTCCAAAACTCGACATCCAGAAACTTTGAGACTTTGAAATTTAAACCTTGGGTCAAGGTTGAGGATGACCTTGACCTAGGTCAGGGTTAAGGTTGAACTTGACCCTGAGGTTAAGATTCTCAGAATTCCAATTCAGGATGCCAAAAAATAGGTAGAAAGGAAGTGGAAAATGGGGCAGAACAAGGGAAAAAAACTAGATCCAAGCCAAAGACTCATTCAAGGTGTTTGACATGACCCCAAACCACTTACTCGAAGGGCTAAACCAATCCTAAATGGAAGTGCTTCCATTTTCTGACCATACATTTAGCCCCCACTTTAGAAAGAGTATGGACTCGATGAAAACTCTTGGTAAAGGAGAAGACAAATTCCAGTGGATTGCAATGAGTTAGAATATCACTTAGTTGAGGACATGAGCCCCCAAGCCAAGGATCCTAACTCAACATACATGCACGAGGGTGCAAAAACAAAGAAAATAAAGACAAAGCTAAAAGACACAAAAAGAGGGGTTAGTACAAAAACAAACCCAAATCAACTAGAAAAGGAAACCTTGCTAAGAAATGCTTCCTATACTAATATCATATTTGGAAAGCTATCATAAAATCATAAATGATTACATAAGAAAGACAAGAGAGACACTATAAATAACATAGCTTCATGATCTAATCCTACCAGCATGAAAGCAAAAAGAGAGAAAAGAGAAAGTGATTACCTCACCTAGTAAGATGCCCACCTTACTGTGAATCACCAAGGAGGGAGAGCCCAACATGTAGCAAAACTAGAATATCCTGTTTAACAACAATGTACACTATATTATTAGCGAAGGGTATTGACCTTTACATCAAAGAGCATAGATAATCATGAAAAAGGATATGTCACTTATGGAAAAAGGATCCTCAAAGAGAAATACATCTTATCAACAAGACCCCCACCATAGAGGAGTGCTTTAGATAAAATATCATATTTCAAAGAGAAACAAAGATTCAATCATCAAGCCCCCTGTAATCAAGAGGAAGATGAATCTTTGAACAAAGGAATCAAACTCTGACACTACAGCAAGGGAAGAAGTTTATAAAGAACATAATTTGAAAAATAAATAAGAGGTGATGACCTAGGAAGTAATGAAAAGGAAATTTGTACTTAGAGAGAGCATATTTCGGCATAGGTTTAAAGATTTCTTTCTTGGAATTCATTAAATGAACATACACCTTCATAGCCACATCTTGAGGAGTATCAGGGTAATCTAAGGAAGGTGTTGGAAGAAGAACATGAAGAGAAGGACGATGATCAAAATCAACCACCTTAAATTGAGAGAATGGAAAGCCAAGTCCATGCATATTATTTTTAGGGGAAACATGAACTGGATAGTTAATACCATGTTCATTAACACCCAACCCTAAACCCTTATAACCTTGTTTAGCCATCATATTTTATTATGTAGTGTACATGTCTTGTAAAGCTTCTGCAAGAGGTGATTGTTTATTTTGTTCATGAGAAAAGGTTGTATAAGGTGGAATGATAGGTTTAGAAGAAGTTTATTTTTTCTTCCCTTTAATATCATCATGGATTGGATAAGAAGGGGAAGGTAAATCCAAGAATTCTTGCACATCTCCATCCTGAACCATAGTTTGAATCTCATCATAAGTATGAGAAGAACTAGGAATATCAAATGTAGAATTAGGCATGTTAGGAATTAGATTAGGAAGGATAGGATTAGGATTAGGAAGGTTAGGAAGGATAGGAGATGGTGTATCATCTACCAAATTCTTCACATAATCCAAAAGAGCAATAAGTCCACCACATAAATCTTTAATGAAAGTTTTGAAAGTAGGAAGACTAGTATTAGTTAATCTCACAATAGCATAGCCAAGTGAAACATGAAGAGTGACAAACATAATGAAATGGATGATACTCTCATAAACATCACAAGCATCATAAAGAGATTCTAAGAGGAGAATAATAAAGAAAATAGCCACACACCAAAGCATATTAAATATCTTCATTGCAAGAAATATTTTTGTATTTTGTAGAATATATAGATTTTTTTTGGTTTTTTTTTTTTTAAATTTTAAAATGCAAGAGCATAAAAGAAAGCTAATATTAAGGAAAAGAAGCAAAGAATATAACATGAAAAAGAAATAGTTGTCTATCGTGGGTTCACCAAAATGTAAGATATAAAAATATATGAAGAAGGTGTATTTTTATATCTAGGTGTGGTTTGATTGTTGTTTTGGGGTTTGAGAATATGATGTGGATGTGTGATGGAAAATGTTGTGGACATACAAAACTTAATAAAACGTAAAGACTTATCTTGAAAGGTAGCAGATTCAGGAATCACTATTTTTCTGATGTTTGTACTAAGTTTCAAGAAATTATGCAACTGAATTTGGCCTGGAAATAGAGAGATAGAGAAAACCCAGAAACCTTCTATCTTTCTGAGAAAGGTTGACCTTGACCCAAATACGGGGGTACAATCTTACTTGGGGCACAATCATGCCCCTTTATGTCAACCTTAACCTGTGTTGCTTTGATGGAAATTCTATTCGAGGATCCTGAAAGTTTATCAAAAAGGGTATTTAGATCTACTCTGTAATTTTCTATCCCACACCTGTTCGTCCAAGAAAAATGGTTTTGTTGTTTGGATGAGGGGTTTGCCTTGGTCAAACCCTGGTTTGGAATCAACCTTAAAAATGGAATTGAAATAGAGAATGCTAGCAAGTAGTAGAAATAGATCTAACAACGAAGCTATGATATTCAATGGATATGCAATTGTATTTGAAATGTAAACAAGTATGTTGATATGAAAGCTTGGACTCAACACTAAAAAATGTAAATAAAAACCTCCATGATTGTATGCTTGGAATACACCTTGAAGGAAGAATGAATAGATCTAGAAGATGAACAAAGGATCTTGAAGGAAGATCACACCACCATGATGGATAAATCTAGGGTCTGAATGACGAATCTTGAATGCTTGAATCCTTGATCTTCAATGGAGAACTTGAATACTTGAATGATGATTTCACACTTGATTGATAAATGTAGGATGGAGTGCTCACTTGAGATGAAAAGATGGATAGCTCGATACTTGATGTGAATTGATGGATTGCTTGATTGAGGATGGAGAAAATGAGAGGAGAAGGCTTCCTTTTATACTAGTCTAGGGAACAAACTTCTAGAGAGGCCGACATAGGAGAATTAAATTCCAATTTAAACCTTTACCCCTAGAAATGGACCCAGATTAAATATAATTTAAGATTTTACCGTTCCGCAGCCTGAAACAGCTAACCCAGAAGTAGGAAATAAATCTTTCCAAAACCCGACATTCAGAAACTTTGAGACTTTGAAATTTAAACCTTGGGTCAAGGTCGAGGTCAACCTTGACCTAGGTCAGGGTCGAGGTCAACCTTGACCTAGGTCAGGGTCAAGGTCATCCTTGACCTAGGTCAAGGTCGAGGTCGACCTTGACCCTAAGGTCAAGATTCTCATAATTCCAATTTAGGATGCCAGAAAATAGGTAGAAAATAAGTAGAAAATGGGGCAGAACAAGGGAAAAAAGCCAGATCCAAGACAAAGACCCATTCAAGGCATTTGATATGACCCCAAACCACTTACTCGGAGGGCTAAACCAATCCTAAATGGAAGTGCTTCCATTTTCCAATGATACATCATCACACAAATCTGATCAAACTAATAATAACAAAAAAATCTAACATTTAAATCAACAATGAAATAGCAAGAAAAATAAAGTATGGTAATCAAATGCATCACATAATACAACCAATGATCACATCACAAGGATAATCTCTGAATAACATCATGATACAATCATAATCCAATAGCCATTGGCACATACACTAGTGAAACCACCACTCATGCGATAAGCCACATACCATCAAGACCATAGTAGTAATATCATAATAAACTCAAGAACAAACCGAATTGGGTGCATGTCACAATACCATTATAAAATCATAACATGGGAATAGTCACCAAATCATAAGATCTTCTCAACTAGTCATATAGGAGCAATAATAAGCATCCAAATCCAAATAAGGGCATCACAAGATATCTCATCCAACTACACAGAAGCATACATAAATTCAAAGACATATCCATTAGGATGTCATGAAAAATGCAAATGGGAGAGAAAACCTAGTAAAGATTTGGAAAAGGAAATTAAACATTTTGTAATGAAACAAGATAATGTTATGAAACAAAACATAAAAGGAACTAGTCTAAAGATGTATAACAATGCATAAAAAGAAAATATTTTTTGGTTTTTATCATTTTTAACATGTAAATGCAAGAATGAATCTATGAACAATATGCAAATTTTATGTCTTTTTTTATTAATGAATGCAAAAATCAAAACTAAATGCATAAAATACAACAATGAAATGCATAGAAATCAGATCTAAACACAAAATTAAATTATTATTTTTGTTCTTTTTATACATTTCAATATCAAACCATCCAAAACAAAAGGTATAATGTGTGAAAGTTTCAGGTTCACTAGAATGTACAATATGAAAAGGGGGATCACATAAGAGGACTAATTTACCTAATTTATATGGAACATTGGAATATAAAACCACCTCAAGATGAATATGATTAACACAACTTGAAAGATACCAATGCAATATCTATGTTTGAAGGGTTTTTATTCCTTTGTTGCTTAGAATTAAGAAAGAGAGGAATGATATTTCTATGCAAGAACCAAATAATAGATTTGATCTAATGTAACTAAAAAGATAATGTGTACAAAGAAAAAGGATAAAGAATTAAATGCACCTAGAAATCAAATGCTAGAAATAAAAATTGAGATCCAAATTCCTATTCGTCAAAATCTTAGAATGACCTATAACTTTGGATTTGGAGCCCAGAGATCTGTAACTTGTTGTGCCTAAAAATTCACTTTGAATAGGGAGGAACATGTCACCACTTCCATTATGTACCTGAGAACATGTCACCACCGCTATTCATGTACCTAGGGTTTTGGTCTAAAATTTGTAGGGTAGCTCTATTTGATCCCAATCTTCCCTTAGATCTCCATTGACAACTTGGTAACTTGTTTCTACACACAGAAAAATAGAGTAGAACCCCTATTTAGGAGTCAACCTTGAAAATAAAAGGAAATTGGATAAGGAAAGATGAAATAGAAGCTAGATCTAATTTGTAAATCAACTTATACCTTTATGATGCAATGCTTCTTTGGATGTAATCACAAGTGTTAATGCAATAACTTGAACTCCATAAAAAATCAAAAGAAAATCATGAAAGATAAGCCTTGGATGATGGATGTTGTAGTTTTTCCACAATACTTGATGATGATGAAGAATGCTTTGGAGGATTAAATAATTTGATTCTTGAAGAGCTTGAGAATTCTATTGAAATCTAATTGCTCAATTGATTCTTGATCATAAATTCTTGCACTTGATAATGGATCACCTAGTTACCAAAATGAGGAGAGATAGGTAGTTTATATGCATCTCACATAATTCCAAGGATTAAAAATAATCCAGTCCAACCGAAAAATCAAACCTCCCACTAATACCCCGATATTGGGCTTTGGGCCAAATTTGGGCCCCAAAACATAGGAACATGTCACCATTGGTGAGATTTCCCAAGAACATGTCTCTATTGGTGACTTGTAACCTAGAGAATGGAAAAATATTTAAATGAGAGAATGGGGAAATAGGGTAGGTGTTGAATCTTTAGGTACAACTCATTCTGAGGTTGGGATAGGTCACAAATTCCATAAATAATAGGACCTGTTAGGATTAACAGTCCACAATACAACTGAGAGGGGGGGTGAATTAGTTGTATGATAGAATATTAAACTTTAAACCTTTAAGATTATCAATATCAAATCCAATGAACACAATGAATGCCAACACAATAACACAATATTTTGGTTATGGGGAAACCTTGTTAAAGGTAAAAACTTCGGTGGGAATTAGCACCCACTAATGATGTACTAAGAGTATAGTAATCCTTGTTAGAAGATATAGCCCTATTAGGAGCTTATTGAAACATTACAGTACATAGTCCTTGTTAGAGGACAGACCCTATTAGGAGTCAAGAACAAAAGAGGGCTCACTACCCAAAGAAGGTCAAGTCCACCTTCTGTACTTACTAGTTCGCAACAAGTGTATATGAAGAAATACACAATCTTTTGAACTATTTTCCAACAACTGTCTTTGCTTGATCAGTTCCAATGAAGTCCACCAATAATCCTCTGCTCTACATACATTAGACACAAATTCGCAACCTCCTTATATCACACTTATCACATCCATGTCTCTTCCAAAGAAAAGACCTTTTATTTATACCTTATTACATTTTACCAAGAACTGGTAAGCTCATAAGGCTTTCCTAATTACAAACAATTACATAGGTCCTTTCTAGGATACACATGGTATCATAATTTTTTTTACAATGATTACATTACAACAATTAAAGACTGACATGTTTAAATTATGCTTGCCAAACAAAACACATGCTTCATTCCCTGAGTCGACTTCCTGATAAGCCATCGCCAGAGCACATGCCACAGATGATGTCACCAATCATTCCATACCTTGCACTAACCAATGAACATCTGTTAGTACCTTTTCCATCATCCTTCAAGATTGCATACCTTGAATCCAATCCCTTTGAAATCTATATCAAAAACTCAGAGACTAACTCTATCAATTCTCATTGTCACAGTCCAATGACCAATCTTTACCAAAATAGCTGTATCTTCCTTAATATGCATCCATTAATGATTCAATCTTAGATATAAGATCAAAACATCCATCTAAACTCTCTTCTGACTTTGCAACATCTGAAACATTCGTACACCTTCCATACACTCTGATTACCAGTCTGGTTCCTTCATAGAAGCATATGTTGACATTAGTGACAAAACACAAATGACAATAGGATGAGTGCCCATTTAGTAACGTAGTGATTAAACATATTAAATGTCTCAATCACCACCCATGCATTAGCAATATCCAACAGGACCTAGGTGACGAAATGAATTATTTGATTGGAGGAAAAAATAGAGGAGCACACTTAGAAATAAGGGATAACATCAAGTTTTGAAGAAATTGAATCAATGTAAGACTTATAATATTAATTTGAAGCATTAATGAGCATTAGGAGAGCATGAAATTAATGTGGGAACCCATACATACTAAAATGGGGCTAAGATGAGGACCTAATTAAGAGTTCTTACTTTTTAGGATGGTACACAACCAAGAAAATTCCTTGAGTTTTAAGGTTCTTTAGCCCAAGACCTTAAAATTTTTTCTCAAGTGTGCACCAACTCCACCTTACAAAAATTTGACTCTATTGCCCTTACCATAAATGACCATAAATAGTTTTAGATTTTTTTTTTTAATTTCATTTATTTGGTAACTTTTGAAGATGCATACCGATGAAAAATATATTATACAAAGAAAGGATTTGTTGATTCACTTGTATTCAATCATCCATAGATATTTGTTTCCAACTCCACTTGTTAATTTTATTCTCTATTTTACTTTTAATCCATTCCCGCATATCCTTGAGACAAGGGTATATAGAAAAGGTTATGCCCATGTACCTCACAATCTTTGTGGGTCCACCCCGTCAAGCATCATATTTAGAGAATGAGAGGGGAGGGGAATTTTTATAGCTCAACATAATAGAATTGATGCATGCCAACTTATCTCTTGAATCCAAGAAAAAGGTATTCAGTTTGATGAAGAGTGAGTCCATATTACTTTCCTCAATATCAAAAAAAATGAAGTATCATTTTCAAATTATAGATTTATAAGATCATCATGGTTGGGTAACTTAACTCTTTTCACCCTTGGAAAGAGAGTCTCTTCTCTGAGAAGTTAGTGTAATGTATTTGATATAATAAAAAACACATAGGGAGATATGTTAGGAATAGTCCCAAGAGATAACTGGGCGGGGGGGGGCGTGAATCAATTATCTACAAAATTCAATTCTTTATCCAATTAAGTATAAAAGAACATTAAGAACATATACAATAAGATAACACTTACACAACAATGCAATTTTGGTTATGGGGAAACCCAAATAGGTAAAAACCCTGGTGGGAATTAGCATCCACTATAAACTATACTAGTGTATAATGATCCCTATTAGAAGATCTTACAACCATGTTAGGAGTTGATCTTTACAATGCATGAAGTATAGTGACCTGGTAAAAGGTCAGACCTTGTTAGGAGTCTTTTACAAATAACCTTGTTAGGGGTGTGGAATCACTATCCAAGAGCTCACTTCTCAAATGGTAAAGGTTGCAACCTTCTGCACAACAAATAAACACTATATCTAGATTTTATGAATTGTGAATTAGACCTCCTGTCTTGATCAATTCCAATGAATAGCATACACTCTCTTATTTTTCACATAGACCTTATATCGATGGCTCAATACTTTGCACCTTTTGCTCTGCTCTTATCTTTCAACTATCTGCCATACTTAGTGATCACAATTGACCGGCTATAAGTATCTTTCTCCAAATGATATAATCAACTCAGCCTATTAGAACATCCTTGAAATCATATTAGAGAAACAATATAAATCTCCAACAACATCTCCAATGACTATATCAAGAACGCAACACAAATAGGACCGCGCAACTCAATATGAGTAGACGCGTTGCTTCATACAGTCGGCCCCACCAAATTAATTGAAACTTTCTTATCTTGATGAAATACATTATGCACTCTTAACCAAATTTTTTTAACTCATCACCAAACATAAAATCAACCACACATATCAAAATGATAAGCGCAACTGTTGAAACAATATATAAACACTATTGGCTCCATCAGATAAACTTAGGAAACTGTGATTGCAAAATAGAAACATCATAACTCAACTTGTATTGCACAACTAACTATGCATCCATGAACATAGCTTCACAAACATGTCTACAACAAAAATAAAAATGTGCAAGTCTCCATTATAACCATACTGATAATCACATACAGAACTCTGTTTGTAACACTGTCAGGAACACTACTGATATAAACTACTGCACAACTATCTATACTCAGAATCAAGTACCTTTGCGCTTATGATATCATGATGATAACATATCTAGGCAACATATTCTCAAGGATCCATACATAAGACTTCAACACATGTTTCTTACCATATGTTTTCATCAATGACAAACATACAGTCAACACTAGCTTGTTGGCAAATCTCCAACAATCTCCACCTTTGGCATTGATGGCAACACATGGAATGAAAAACACCACCAATCCAAACGTACTATTATTTTATAACATTCTCCATTTCCTCAACAAAACTCCCCCAAGGATGAATCATCCATCTATTGCTGATGCTCTGAATATCAACTGCTACAACTTTGCATACTCATTTTTTGCTACTATATACTCTCCCTCACTACATACTCCTCAACTGTATATACTCCCCCTTACTGTATTGTTTTTCTTGACTATATACTCCCCTTTGACATCAATGGAAAAGGGTGCCAAACCAAATAAGCACAAGTACTACTCCTGAAGTAGAGTAGTCAACCATTCATCAGTCAATGAGGACTGATGCACTTATGCAAACACTAACCAGATTCAGGGAAGGGAATTACTCCCAGCTTCTCCCTAAGATACTCAAAAGTATCCTTCGGTAAATGCTTTGTGAATATGTCTGCTAGTTGTTCTTTTGTACTCACATAATCCAATTTTACTTCTTTCTCTGCAACTTTCTCTCTTAGGAAGTGAGATTTTATCTCAATGTGTTTTGTCTTTGCATGCATCACATGGTTCTTTGACATATTGATAGTGCTAGTGTTGTCACAGTGAATAAAAATAGGATAATCAATCTGGATTCCAAAATATTGTATCATCTCCTTGATCCAAACAATTGTAGAATAATTTAATGCTAATGTCACATACTCTGCTTCTATTTTCAACTAAGAAATACAATTCTACTTCAAGTTCTTGTCCAAGTAACAAGCCTATCTCCAAGAAATACTACTCCTCCTGATGTGCTCTTTCTATCATCCATGCAACCTGCCCAATCTGCATCTGTATACACATGAAGTTCTACATTTTCTGAATTAGGATACCGTAAACCATAGTCTATAGTTCTCTTTAAATATCTGAATATCCTCTTTACTGCCATAAGATGACTTTGTTTAGGTTCTACTACAAATCTTCCAATAATACCAACTGCATTAGAAATATTTGGTCTAGAATGAGTAAGATATATGAGTTTACTAAACATAAACTTGTATAGGGTTATGTCTACAATTGTAGACTCATGTTCTTTTGAAATCTTGATTCCTTTTATCATAGGTGTGCTTACTGGCTTGCAATCATCCATCTTGAACTTCTTCAATATCTCTTTCACATACTTAGATTGATTAATGAAAATTCCCTTATCTGTCTGTTGCACATTTAATCCCAAAAAGTATTTGATAGGTCCAATCATGCTCATCTCAAATTCACTCTGCATCTCTTTAGCAAATTCTGCACTAAGCTTTTCATTACCTCCAAAAATAATGTCATCAACAAAAATAGCAACTAACAATAATCCTTCAGGTGTCTCTCTTATGAATAAGTTACAGTCTGTTGCTCCTTTCTTGAATCCAATCTTAGTTAATAACCATCTAATATTTCATACCATACTCTAGGGGATTTCTTAAGTCCACAAAGGGCTTTCTTTAGTCTGCATACCATATCAGGTTTGTCTGCAAAAGTAAATCCTTCAAGCTACTCTATGTAGACTTCTTCCTTCAACTCTCCATTCAGGAATGCTGACTCAACATCCATTAGATATACTTTAAAGTCTTTGAATGTTTCATAGGATAGAAATAACTTTATGGCTTCCAATCTTCTTACATGGGAAAATGTATTAGAATAATCAATTCCTTCTCTCTGCGCATATCCTTTACATACTAGTCTTACTTTATTTCTTACTACTGTTCCATCTTCATTAATCTTGTTTCTGAATATCCACTTGGTTCCAATCACATTCTTGTCACTAGCTCTAGGGACCAATTCCCATGTATCATTCTTAACTATCTGATCTAGCTCTTATTTCATTGCTTCATGCCAATCTAAATTAGTACAAGCATCTTCAACACTTAAGGTTCAATTTGTGAAAGTAAACATACCACTTCATCAACTGTGGAACTTTTTTCTTTTGATATTGTCATGACTTTGTTGTTTTGATCTCCAATGATATCTTCTTTTCAATGGTATCTAGATGCGAATTTAGGAACATTAGGTGTGACTCTCTCATCTATCTTGTGTGATTCTTCTTCACTAGTTTTAGGGTCATTGAATAATACATCAATGTTGTCAAACATTTCTTCAACAACTATTTCTCTACTGGTAGGTCTAGGTTCTTCTTCTATCATAGGTGCATAATCATGATATCTCTCTTGAATCATAAAATTCTCATCAATCTTTACATGTGCACTTTCAATAATCTTCTTCAATCTTAAGTTAAAACATCTATAAGCTTTTCTTTTAGTAGAGTAACCAAGAAAAATACCTTCATCACTTGCATCAAACTTGCCAATAGCTACATCTCTCTTGATGTAGCACTTTCTTCCAAAGATTCTAAAGTATTTTATTGTAGGTACATTCCCAAACCATAGTTCATAAGGTGTCTTGTCCGTACTTGGCCTTAATTAAATTCTATTGATAGTATAGACTACTGTATTGACTGCATTTCTCCAATAGGTGTGTGCAACTTTTCCTTCTATCATGATGGTGTGTGCTGTGTCAAGTATGATCCTATTTCTTCTTTTTGCAATTCCATTTCATTGAGGGGTTCTAGGTGCACTTAGCTATTTCTTTATCCCATGTTCTTCGCAATACTCATAAAATATGTTAGAGGTGAATTCTCCTCCTCTGTCTTATCTTAGACATTTTATCTTTAATCCACACTCATTTTCAACTTTAGCTTTGAATATTTTGAACTTCTCATATGCTTCGGATTTATCTCTTAATAACGCAACCCACATCATTCTAGAATAATCATCAAAAAATAAAATAAAGTACCTTTCACCATAGTTTGATCTTATTTGAGTTGGTCCACATAGGTCTGTATGCACTAGATCCAATTTTTTCTCTACCGAATTATGCTTGCTTCTGAATGAATTCCTCACATGCTTTCCCATCACACATTCCCTGCATATTGTATCAACTAGTTTTTCAATACTAGGGAGGTCTCTTACTACCTTTACATTGCTTATCTTTACTATATTGTCAAAATTGATGTGAAATTATCTTTTGTGCCATAACCAACTGTCATCTACTTTAGCAAAAAAACAACTTGCTTCTGAATTAAGCTGAAAAACATTAACTTTAGTCTTTGAATCTGATGCAATCATTTCTCCTTCTTTGTTATTAATGATGCACTTGTTTTTTTGAATTTCAATTGATATCCTTTGTCAAGCAACTGTCCAACACTAAGTAAGTTATGCTGCAAACCATCAACATATAGAACATCATCAGTGTTATTCTTTCCATCCAAAGTGATAGATCCTCTACTTATGATAGGTTTGGGATTTTTGTCTCCAAATCTAACTGTGCCACCTTTGTACTTATCCAAATGAAAAAATCTATGTTTGTCTCTTGTCATGTGATGTGAACAACCTCTGTCAATGATCCAGTCTATCCTGATGTCTGCTTGAGAAATCAATGCTAGCTCTTGTGCTTTCCTCTCATCTTCCTTAGCCATTTCATCAAATATTCTTTCCATCTCTTCAATAGAAATGAATCCTATCTCATCTTCTACTGAATCTTCATTAGATACTCCATCTTCAACATAGTAACATTCTTTATACTTAGGCTTGCAATTAGTTTTGTATTTCTTGACTCTTGTAGGGAACTTGGATGCAAAATGACCAATCTTGTTACATGAGAAACATTTGAATGGTAACTGACCTTCATATTTTCCTTTTCCTTTTCTTTCTTTCTTAGAAATCATAGAAATGAATTCATCTAGTTCTTTATCATCATCGTCATCATCAAAATTACCAGATGTGTTCAAATATTTCTATTTACCATGGACTGAGGCTTTGAATGATGTTTCACTTTTAGGCTTTGTCTTCAATCTTGATATCTCAAATGCTATAATCTTGTTGATTAAGGTCTCCCTTTTGAAGTCTTTTTTGGACTACATAGTTTCATCAAGGATGTTTATCTTGCTCTCATATTCAGGTGTTAGGGTAGTCATCAACTTATCCATTATGTCTTCTTCCAAAATTTCTCCACCATCGTTTCTGATTCCTGCAACTGCTTCATTAATCCTTTGATTGTAAGCTCTGATGTTCTCTTTAGGTAGCATCTCCAATGTATTGTATCTTTTCTTCCATGTCTTTTTGCATGCATTCTTGGCTTGGATATCTCCTTCAACCATGTCTTCTAGATACTTCCATATCTTGTAGGGTTTATCTACTTTCTTGATCTCTGAAAACTCACTGTCAGACAAGGTGCTGATAAGGGCTTCTTTAGAAATAACATTTTGAGTGAACATCTCCTTTTTCTTAAGAGTTGTATCTTCCTTTACAAGATCTAATAAAGAGGGAATTTGAACATGTTTAGTAGCTACTTCAAAAATCTCAAAAGCAATGCACTATAAATGTGTCATCATTTTGTTCTTCCAGTTTAGATAATTCTCTCCATCAAAATTAGGACTTTCTTTTCTAAAGAATTCCATCTGATCAACCTCAAGCTGTTAAAATTCTCTCTGAGGCACTTGGCTCTGATACCAATTGTTAGGAATAGTCCCAAGAGATAATTGAGAGGGGGGGGGGGGGTGAATCAGTTATCTACAAGATTCAATTCTTTATCCAATTAAGTAGAGAAGAACATTAAGCACATATACAATAAGAAAACACATAACACAACACTACAATTTTGGTTACGGGGAAACCCAAATAGGTAAAAACCCCAGTGGGAATTATCACCCACTATAAACTACACTAGTGTATAATGATCACTGTTGGAAGATCTTACAGCCCTGTTAGGAGTTGATCTTTACAATGCATGAAGTACAATGACCTAGTCAAAAGGTCAGACCCTGTTAGGAGTCTTTTACAAATAACCCTGCTAGGGGTGTGGACTCACTGTCCAAGAGCTCACTGCTCAAATGGTGAAGGTTGCAATGTTCTGCACAACAGATACACACTATATCTAGATTTGATGAACTGTAAATTAGACCTATTGTCTTGATCAGTTCCAATGAATAGCATACACTCTCTTCTTTGTCACATAGGCCTACTGATGGCTCAATACTTTGCACCTTCTACTCTTCTCTTATCTTTCAACTATCTACCATACTTAACGATCATAACTGACTAACTATAAGTATCTTTCTCCAAATGATATAATCAAGTCAGCCTGTTAGAACTTCCTTGAAATCATATTAGAGAAACAATATAACTCTACAACAATATCTCCAACGGCTATATCAAGCACGCAACACAAATAGGACCGTGCAACTCAATATGAGTAGATGCATCGCTTCACACAGTCGGCTCTACCAAATTAATTGAAACTTTCTTCTCTTGTTGAAATATGTTATGCACTCTTAACCAAATATTGTTAACTCATCAAAAAACATGAAACCAACCACACATATCAAAATGATAAGTGCAACTGTTGAAACAATATAAACAATGTTAGCTCCATCAGATAAACTCCGGAAATGGTGACTACAAAATAGAAACATCATAACTCAACTTGTATTGCACTACTAACTCTGCATCCATGCACATAGCTTCAAAAACATGTCTAAAACACAAATACAAATAGGCAAGTCACCATTATAACCATACTTATAATCACATACATAACTCTGTCTGTAACACAGTCAGGAATACTACTGATACAAATAACTGCACAACTGTCTGTACTTAGAATCAATGTCTGTGCTTATGATATTATGCTGATAACATATCTAGGCAACATATGCTCAAGGCTCCATATATAAGACTTCAACGCACGCTGCTTACCATATGTTGTCATCAATGACAAACATGCAGTCAACACTGGCTTGCTGGAAAATCTCCAACAAGATAGAGGGAAACCATTTCTTATGGATCTTTCTATTTTGAAACTAGAAAATTTGGATCCATTAATATTAATTTGTGCTTTAGCATATATAAGAAGGATGTCTACCCAAAAACATAAGTTCTTTAGAAAATCCAAGCTCTCTTAAGATAGTGGTCAATAAAGACCATTTAACTCTATCTTAGGATTTTCCAAATTCTAGTAAAAACATACCAATATTCTGATTATCACTTTTAGGCTAGTGCATTTTCTCCCAACTGGTAACGATATTCTGGAGAACATATCTATTCTTGATAAATCCAATTTTATGTACCATTTACAAACTTAGGAAGTATATCAACTAGTTTGAGGGTAAGAACCTTAGCACTAATTATATATGAAACATTCAACAATGTAATAGGTCTCCAATTCCTAATCAGGGCCTTGTCCCCATCTTTAGGTAGTAAATTTATGATGCCTCTATTAATATCATATCCAAGAGAGATTTTAACCTTTTCTTCTTTGTATACATGAAACAAATCTTTTTTAATCCATTAAATGTTAGCCTTGTAAAACTCCACATGTAGGTCCTCCTCCTCTAGAGATTTATCAATCTATAAGGTGTTAATGTCATTTTGAATCTCAATTAGACAAATGTTCTTATTTAGCTTAGAAAAGTCCCTATCACATATTTTACATGGGGTGGGGGACCCTCACAAAATTTCGTAGCATCATACTGGTCTTTGTCCTAACTCTTAGAAGTATAGAGTTTTTTTATAAAAGGCTATGCACATCTTCTTAACTCCATCATGATAATAGGAAATCTACTCTCCAAAAAATATTTTTCTAATCTACTCCCTCCCTCTCATAATTTTAAACATAATGAAGAAAATTGTGAACCCTTATCTCCTTGTTTCATTCAAATAAGCTTGGATCTAACCTTCATACTAATAATTTTCTTATTATGGACTCTTCAGAAAGCATTTTTAGTGAAAACAAGGTTATTGTTAAGAGCATTGTCTAAAGGAGAGTCTTGTAGGAGTTTTTTCAATTCAAAGAGTTGGCCATTAAGCCTAGACTCCTCCCTCCTACTATCGAAATCAAGATTTTTCCCAATAGTTTGCAAGATTACTTTCCAACTTTTAACCTTTGTGTTCCATCTTTCAATGTCTAATTTGTCTCTAATAATCCATTGGTTGATATTAATAAGAGTAGTGATAGCATTGCAAAAGTCATGATTACTAAATAGATTGACATTAAGAAAAAAATTATCTTCTAGATAGGGATTCAAATGATCTTGGTTGAGGATCTATATATTTAAAAGGATAGGGTGGTGGTTTAAGAGGGTGAAAGGGTAGATCCTCACCCAAAAACTCCCATAATTTTTGATAAAAATAAAATTTTCTTTATTAACACAAAGCCTATCTAGCCGAATATAGTTCCTTTTCTATCCTTGCTGATAATTCACCAAGAAAACCAAATATTACAGCATGCTCATCCCTTCTATTTTCAAGAGGATAAAATAGATTGAGTTTCTATTTGAGCCTAGCCTAGAAAAATAACTCATTGCCTTTCCACTCTAGTATATTACCATGATTTCTCTCATCATTCACCATATTAAACTCACCCGATACAACCAAGAGATATCTTTCAATAAGTAGAGATGCTTCCAAATTTCTATTCTCTATTATAGTCATTAGGGGCATAGATTGAGAAAAATCCAATCTTAGAAAATTCCATCTCAACAAGGATCCAAACTTCCCTATTACAAGGTAATATTCCTTTTTCCTTGACATGTTTATCTCATTTGTTAGCAAGAAACAAGGTTGTACCACCATTACCTTTATCAAACTTATCCACACAACATAAATAACATCTTTTCAAATGCATCTAAGATTAATTTCAAGCATAAAATTGGTAGCCTTGACTTCTTCTAGAAGACAACATGTCCTTATTCTTGATTGTATTAAGGATTATTTTAATAACATACTTTCTATTAAGGGATTCCAACCCCCTAACATTCCAAGATATGCATTGTATACTCATGATAAACTTAACTATATGGTGTCCATGTTCACCCTAAATTTATCAAAGCACTTAGGAAGGCTTGATTTGATCTCCTTCCTTTTAGAAATAGGTCCTGGACACTCCACATACCTCAAATTTATTTTATGAATGGTTTGGATATTCTTTTCATGCTCAACTTTGTTATATAGCATAAGAGGGATAGACCTAGTAGGATGGTCACCAACTCCAAAACCTTTAAGTGAAATAGAAGAGATTTCTATTGAAGGAACCAATGTCTCAATAGGATTAAGGATAAAATTGGTACAAAAGTTGACCTTAAATTATGAGGGAGAGTCCCATCCAATTCAGGTTCATCCTTAGGTGGCCAAGATATGTCCATAGTGGGTATGTCATAACCATGCAGGGTCGAGAGAGTCAAGGGATATCCATTTATCTTTCCATTTATACTGGTCTGAGATTTGCAAGAAACAATGTCTCTTAAGATATCTTTAGAAGCATTCACCTTATTAGAGAAGGATTCAACATCTTCTTCTACAAGGATATCAAGCTTATTATGAAACTCCAAATTCTTAGAACTACTATGAATGAGGGAGTGAATAGGTGGCCCCTAACTACCTTTCATAGGATTACCAAGATTCTCAAGCTATTTAATGATGGACCTAGCCACCAAATGGGGTTCCATATCCATAGATTTCTCAATATTGATTCCCTTAGAGTTGGGGTCAATAGGACAATGGATGGTCAAAGTCAATTTGTGGGAGCCCAAATGAAAATAAATGTTTCTTGTTTGGTTATTCACCACATTCTTCTTCTCAATATTATTCTTCATATCATCCATGACAATATTTTTGGCATTCTTCTTCCTAGGTCGACCCCTTTTAAGTTTGAAGGGAGGTTCTAGAAGCAGAGGTGATGAGGGAGGGGATAGAGGGTATGAAATAGGAGAATCAAGAGATAGGTTCAATGAGTTAATTAAAGGAGGAAGGGGTAGGGGGAGGATAGACAACAAAGAGGGGCCATGACTAGGCTAGGAGGAGCATGAGGAGAAGAGGGAATAGATAGAGTCAAAATGGTGACTAGGGAGGAATCATGGGTGACATGATCAATGCTAGTAAGAGGTCAATTATCAGAGGGAGTGACATGATGGGGCCCTATTTACAATGGTTTCCTTTATGCAAGATAGGGAAATTACTCCTAAGGTTCCCTTACTGACAACAAAGAAAACATACATTGATATTGGACCCAAAACCTCAACCTCATAGGTGTACTTACACTCATCAAGTAAAATTTTGATTCTACCTAGAATTTTCAACCCAGGGTTTACAACAATTAGAACTGTCATGTTAAGGCAAGGTAGGGTGACCTTTCGATCATCCATCCTGATAATATTTCCTATAGATGCTAACAATTAGGAAATGAGCGACCATTTGAAACAAGGGAGGGATTTTTTTTATGGTACACCAACGAGGGCATGAGAGGGCCAACATTTTCTAACTAATAGCCTCAAGAGACCTTCTAAACACCCTAAAAACATAATTTCTAATATTCCAAAACTGTCTGCTAACAATATATTCTTCCATTTTTACATCTTTGAAAAACATAATAAATAAAACCTTCTGAATAAGATGAGAGATACATTCCCAATTTATTTGACTAAGCACTTTTAAACCAATCATCAAGAAAATCTCTAGCCAAAATCTTATTCAAATTAACAACAACCAAAAAAAATAGCAATGCTATGTAATCTAATTTTTTTCCTTAGAAATCACTTCTAACATGTCTAAATTAGGAGAGATGCTGAGAATAGCAAGATAAGGTATGGGCTCCTTATTGTTTCCTTGTCCATCTTGCCCTTCACAAAAAATGCCCTAGGGAGAAATGTGACAGTCTTAGGGATTCTCACCTCCTATTGAAAAATAACCTTTTTGAATGATTTATGGTTTTCAGTATGATGTGGTGAGATAGAACCACTAATGCCATTGATTCTAGGGTTAGATATGGTTCAAAATCCAATGATATCTCCTCCATCGATGCAAATACAGATTATCATACTAGCTAGTAAATGCCCACTAAGAGGCTATGCCAAAGGTAGTGAAGGTTCTAGCAGGAAAAAAATAATACAACAAAGCCACACAAAAACACCAAAAAAGAAGGACAATAGGAAATGATGAGAAGCAAGTAAGGGTTGAGAGAACTACTTACATGGCCAATATCACCTAACTCCATCGAACAAACACCCATGCATAGCCTTCGACACCTATTCCAAGGCCTAGTTGTAAGCCTCGACTTTCTCCCTATATTTATCATTTTCCTATGCTATTAAAATATTTGAAAACCTCCAACCCAAAATTTAATAAAATTAATGTCATTTAATGACAATAAATAAAATAAAAAATTGATATGGAAACAAATTTTCACTATTAACTTTTTATAGTCAGATTGCTAAAAGTTAAAGGTTTCCATACGTTACGTCATGACTATTCACAACTTTCATCTAATAAATAAATAAATTCTAATATTTAAATAATTAAAAAATATATTCATTAAACAATTTATTCAAGTTATCTTAATTCTAACATCTCATCGATTTATTTGATATCAACTAATAGAATAAATTTATTAGTATTCTTTTGGCAAATAGATATTAAGACGTTCAATGAACTAAAATAATTTGTATTATTAACTTTTTATAGTTAAAAATAGAAAATGTCATTAGACCTTTGATCTGGTGATGAAATTGAATAATGAAGCAACTAGAAATTAAGTCGTATATTATCAAACTATTTTAATTCCACCATCTCATTATACATGAATGAATGAATATTAGTAAATATCATTAATATTCTCGCTTAAATTTATCTTAAAAGAAAGATTCTTTTATAATCTAAGAAACCAACCATATGTTTTTGGGTTTACATATATGACAGCAATATGAAGCTATCTTGTACCAATGCAACTAACTGCACTACAAAGGATATCTACATACCCTACCCAAATAAACATTAAGAGATTCTATGAACCGAACAGAAAGAATAATTCAATTCTTTTTTGTTGCTAGAGTGTGCTTATAAACTAAGCTATTGCTGGTACATATTCAAAGTTCAACAGTGATCGAGATGTATTCCCACTATCTTCAATCGAATCCCCGGCTCCTCCTTAGATAAGCTCTGTCAAATTCTCAAGCTTTTCGACATTACGGAGACTTTGGGATCAACAAGCAAAATACCAACAATGTCGTGCAATTCAATTAATGGCGTATTCCCAGATATTTGGGACTGGATTTCTGCACTACCGGCGACCTCGGATTGGCAAAGTAATGACAAATCCTTCAAGCTCTGCAACGGCTCTCAGGCTTCATTACTCTTTTCTGCCATTAAAAAGCCTGGTTGTCAAGCCAGGGACGAGCAAGTTATTTTCTCACTCCTTGCAGATTTCCGAATTTCCATTCCCTTATGGACATCAGATCCATGTAGGCTCCATACCAAAGAAAATGCCTTGTATGATCTTTTCCTAAACTTTATAGCGGGAATTTTGACCTACGGTCCACAAAAATGGGTGCCTCGACTGGAAACCCTCATAGATCAGGCGGCGGTCATGAGATCGAATCGCTCGAAGGGCATGTTCAAGTGCGCATTTCTGGCCCTGGCTCTGTGCGTTTGCTTTTATGAGGCGCCAGGGGATATCAGGTCATGCTGTGTGGATGTGGTAGAGTGGGAATTGGAGAAAGAGGTTAAGAATGGGGATTACTGGAAGGCGGTGCTCGCGGCGGTCGGAAGCAAAATTGAAGAGCAATTGATGAGATCCATGCATTTGCTCATAACAAACAAGATTTTCGGAGCAACCAAAGAATCGGAGGCTCTGGCGTGGGATAAAAGCCAACTTTTGCGGATTCCGTTGCGCTGTTCTTACAGCTCCTCCACCAAAGGTTTCTGGCAGGTTAGGGTTTACTCGCCTATTTTAGGCATGAGACCTGTGGATAAACATCACAGTTCCAAAGACGATAGACTTTCCTTCGCTTTAAGTTATCTTCATGTCGAGGCGGTTCTGCAGCTCAGCTATGATCTCATTTTCACCCCCGACTGGATCGAGGTAAATTTTTTTCCAATCCATCTTACTGCTCCCTTAATTGATAAAAACTTATCGCTTTGTACTTCTTATTTCTTTTCAAAGAATATTTTGATACACGAACAGAAAATCTTAAAATTGAAATCTGTTCTATCGAGTACGACTTCAATGTCGGATTGTTGAATCTTTAAATTAAAATCTTTTCGATTGAAAGTTAAAAATTGAAGTTTTTTTTCTTTCAAATTTAATTAGAATATTATTTCAATCTCATTTTTTTATGATATTGAAATCTTATAATTGTTGATGAATTTACGTAAGAAATCTGTCAGAAGCTTGCAATCAGTAAGATTTAATCTTTGATGAATTTATGAAGTGATGATAAGATAATATTTGATGAATCACTGACTTTATGAACCTGTGACGTTGAAATATTCTTGACGAATTTATGAAAGTAATTGTGAAAATCTTATAATTGATAAGATTTAATCTTTGATGAATTTATTTTCCATCTGAAAAAATAAAACTTTTTCTTATATCAAACAAAACACAAATTTTTTAGTAATTGAAAGTTAAATCCCAAAGAATATTTCTCTCTTCAAATTTAATCAGAATACAATCGCAATCTCATCATTTATGATGCAGATATTGTTAAGTCTTTAAATTTTCAACTAAAAGCTAAAAATTAAAGAATATATTTCTCTTTAAGTTTAATCAGAATATGATCTCGATCTCATTCACTTATTATAAAACTTATAAAATATCAGACTCAACAAGATCGAAATTTTGATCTTTGATGAATTTAGGGAAGAAATCAAAACTCTACTGACGATGACATAAATGTCGGAACAGGTTCGCGTGAAGGTGGACAATATCAGATGCGATGTTGTTCCTCTGGTATCGGAAGATTCAACAGATGAGGAAAGCGGGCTTCCAGAGGAGAAACATTTTCCTTCCAGAATCTCAATCGAACTGGCCCCTGAGAACGGATCGAAGCTTCTGGCAGTATCCTTAAACATGTCATCCGCGAACCCTTCTTACGAGTTAAGCAGCGAAAGGAGCGCGGAGACAGGGTTCGAACCCCCGGGCATCTACGGTGGGGTAAGATTTACAGGCACGGAAGGATCGACGGTGAGCATGAAAGCCTGGAAGATGGAGCAGTCTGTTGAGGGGAGCCAGGGCATATTCGACTGGGCTCTGTACGACACTCTCACCACCAAAAAGGTGTCCTCCGCCAGGCCATCAAAGATGGAGTGGATGCAGCCCAAGGCCTGGTTTAAGGACAGATATTCTTCCGCCTTCAGCCCTTTCACCAGGCAAGGCGGGGTTGTTTTTGCTGGGGATGAGTATTCTCAAGGCATAAGTTGGAAGGTGAAAACTGACATGGAAGGGAAGATAATGAGGTGGGAAGTGGGAGGGAGTATTTGTGTTACATATTGGCCTAACAAGTACAGAACTTTCTTCTGTGAAACCAGGCAGTTGGATTTCTGTGAGCCTGTTGAACTTCCTCTCATACGCAGCGGCAAGTAAATATTTGATCTGCTTGTTTTATATAGACCTCTTCGTCGTCCTTCGGATTGTGTATGTGTGTATATTTCGGTCGGTGTGTTTTAAGAAATTTTCAATGTCAAACGATGTATCAACTTTTATATATAAATTTAAAAGAATAGATGTATCAACTTTTATGTATGAAAAATAGATGTTATAAATTTAACGAATATAAAGAATGGAAAACAAAATTGAAGTGAAAAAAAAAAGGTTTTGCCGAGGGTTGATCTATAAGGAGGGATAATTAATTCTCAAGGATTTTTAGAACTCAATTTGTAAGATGTATATTTTTGTTGTTTTCGTAGGGAAGAGGAATAGAAAAATATTTTTATTTGTATGGCAGTGTATGACTTTCTCTACAATAATGATTGTAAGAATTTTTTTCAAAGTTTCTACACATAGGCTAGATTCATCTAAGATGATGTTCATAAATGATCATCATAGTATCTTTGTTAAGGGTTTCGGGTTTTCACAAAACCTGTTTTTACTAGTAATCAAAAACTTATTGTGAGTGTTATTTTAACACTTAGTAATACTAGGGCTTTTGTTTTATTATATTTTGTGGTTCTAAAAAGGAAAGGTCCACCTCACACAAGTCTTTCGAAGATTAAATCATAATACCAACTATAACTTTATTGAAATCTAAATTTTCATTCAAAATTCATTCAAATTTTGAAGAGTATTTTCCAAGTCACCTTATTCTTTTTTTAATTCTCCATTATTTTATTTAAAAAGTTATATTTTTTATATAGATATCGATACATACATACATACATGCATGCATGCATGCATACATACATACATACATATACACATACAGGGACACATGTACACACACACACACATCTTTACATACACACACACTTATTACACATACACGTGCGCGCACACACACACACACATAGTTCAAAATAAGAAATACATAGTGAAATTTATATGAGCTACATAACATTTTTTTTTAAAAATATATTATTTTCTAAATTATAAATATTTACTTATCTATTATAATTAAAAATAATTTATTCTTTAGAGTAAAAAAAAATCTATAAAATAATGTGTATTTCCATTAAATAAGTTAGACTTGATTAGATTACTTATGTCACATCAAAGCTACTAGGTATTTGCATTCAATAGGTCAAAATACTCTTATGCTTGAGATCAAGAAGATCATTTTACTTGAAGATATTTTTTTTTTTTTTGCTTCTATAAATAATTTTCCCTTTTTAAGGATGTCCACAAGGTGAAGTATCATGTATAATGCCATATGCATTATCAAAGAATTATTCACATGCAATAAGCTTAGCTTTACTAGCCAATGTTAGAGATGATGTCAAAAAAGGTATTTTATTTTACCATTGTTATTTTTTTTTACTAAATACGCGAAAAAAAACTTCCATTGCTAATAATTAATCAAACTTTTTTCATTAAATAAGTCAGTTAAGAAATCATAGAGGCAATTGTGAATAATATCATTTAAATTTTTGAAATGTCTTTTACAAATGGAAGAAATATAGCATTATACTATTTAACAGTTCATAATCTCTCTTACTTTGCATCATTAACATGTTTCATTTACAATATCAAAACCATCAAATATTGCTAGGAAATGGTTCTATTTCTCATATTATTATGAAGAATAAATCTATTTATATATCTTTAAGTATTGACAAATTTAGAATGCCAGTTAATCCAATATTTTTAACTATGAGATTCCTTGTAGGATTGGCACCATAAGATGGGGTTCCTCTCTCAACCACTCCTAGAATACCTAAAACTTTATTATAAGTAGGATATTCTACACCTAAACACACACAAAACAAAACTAAACACCTTTATACTAATGAAATAGAAGAAGACATTGCAAATGACTATGAAATTGGATTTACATAAAGGATCACCTACACTATTAAGAGAAGGGATACAATTAGATATTGTGACACATTTATTCCTTATTATGTGAGGCATATCATGCATCTTCATATGATGTGCTTTTGTTTTTTTAAGATATTTTTTTTAATTAAACAATGTTCCTTTATCTACATATTCATAATTTGTAGCTATATATTGTGTAGGAAGAGATCATTTTGGGTTAAGTATATGTTCATACTAAGACTTTGGAGGCTCCAAAGTTTCTAAAACTATTATAAATCTAAACCAATGCCTCAAGAATTCATAAGCAATATAAAATTATAAGATCCTTTGGCTCTTAGAAATAGGCAATTAAACTTACAATTTTATGGAATGATATTTAAAAATTACTCAAATTATAAGACAATATACCAAAACCCTTGTACACAAATGATGGATAGATATATCAAACCCTTTTTCATCAATGCCAACAAATATTATAAATTTAGGGAAGGTTGTTTCAACTTCATCTAATAAAAAAGAAGAAGTAATACATCCTAAGTCCCTATCTTTTCATAATGATATCAAATAATATTGAAATAGATTTGAAAATTGATAGAAAAAGAAAATTAACTTAAACTTTATTTTTACTAAAAGATTATCCTTCTTTATATTTTCTCTCTACATATAATATTTGAAAACCCTGATTTCTTAACAACTAAAATTACAAAAAAAATACTATATTTGGATTCATTTTGGAAACTAACAATTTTTTTCAAGGGTACACAAATCATCTGAATAAAATTACAAAATAATTTCATAACCATAACTAGATATAATTAAACAAGCCAATAATAATAACTTAAGATCAACCATAATAAGGTATAGTTAATATTCAAATCATCATTTCAATATGCATTTAAATTTGAAGTAAAAAATATGAAAAATAATTTTAACAATATAAATGTCAATATACATTCTATTGAGAGGGAAATAAGACACGTGTGCCATGTTCAAATTTAGCATTGTAATGGAGAAAATAAGCTAACTCCATATCTCATAAGATAAATATATATGAGTGGAAAAAAAAAAAATCTTTCTAGATATGAAAGAATTTAAGCAAAATGGGATAATAACTTGAATAGGAATAGGAAGAAAAATATAAATGTAACTTATTTAATCAATAAAAATAAAAGAAACCATAAAAAATATATAATCTACATGAAGAATACTATGATTGATGAAAAAAAATTCAATCTCTATATGGTGAAATAAAAAGCCAAAGATTTATTAGCTTGAGCTTAAACCAAAAGAATTTGAGATTCTTAAGATACAAGCATAAATAGTTGGCACAAAATAGTGGGTCTGGAAACTCTCAACTTGTAGACTCAAATAGGTTTTAACAAATTAGGAGACTCCCCAAGGTTTTAAACCTTGAACTAAAATAATCATTTCAATATTTGCTAAATGTTTTTGTTCACCGTAGTTCCGTTGGAGCTTCTCATAGTTCAAGTCCAATTCTTAGAATCATTATATGTGGGAAATTTATTGTGCTCTCCTCAATTCCACAAACAAACTTACAAAGGATGCTAAGAGATCTAACAAACTAGATCAAGGGGGTTTGTAGAGATCAGAAGATAACAAAAATGTGTGAGAGTAGAGGAGAAGAAGTAAATTATATTTTTCTTTTAAAGAGGGTAGAGTACTATTCTCTTGTCTCTTGAATCTTATCTTATTTTTAAGATCAAGACTTTTTTATTGATAGGAAGATTTTCTTAATGACGTGATACAAGAATTTAATGAAATTGATTTTAATTCTATTTTAAAATTTATTGAGTTAAATGAAATCTCGATGTAGAAATAAATATTTAAATAGACTAACTCTATGTCCCTATGTGGCTGCTTAAGTACAATTTGTGCTTAAATTTAAGTAGTTGGAGTGTCCCCATGCCATTTTTTAATCATGGGAAAAGGATAATTTGGAATCTATCCCTACTTTTGTGGAGCAGTCACTGCTTAACATTTAAAAATAAGCTTTGAAAAAAAGGAGGGGCTGGAATAAGCAGCCACTGCTTATTGAGAAAAATGACATATGGCTCCACAAGATATTTTCCCTGTCTTTTATTCTCTCATATTTTTTCTCAAGACATCAATCTACAAATTTTTTTATTAAAATTTCATTTAAACATTCTATTTTAGATGTCTGCTAACAAATAAGCAGCAAAAATCAGTAATCATTGGGCCACCAACTCCATGAATTGTTGCTAGAAATGTTGAGTAGTGGCTGCTAGCCAAAATAAGCTTAGCAACCGCATGGGGACCTGCCCTAAGCTATTATTATAATGTTTCTTAAAGTTTCAAAATTATATTCCTTAATCAAGAAGTTCTACGAACTCTTAAATAAAATCTCGTTTGACATACGAATTGATAATATGAGATCTCTATTAATAAAAATAAATTATTTTTGTAGAAACTCTAAAGTACAATTTCTATTCGTCACTATAGAGCAAGCCATGCTAGGGATGATGATACACATAACCATATTGATTAAAAAGGGACTTACGTTCCATTTTTCAATCATAATGAGGCATTAAAATAAGAATTTTTTGATTAATTTTTTCTTGTAAAAATAAGAAAAACATAATTGATATGGGGGATTAGATTCATTCTAAGCATTATTGAAGTACAAACATGTATATATTCACTAGTATTGTTGTATTTCTTTTCCAAATCTATTGTGGTGAAGTTTAAGAGCATTTATCATGAGGATTTCATTGACTTAGATAATGCCTTCTAGACATTCAAAAGGAAAGGTTATCCAACTAATAAAGAATGAGCACTCTTCTAGGATACCTTGGTAAATATGTACTTGTATTCCTTATGGAAGAGTACTCAAGTTTGAAAATGTTATTTTTGACTAAAGCTGAAGTATCCATACCTTGGTAGATTGGTTCTTTCTCATAATTAAGGATTCTCTAATGGGTCACTAGTTCTCTAAATATTTTCTCTTTATTTTTCCTTTTAAGATGGTATTAATCGGTATTTATTGTTGAAAAAGGTTATATATCTATTAAATTAAATTTCAATATTGTAGAAATTTTTAGTGGATTCATGATTCTTTTTTATCGCATGCAATCAAAAATTAATTTGCATTGGTGACCATTTCATAGATCAAGAATTAACACAATGGGAAAACCTTATTTCTTTGATACCTCTTTCTATTTACGATTGTTGGGAAATTGACATGTTATCTTGAGTGAACCCTATGTCGCAGTGAAGAACATAAAGAAATACCTTAGCCAAGTGGAACCATTAATTGCAACTAAAAGATTGAATTCTTGGCACAATGTTTTAATGTTTTTAGTTTAACAACTTGGAACTATTGTGCTATCATAATTTTTTTTTTGATACATACATACATACACACACACATACCTCCTTATCTATGAATTTCCTAGACTCTTTAATCATTGTTTAATTGCCATGTAATTCAAAGTCTTAGTTTATTCATACAAAATTCTATTATTTGTTAATGTAATTGAAATATTAAATAATTGTCCTTTCCTTTTCACTCAATGATATGAATTCCATGCGACTATCCTAATTTAAGAAGTGAACTAAGAATTCATCAAAGATATTAAGAACTAAATTTCAATCTTAGGGTTTACCCATGAATCATGTCTTGCATTTACAAGATTTTTCATGTTAATTTGAAAATGCATAAAAATACAATTTTAAATATCAACAATCACAGAACAACAAATTAGATAATTGAACATAATCCACAACAAAATATCATATACATAATTACAAAATTAATTACTTATATCAACTTTAACAATTTTTAAAAAGTATATTTATATCATCTTGCACATCTTAAATTAATATAATCTAATTTAAAATTTAAAACAAATCTTTCATTTCTTTTCAAATTTCTCTCTCGTAAAAATGACAAATTATTTAATCCACAACCAAAAATCACATCCTTAATTACAAAACTAATTACTCGAACCAGTTTTTATCAATTTAAAGAAATATATTTATATAATATTACCGGCTGAACACCTAACTTATAGCAGGAATCATTTATTTCTTTTCAATATTCTCTCTCATACAGCTTGCGTTGGTCTAGTGGTGGAGAACTTGTATTATGTTAGTCTAGTGATGAGGAACTTGTATTTTTGAAAGAGATGTCACAAATTTAAATGTCATCAATAGATAGAGTATATACACCGCGTCTCTCTTGAAAAGAAATATAGAAAAAAAATATATGACTTGTATTGTACACCTATAAAAGACCCTTTTTTTTTTTTTTTCTCAAAATAGTGACAAATTATTAAATATTATTAAAAAAAACTAAGAACTTACAATGGATTTTGTTCATAGGCGTATTAACTGAATAGACAAGAGAACCATGTTCTTTACGTAATCTCCCTCGCTTCCTAGAGTTTGCTTACAAACTAAGCTACTGCCGCACATATTCAAAGTTCGAGAGTGACCGCGATATATTCCCACCATCTTCAATCCAATCCTAAGATAACCAAAATGAATAAACGAGCTCTGACAAATTCTGAAGCAAATCGACATTGAGGAGCCATCAAGAACAAGAAGCAAAACCTCAACAATGGCGTGCAGTTCAATTAATGGGGAATTCCCAGACATTTGGGACTGGATTTCTGCACTACCAGATACCTCAGATTGGCAGAAAGATGACAAGTCCCTCAATCTCTGCAACGGCTTACAGGTTTCCTTACTCTTTTCCGCCATTAAAAAGCCTGGTTCTCGAGCCAGCGAAGTTACTTTCTCACTGCTTGCTGATTTCCAATTTTCAATCCCACTCTGGACATCCGAACCACGTAAACTCCATCCTAAAGAGAAGGCCATGTACAATCTTTTCCTGAACTTTATAGAGGGAATTTTATTCTACGGTTCACAAAAGCAGTTGCCCGGATCAATTGAAAGTCAGGTAGAGTTGCAGGAGGTGATGCGTTCGAATCACTCGAAGGGCATGTTCAAGTGCGCATTTCTGGCCATGGCGCTGTGCGTTTGCTATTACGAGGCACCAGGGGATATCAGATCATGCTGTGTGGAAGCGATAGAGAGGGAACTAGAGAAAGAGGTTAAAAATAGGGATTACTGGAAGGCGGTGCTCGAGGTGGTTGGAAGTAAAATTGAAGAGCAGGTGATGAGATCCATGGCTCTGCTCATAACAAACAGGACTTTTTTGGCCAGCAAAGATCCGGAGAGTTTTGCTTGGGATAAAAGTGTTGGTAAGCGAATTCACTCGCCCTATTCTTATAGCGCCTCCACCAAGGGGCTGTGGAAGATTAGGGTTTACACACCTGTTTTAGCTATGAGAGCTGTGGATAAGCATTCCAGTTATAAGGACGATGGACTTGCTGTGGCTTTAAGTTACCTGCATGTTGAGGCGGTTCTGCAGCTCAGCTATGTTTTAGATTTCAAGCCTGAGTGGATTGAGGTAAACATTCTTTCATTGTCCATCATACTATTCGCTTTATTGATGGAATTGTTTGTCTATGTTTATTTTGTTTTTAATTTAAGAAGGGTGTAAGTGGGGTCTGAGCTATGTTTAGCTTCATTGCACATGGACAAGGATTCTAAATTAAGACCTTTCATTTGTTATTATAGTAGTCAATTATGTTATTAGTCTTTTTTAAGGTTTAAGTAGTCTACATTTGGATGTGGATGTGACTTGTTTTGAATAGATCGTTTTAGACTTCTAGTTTGAATATAATACCAAATGTTGAGTTATAGTTCATATGGATAATGTAGGACTTGAATTTAAAAATTTCCTTTGGTTGCTAGAGTGCTCTACTAACCGAGTTTCTGGCTTTTTGTGTGTCAATTTAGTGTCAGTATGAGGGTGGCTTATTTACAACAAGCTAAACTAGAGATGAAAAATGATTAGGTACTCGATATATTAGTGTCTATTTCGTGATCCAACAAACCCTTTAAAACTACACTATAGATGGTTGGGACTCCTAGCTTGACTTTGATATCACATATAGAGCTATAGCTCATACGAATCAATTAGGACTTTCTATTTGTTGTTAGAGGGCTCTACCAATTAAGCTAATTATCTTTATGTGATCAATTTATTGTCATTCTAAATGACTTATGTCTAAAAAGCCAAACTAAAGATGGAAATAATAAGTACTAGATATTTTAGCGTCTACTTTATGATGCAAATTTATGAAGAGTTGCTAGTCCATTATGACCAATCTATTGTAGGTCTAGATGGCTTATTTATTGCACCCCTTCAGCTATACTACAAGTATATGTGGCTCCTAACATGACTTTGATAAAATGACCAACTAAGATTTAAGCCTAGGACACCTTTCATTTACTACTGCCAACTGAATTATTGACCTTATTGTAACTAATTTATCGTCGATCCAACAAATCCTTAAACTACACTATAGGTACCTGAGGCTCCATAACGCATACTAATCTATAGCTCATATGAATTAGGTAAAATGAACTGCAAACCTCTTTTTTGAGTGACCAATTTCTTGTCAGTAATTATGTGACTTAAAACAAGCCAAACCAAGGCAGAAATAGGCGGGTACTAGACGCATTAGTGTATACTTCATGACCCAAATTAGTGAACACGGATGCCCTGCATGGGAACTTCCATTTCATGGCCCTAAATGTGCTAGAAGTTCATGTCCAAATCATGAACTTCATCTACAATTTATATCTACAAAAAGATGCCCAGTAAAAGACAATGAATGTATATCTACAAAAAAATCCTTCCTTTACTGCAAAACTGCAGTAATACAAACTAATACATACACTTTGTAACAGGTTCGTGTGAAGGTGGACAACATAAGATGCGATGTCATTCCTCTGATATCAGAAGACTCAATGGAGGAAAGCGGGCTTTCAGAGGAGAAACATTTCCCTTCCAGAGTCTCAATCGAGTTGGCCCCTGAGAACGAATCGAAGCTTCTTGCGGTATCCTTAAACATGTCATCTGCCAACCCATCTGTCGAGATGACCAACGAAAGGACCATGGAGACAGGGTTCGAACCTCCAAGCAGCTTCGCTGTACTAAAACTTTCAGGCACTCAAGGATCAACAGTGAGCATCAAAGCTTGGAAGATGGAGCAGTCTGTGAAGGGGAGCCAGGGAATCTTCGATTGGGCTCTCTATGACACTGTCACCGTTAAACAAGTTGCCTACTCCAGGCCATCAAAGATGGAGTGGATGCAGTCCAAGGCCTGGTTCAGGGACAGATATTCTTCTGCTCTCAGCCCTTTCACCAGGCAAGGAGGAGTTGTGTTTGCTAGGGATGAGTATTCTGAAGACATATGTTGGAAGGTGAAAACTGATATGGAAGGGAAGATAATGAGGTGGGAAGTGGGAGGGAGCATCTGTGTTACTTATTGGCCTAACAAGTACAGAACTTTCTTCTGTGAAACCAGGTGCCTGCGCTTCTCTGAGCCTCTTGAGTTACCTCTTATACGCAGTGGCCAGTAATATGTTCAGAGAAGAAGACTTCAAGGAGGAGTTTAAGAAAAAATGTGAAAAAGCAAAAGGAAATGGTCTGTGCATAACGAAGAAATTTATAAGTTTTGAATTATATTGTGTATGTTTTTTTTATATAAAGTTTTAGATGAGTAAGAAAGGAAACGTGAATTATATATTATCCTTTTGACATATTGTATTTATAAATTAGAATTCAATATAATATTATTTGGATATTTTTGTGCTAGTTTTTTTTTAATTCAGGAAAACCAATTTTTTTCTTTTTCTTTTTACATTGTATTTGTAAATTTGGATTTTTGGATTTTTTTTTAATAGGCTTTATTTTAATAAGAGAAAATAAAATAATATAATTAATTTAGTTTTGTGTCAAAATATGAACATTTTTAGTCTAGGAAATACTTTTTTAAATGTCATTCGTAAGAAATTTTTTTTAAGGTTATAAGAATGATTGTTTAAAAAAAAAATATGGTTATTGAAGAGGAGAGCACAATTTTAATAATAATTATCCATGACCAATCAATTATTAAGTTAGTAGGAAGATCACTTTAATTATAACATTAGCTCAAGTTATTGATATAAAATATTATAACATTTTAATGGCGAAAATTGCATTTTCGTGTTTTATTCCTTTATATTTTGGATCTACTTTGATTAGAATGCCATAAATCTAATATGGTTGAGAAAATGATAATGAACTTGCAATCATTTTGCAAGTTCTAACCCACAAGAATTTCAACATACCAAAAAGAGACACTAATCCCCAGTTAGATTTGTAGGCACCAACCTATAGGAGACCCCAAACTCCTAATCCAAAGAATTAAGAACTAAGTTAGATAATGAGGCACCAACCTCAAATACAAATAAAATATAGGAAATACATAAGATATATCATGTGGACCTTCCAAACTCAGCCTTCATCATTTGTCTAATCTGATGTACTTTATAACACTCTTACAATGTGTATATGATATGCATCTTAGTTTACATACTTCATACTATATAGTTTTCTTTATTGACTACACAACTTGCACAACTTTTGCCACTACAACCACAAATTGGAATGGAATTGGTTGACATTATATATGCATTTTAATATTATTTGCACTTTTAATGTTAGCCTAAAATCTAATTGTAATGTGCACTAGTCAACTAGGGATGAATTCATTAAAGCAAATATGTAGCTAGCTTGGTCCCAAAGCCAACATGTTACACTAAGAGCACGATCATGCTATGCATGGCCTGACATGAGCTCAACCTCTCCCAAACTACCTTCACATGCTTCCTTTAGTAAGAACGTGTTTCCTTTCTTTAGTGCATCCAATAGAACCTCTTGCACAATAGGCAAGCTAACATATTGTACACTCCAATCATCTCTAACTTTTTGCATACAAGAGAAAATCCTTTGGAACGTGAGAATATATGTCTTTGTGTATATCCTTTTAAGTTTATCTTTTGAATTACAAGCTATAATAGTTCACTACAGGAGAATCTAGTATCACAAACATCGACAATACAACTAGATGCATCTATTGTCATTGAAAAACAACCCTTAGTAGCTCATTGCTAAAAATTCTAGGCCATAGCAAATGCATTGTTCGTATAGGAATCACTAACACAAGTACATAATGATAACATTAAGATAGTTATCCAATCATTAGTATACTTTGTCCTTTGTTGATCTCAAATACTCCACCATAGCTCAATCTCATTGGCAACAATGACAACAATATATTCAACATCATCTGCAACCTAAAGAATATCGGACCTTGTGACAAGTACCTTGCAAAATCTCATTTTCCATTATTTTATGAGCTTAATGGAACTTCCCCAACCTAGTTGCCATGCCCTTTGCATGAAACCCACAATTTGAAAAAAAAAACATTCTATGGACTTACCCTCACAAAAGGCTTGAGGCACATTGATATTAATAATTAAATCTAGAATACACAAAGAATCATTGATGATATGACCAATAGACAAAATATGAGAGTAGAACTTTAGCAGACCATTTATGATATTTAAAGAGTCACCTTCGACTTTAAGTGTTAGATTCCAAGTTTCCTAACTAGAATAATTACCCAAAAGTCTATAGAGACTTGTATAAATGATTTGATTAAACACCTTAAATTGATTAAAAAGGCCACAACTACTATAATGAATGGTAGATGGTCGATATGGGACCATCGGCCAAGGTGAACCACATTGCTTATATGATTTCTAATGTTGATCACCTTTGAAGGCCCCATCAAATTTCAATTTTCATCAACCCTATGATCATTAACCATCCATCTTTAAAAAAACCCACTAATATAAACACCCAAATCCCATTGGCCATCCATCACTTGGAAGGAGATTAATATTAACCCATATCCAATACTTAGCAACTCGTTTGTCAAAATGGGAAACCACAGTAGTCCGAAAGGATAAAAACCTATTATTGTAGACAAAGTAGAAATCTTCTCTCAGGACCAATCTCAGTCTGAAACACACAGGCTCAAAAGAAACCACCATTATCCTTGAAAACTCTCGAGTTCTTTTCATATAAAGTTATCTGACCAGCCCAACAATCACCTTACGAAATCCAAAATGACAAATAGTTATTAAAAACAAGTACCTGACAACAAATTGATCAACGTTAAAAATGGACTTTTCATATAAAATTGAACTCATCATGTACTTTAAGGGCCTCTTCAACTTGGATGCATTCGAATCTAGATAACATTTTAATACCCAATTTCATGCTCCTTCCTCACGTAAACTATTGAAGCTTATGTTTTTTATTGTCCACCATTAAATTAAGAGATTCGCTCAACAACCAGTCTTGAAACATCCAACAATCAGATTTCCTGCTTTCCCTTCTCCCGCACTTCAAGTCTCTTCTGCTTGACGACAACTATTCGCAGCTAAAATAGAGGACGTTATAATGTAATCCAACATAAAAACAATTATTTCTTCTGATCGGCTATAATTTTCTTAGCAATATTTTAATCTGCCTGTGCTTTGACCTCCTCCAGTTGCACGTATCGTTTCTGATTGACAGCTTATGAAACTGTGCAAGCCAAGTCATTCGTTATGATTTTATTATCATAAACTTCACTCTTCTCCACATAATACGCATGCTAATGATTTATGGGATTGTTTGTTTCTCTTATTATTGAATTCAAGCCATCCATATCGATAGTTAAGGCAAGGGAGCAATCTCATAGTGTGTGTTTCTTGTCTGTCCACATCGCTTTCATGGCACCGTTCAATTTATATTCAAGAATTTAGTTCACTTTCTCGATTGCATATGTATATGGGATTGCAAGAATTCTTATAATCTTTTATTGGAAATGTGTAGGTCAAATTCTTTTAAATTATGTCACTAAACAATTGGATTGATGAATTGTATAAAGAAAGATAAATATTTTTTATTCAGAAGTAAAGATGGGATCTCATTTTGAATACAATTATTGGTAAGTAGGATTTGAAGAAAAAAACATTTGAGATCACAATTTAACCATCACATTATATCAACATAATAACTCATTTCAACTGTTTTTAATTGAATGTGAGTGAGTCAATTTTAATTAAATGATTTGACAGTGTGCCTAATCTGCCCACATTGCTTTCTTTACACTGCTCAAGAATTTACCTCACTTTCTCATTTGCATATGTATATGGAATTGAACTTTTTTTAATAATCTTTTACTGGAAATTAGTAGGTCAAACTCTTTCAAATTATGTCACTAAACAATTCGATGGGATGAATTGTATAAGAAAAAGATATATATTTCTGATTTAGAGTTACAAATGGGGGACCTCATTATCGATAGAAGCATTCCCAATAGCATCTTAGTAGAGTTTGAAGCATGAACCACTTGAAATCACAATTTACCCTCATAGCTTCTCAATACTGATTCATTTCAATTGTTTTTAAATGAATGTGGGTGGGTCAATTTTATTAAGGGACTCAGGAGTGGGTGTATAGATAAATTAAAGTTTTTGTATTTAGGTCAAATTTTTATTTCTTAAGATCATATGTAGCGATTTCAAATCACTTCTAGTTTTTTACATTGGTTTATTTATCATTTCCTTTACTTACAATTAAGGTTTCAAGTTCGCTCCATCAAATGTGGTGTCGCATTATCATTTTTTTGTTGAGATGTCCGAAAAGTCCCACATAAATGGTAGGCTAGTAATTGTTCTTTAAAACTATATTTTATTACTATGTCAATGTTACATACATCATTTATTAGTTTTTAGATCTTTAAATAATACATTATTTCAGTTACAAGTACTTGTAATCAACACTAATAACAATATAATTAACTATATAGTTAGGACTATTAGTGCTATACCACTATAAATATTAAGAATTAAATCAACAAATGCTATCATACCTATAGATTCAACTATGAATCCTTCACTCTAAATGTTCAAACACTAGCCCTACATTTTAAAGACTTTTTGATGAAATATCTTAGCTAAATTCTTATATGGTGTTGAAATTATATATTCAAGAGATTCTATTTTTAGTAGAATTCTTTTAAGTCATTAAACTTTGTTAATTAAACTTTTTTAATAAACTATTCTATAAGTATTCTAAAATAAATAAATTAATTTTTAATTAAAGTAAGTTTTATCTTTTGATCTTTTAATCTACAAGTAGTACTCTTTCTATGATTTTTTTCACTTAAAACTCATAATTTTCCATATAAAAAGGATGGCTTTAATAGAAAATTAAAATTAAAAAGTATTTTAAGAAGGTATTGTATGTGTATAGTATATAATTTTTTTATTAAAGTTATTAACAAGGAGAGGAGATTTATAAAAAGGGAAATAGTTAGCTCAAACCCTAGGGAAAAATCAAGAGAGGTTCAATAAAACCAATCAAACCACAATAATATAAGTTTAGAGACAAACTAAATAGATTGCAAGAGAATTGGCAAGTGAATTGGTGGGTGAAGGTTTTAAAAAATACTCCTTTGAAGAGAAGAACATGTTTTCCTATGTAAGAAGGGCATGCGACGTTTCATACATATCTTTCAAGGGAAAGCTTTTGTGTAGTTTACGAAGCCCTTTTTCATAAACCCTATATTTTAGTTTGCAAATTCAAATCACTTGGCTAGGGAAAATCATTCTCACCCTCCTGTGTTTAAGCCAAATTTTAGATTGGAGGGGATTAGAAAGTCAACTGCATAGATCACAATGAGAAAGATTGAGAAAAGATCCTAGAATAATGTTGTTAACATATCTGAATAATTTCAAGGTGTCCGAACATATGAAGTTGGAGAATCGTCAAAGAATGCCAATGCAACTTCAAATCTTCAAGGGCAAACAAGATTTGCCAAAGGGAAATCAAGATGTGAGTTTTAGCTTCATGATCGAACCTTTCAAAGGTGTTGGGATAAGGTGACTTAGCATTATCATCCTTTACTATTTTATTTATTCTTTTTAGAAAGATGCCAAATGAAGACAAAATCTTCCACAAGGATGGGCTTGTAGAAGAAAACAAAATGTTTCCCTTCTTTCTCTAAATTATTCTCTTTGCTTTATTTGTAAATAAGTAATTTTTGAGAAAGAAGTTGCATTCTTTAAGAATAGAGGAAGGAGGTTTTGTTGTTGATCACTTGAATGCATTTAGTATGCTAATTTATTAGTTTAATTTTATTGGTGATAAGATTGATGATCAAGATAAATGCATGATTTTGTTATGTTCTTTTCTGGACTCATGGGATCACCTTCTTATGGCTATTGGAAGCACAATAACCACTTTCAAATTGGAGGATGTGGTTGGTTCATTGTTATCTGAAGAGACGCAAAGGAAATCTTTTGAAATGGATAAGGACACCCTATTTGCTCGTGGTAAAACAATGGAGAAAAGAAAGAAAAAGGACAACAAGGGAAAATCCAAGTCTCCTAGGAGATCTAAATCTCTTGGTAAAAAGTCCAAGGCAAAATGTTGGAATTATGGTAAACTTGGTCATCTTTGAAAAGACTGCAAAGAGGAGAAGAAAATAAAGGTAAAAATTATTTCTTTGATTTTGACACTGATAAATCTTCTCAAGATGATGTAGATGATTTTGTTGCAGCCTTGGAAACACATGCATCAAAAGATGTGTGGTTGATAGATTCAGGTTCTTGTTTCCATATGAAATCTCACAAAGTTTGGTTTTCAAAGTATGAAGAGTTTGATGGTGGAAAGGTGTATTTGGGTGATAACTCTCACCTGAATATTTTTGGATGTGGTAGAGTCAATATTATATTCCTTGATGGTAGAGTGAAGGGGATCGATGGTGTACTACATATTCCTTTCTTGGCAAGAAGCCTAATTTCAGTCAGCAAGCTTAGTGACGTGGGTGTTTTAGTTTTTCTCAAGTGATGGATGCAAGATGACAGTAGGCTCTATGGTGCTTGCTAAGGGTGCTAGGATAGGCACCTTATATAGGTTGGATGCATGCATGATTCAGTGTATTAGCACTTTTGTGAAGTCCAAGAAAAGGGCTTTAGATTCTTTATCCTCACTAGCAGATCAAGAAAATAAGAAGACTATTGTTTCTACATCGGATGGTCATGCTTTCTGGGTACCTAAGGGTGCTAACAATTTGGAGATGAAGCTCCCTGATGAGAAGACAATGTTATGGCACCAAAGACTTGGTCACATTAGTGAGAAGGTCTTAGAGCTCTAAAAAATAAGAGCTTGTTAAAGGCCTCAAGATGATTGTAATATGGAGTTTGACTTTTATGAACATTGTGTTTATGGTAACCAACACCATGTTTCCTTTTATTCCTGTTCTCATAAGTCTTCTGGGGTTTTTGATTATATTTATTTAGATGTTTTATCTAGTCAATGTTCCTTAAATATCTAGATCTTTGTATATCATCTCATTCATAGAATATTATAGTAGAAGGACATTTGTGTATTTCCTCAGAAGTAAATCTAAAGTTTTTAGTCTATTTAAGGAATTTAAATCCTTGGTTGAAAATGAGATTGGTAGAAAAATTAAGTGTTTGAGGATTGATAATGGTGGTGAGTTTTGTTCAACAGAATTTGACAGGTTCTGTAAGGATCATGGAATTGAGAGACATAAGAGAACTCCATACATCCCACAAAAAAATGGAGTTCTAGAGAGGATGAATAGAACATTGATGGAGAGGGCTAGGAGCATGTTGAGTGGTGTTGGCCTTGAACTAAATTTTTGGGTTGAAGTTGTAGCCAATGCATTCTATTTAATTAACATGTCTCGTACTTCAACACTTTTTGAGAAGAAACCCATGGAGGCACGGTCTAGCAAGAAGCCCTCATTGAGACATATCAGAGTCTTTGGTTGTGAGGCATATGCTCATGTACCACATGAGAAAAGATCAAAGTTGGATAACAAGGAAGTTAAATGTATCTTCATTGGCTATGGTGTCAGTGTGAAAGCTTACAAGCTTTGGGATCCAGTTGTAGAGAAGGTGGTCTACAGTAGAAGTGTGATATTTTGTGAGCTAAAACCTTCCACAGTTGATTTACAACCATAGAAGGAAGAGAGGCAGAAAAAGGAAGTAGTTCATATTCTTGTTTTGGAGTTTGAAGGAGATGAGATTGCTGATCAGTACCATTTCACTTCAAGAAGAGGTCCCTTTGATTCAAAAAGAACAATCCATGCCTAGAAACACAAGGATAGAAACACTTCCCAGTTTTATTTCAATGATGCTTGTTGGTGTCCAAAATGACGCTTATGCTCTAATAGGCTGCCAGTATACCCTCAGATAGATTTTAGGGGTGGTTAGCTCCAAAATGTAATGTGGTCTTAGGATAACTGGACCAACTCTAGGGACAAGATTGCCCTCTTCTGCTTCTGGCTCTGCAAAACCAAGGCAGGTGCACCTAACCTAGTATAAAATACACTTCATACACCAAAAACTAGGTTTGAATAATAGATAAATGGATAGCAAGAAAGTACTGAATGTTAACCACACACTCATTGACTCTCCATTGCTATGGGGTAGAACCACAGACAACCAAATGCTGAAAACTTAAAGAATGGTTCTTAATTTATGTGTTTGAATCATAACAACCAATCAAGACATGTCAGCAAAGAAATACTTATCTAGGCCAGTGCCTCATCCATTGGGAAAGGTTTCTTAGACAGACTACACACACACACACCAGAAATATACCTAAGATTCAAAGCCATAAACACATTTACAATCTCCTCTACTACTTATAGAATATCCCTACATAGACAAGAGACAAATCTAGGTCCCATCTGAAGCATCATTTAATCTAATCCTAGATTAGAACTGAAGAATGAAGACCTATACATAAATTGTTATGCAATGAACTGGAAAGTTCAAAATTCATCTATGTTGACACAAGGGAGAGATGAGAATCAAGTGCCTGCATTAAGTGTGAAGAATCCTCAAGTGCATACAATCCATCCAAAGGAACCCTGCTTGCAAAATCAGCTTAGACCTGTAACTTTCTTTCAAATTGCCAAAAAAAATCAAGACAGGACATTACAATTCAGACTGAGAAGAGGACTCACAACTGAAAAGTTTGAATACCTAACTCCCAATGCCCTCAAAAATGATCACAGAAATCCCTTTATACCAAGGTTACAATGCAAGCATACGATCATTTCAAATTCAAAATTTCAAAATCACCTAACCCCACCAAGGAATAAACACAGACATGATAGGGGTCAAACCACAGCAATTGACAATCCATTCTGCCCACTCCAGTTGCTCAAAAAAGAATTTTGGTACCTCCTGCCATAGAAAACACTCAGCAAGTTCAAACGGTCACATGCATTTCACGGGTTTTAAGTTTCTTAACCGTTTGCCCTCAGTCGCGCAATTGCACAGTCACAACTCTCACCGCCATAGGAATCCAGGCTCCAATTTTATGCTTGGTCGCATGATCGCATAGCCCGAAAATGGGCTATGCGAACATGCGACATGACATTTCCCCTTGCCTTCTTCATAACCACCGATGCCAGACCGTGGCCACAAAAGGTTTTGTGGCATGTTTGCAAGCCAGAAAGCTCACTCATGCGAACATGCGACAAGCCACTAACATGCACCCTGTCGGCTGTTATGTCACTGCCGAGATACCCTGACATGGGCTCATGTTCAACCTATCATCCTATTTTGCTCAGACCAACTAGAGATCACCATGACACACCTGCCAATGGGACCACCAAGAAAATACAGATGGGCCCCAGCACACGTGGCACCCTGTCGCATGATTGCATAGCCTAGAAATGGGCTATGCAAACATGTGACAACCCGCAAACCTTAACCATCACCGTAACCACCACCACATGGAGTTGATAGAAAATGTCAGTCGCATGATCACATAGCCTTGCAAAAGGTTATGCGAACATGCGACTAACCACCAGCAAACCGCCGCTGCTACCTGCCATTAAGTTGCGGTCCCACCAAGAAAATCCACCTCAGCACCGCGAACACATGTCACCTGGTAGCATGATCGCATAGCCAAAAACTGGGCTATGTGATCATGTGACAACCAACCCAAAGCCACCACATCACCACCTCCGGGACCACAGAACTGCTTTACCTTTTAGAGGATCAGACGGTTGTCGCAAAAGCACATAGCCTTGACAAATCCTTCATGCTTTAACAACAACCATTGATGCTCCAACACATCAAGACCCTCTGACCAATTTGGAAACCAGGTCCCACCATCCATCACACTTGCGCACTAAGGCAAAGTAGACCGCCAGGCAGCTGAACAGGACTGGGACCCACATGGCTAGGTGGCAAGTGATCACATGATCACATGTCAGAAAATTTTGACATGCGGCCATGCGACAACCAATCAGGAAGATTTTGGACCCACCATCCAGTCAGACTTGCGTAATTAAGACTGAGGTCAAAAATACACAAAGTTTTCGGCACCAAAAGATAAGTGCACAAAGCTGGAAGGCAAAGGATGAAAACAATGAGGGTTATCAGCAAAAGATCAAAAACACACAGGAATAACGATAGACCGAAAGGTAGCAGGGAAGCTGAAAACAACATGGGTTTTTGAAAACATTGCAGGTTTTCGACACTGTGGCAGAATTTTTTAAAAAAGTTTCTCGTAGACCTTGAAACTTGAATAACTCCCCGGGCTTTGCGAATTAGGAGATGCGACCTGGACTGAAGCAAGGTGATAACATTGAAGAGCACAGGGTAGGACACCTAGCAAAAACATTGCAGGGAACAAGCCAATTTCACAAGATTTTGCAATGACTAGAAAACAGACTAACAATGCTACTTCAAAGAAATAAAAAATGGGTTTGCATGAAGATAGGAATAGAAAACAACATTTGAGTGCTAATATCATCTCATAGCAGGATGGTTCACCTAAAATTATTCTTTTAGATGAGCTTCTTTAGTCATAGATCTCCATCCTTTGAGACATAGTGCTAGTTGGTAAGTTTTGGAGCTCCTCCTTGCATATTTTAGATATATCTATGTGGGCCAAACAACAGTGGAAAGGGATAAAGGATATTTTCTTTATTGATTTGGACTGCAAATTTTTTATTACTATTTTTGAGTCCAAATTTCAAAGGGATTTTGTCCACAAATATAAGGGATGGTTTTGTAAGAGTTTTGGTTTATTCACTCTGGCATGGGTACCAAATTTTAAACCAGATCCCCTACTTTGTGATTTTGCACCCTTTTGGATCACACTCCCTTCCTACCCTTAGAATTTTACAATATTAATCTCTTGGAGAAATTTTCTAATAAAATGTGACGCAATGGAAATGTGGCTTAAGGCAGAATCGGGGTTAATTGAGATTGCTTAAACCCACAAACAATCCCTGCAAAGAGTTACACATGGAAGCAATATGAAAACCACATGACATAAGTGAAAAAAACAATGGATATGAGACAAGCAACAGGCCGCATCACTGGCACAATTATATTAAATCTTTCAACATGCCTTGCTGTGAGGCCTTCTGGGTTTCAGCCTTATACAATGAGAATTATGCAATCAAAATCATTGCACGCACCCAATCTATTTGCTACTATCTTTCTACTGTCTACTCCTTCTTTTTACTATCTAAACATCAACCTAAGCTCCAAATATATAGCTAGCAAAGCCACAAGTCAGCCAGTCAGTCATTTAATTACAATATAGGTCCACTTAGGAAGAGAAACCAAAACTAAACCTAGAAATAACAAATAACAATGTGAAGTTGCATTTAGGTCCACACATGATCAAAGACTAGATTTCCAACCGTGCAAGATCCAATTTTCCTGTACGAAACTGCGCAAGCCGAAATACGACACGTATCATGAGAGAAACTAGCAAAAAATTGATGCTCGAGGAAAATTGTGATAACTTCCAGATCCAAATGAATTAGGACATGCGCTCTTAGGAAAATGCTCCAGATTAGGTCCACATGACTGCATTAACTTCACAAGGAAAGAAACCAACAACAACAATGACTACAAAAAGAACATCGGACTGGTACAAGAAATATGAAATATTTTTCGTGATGAAAGATTTCTCAAGACCCAAGATGCTCTTGCATCAGACATCTAGGGTAAAAAAAGAACTGATGTCCACATCAGACACTATTCATATTTTGACCTGAATCATAAAGATCCAACTCAGCTTGTGTAATCCATAACTATCTTCAACTGGCTTATCTTTCCATTGAACTAGGTATTCCATGTAGTCTTTTCCTCTTGTACTCTTTCTCACTCTACTATTCAAGATCTTCTCAATACCATCTTTGTCCTTCTTAGGATAATTCAAATTATCTCCCATCTCATCAGTTGATTCAAAGTACTCAAAGATATTAGAAATATTGAATATAGGTGATATATCCATGTCCTCTAGTAATTCCATTTTATAAGCATTTCCACTGTCAAACTTCTTTAGAATCTTACAAGGTCCAAATTTCTTCATTTTCAGCTTGTTATTGGTACCAACTAGAAATCTATTCTTTTTCAAATGAATCATAACCTTATCTCCAACTTCAAAAGATTTATGTCTCCTTCTCTTATCTTCTCCTTATTTATATTTCAGATTACTGTCCTCCAAATTCCTTTTAACTTCATCATGAAAAGTTCTCATGTATACTACAAAATGCTCAGCTTCAGCACTTCTTGTATCAGTAGGTAAATCTCTCAACTCTGTGGTTCCCTTAGGATGAAATGTAGTAAAAATCTCAAATGGTGTCCTCTTACTACTTCTATTCACATAATTATTATATGAAAACTCTGCTTGTGCCAAAACTAAATCCTAATTAGCAGGCTTATCTCCAACTAAACATCTCAATAATTTTCCCAAACTTCTGTTCACAACTTTAGTCTATCCATCTGTCTGAGGGTAAAATATAGAACTAAACTTTAATTTAGTATTGATCTTCTTCCAAAGTGTTATCCAAAAGTAACCAGTAAACTTAGTATCTATATTTGAAACAATAGATTTAGGAAACCCATGTAATCTTACCACTTCCTTAAAAAATAATTCAGCTACATGCAATGCATCAAATGTATTCTTACAAGGTATGAAATGTTCCATTTTAGAATATCTATCAACCATGACCAAAATAGAATCATTACCTCTTTGAGTTTTAGGCAATCCAAGAACAAAATCCATACTCACATCTTCCCAAGGTCTATGAGGTACAGGAAAAGGTGTATATAGTCCCAAATTCTAACTAGTTCCTTTTTCTACTTGGCAAATTCTACAACCTCTAACCATTCTCTGTACATGTCTATAAATTTGTGGCCAAAAGTATCTTTCTGAAATCAAATTCACAATCTTATCAATCCCAAAATGTCTAGCAAGTCCACCACTATGTTTCTCCTTTATTATGTTCTCTCTCATAGATCCTCTAGGTATGCACAACTGAACTCCTTTAAAAAACATATCTTCTTGAATTAAATAATCAGTCCACTTATCACTCACTATTTTTTCCTTACAATCTTTCCAACATTCTACAAAATCAAGGTTAGTTTCATACAAACACTTCAAATCATCAAAACCAAGTACCTCAACCCTTATTTCTTTCAACAAACTTTTTCTTCAGCTCAATGCATCAACAACTTTATTTGATTGTCCACTCTTATGCTTCAATGAAAATGAAAAATTATGCAAGAACTCAACCCACTTCATGTGTCTCTGATTCAATTTATTATGACTTCCCAAATACTACAAACCTTTATGATCAGTATACAACACAAAATCTTTAGGCATAAAATAATGTCTCCATTTCTTCAAAGATTGAACAATAGCATAGAATTCCTAGTCATAAACTAAATATTTTCTCTTAGCATCATTCAACTTATCACTAAAGAAAGCTATGGATCTTCCTTCTTGACTCAAAATAGCTCCAATTGCACTACCACTAGCATCACATTCAACTTGAAAAACTTTAGTAAAATCAGGCAAAGCAAGTGTAGGTAACTCTCGAATTCTTTGTTTCAATGTTTCAAAACTCTTTTGTGCTCCATGTGTCCATTTGAAATCCCTTTTATCTCCTCTCATAGTTTCAGTCATAGCATTACAAATAGAACTGAAATTTCTGATAAACTTCCTATAAAAACTTGCCAATCCATGAAATGATCTTACCTCTCCAACATTATTTGGTGTAGGCCAATCAAGTATAACTCTTACTTTCTTAGGATCCATCTTCAATCCATCAATTGAAATTACAAAACCAAGGTACACAATCTCTTCTTTCATAAATGAATATTTCTTCAAATTGATCAACAAATTTTCTTCCTTCAATCTTTGCAATACTTGTCTGAGATGCTCAAGATGTTCTTCCTTACTCCTAGTGAATATCAAAATGTCATCAAGATACACAATCAAAAACTTACCCAACAATCTTTTCAGATCTTCATTCATCAGCCTCATGAAAGTACTAGGTGCATTAGTCAAACCAAAAGGCATAACCAACCATTCATATAAATCTTCATTAGTCTTAATAGTAGTTTTCCATTCATCCCCTTCTCTAATTCTAATATGATGATATCCACTTTTCAGATCAATCTTTGTGAAATACTTCGCTCCACTCAAACTATTCATTATGTCATTCATCCTAGGCAAAGGAAATTTGTACTTTACTGTTATCTTGTTTATATCTCTAGAATCAGTGCACATTCTCCATTCTCCATTCTTTTTAGGTGCTAACACAATAGGTACTGCACAAGGGCTCAAAATTTCCCTAATCAAACCTCTTTCAAGAAATTCTTGCACTTGTCTATTCAACTCAATATTTTCATCAAGTGTCAACCTACGTGGTGCTTTGTTAGCCAAACTAGCTCTAGGTATCAAATCCATACAATGACTTATAGTTCTCATAGGCGGTAAACCATCAGGTACATTATCAGAAATGATGTCATGAAATTCAGCCAACAAAGGCTTAACTTCAGGTGCATGTTCTAACTCATCTTGTTTCTCAGTTTTCCTTGGAATTAAAGCAAAACAAACATTTTGTTCTTTCATTTCTCTTGCAAACTTTTTACCATCAACTAAGCATACTCTGATTGTAGTACAATGATCTTCATCAAACTTTTCTACCAAAGGTAATAATACTTGTTTCTTTCGATCCATCCAAATAGTATATTGTGTCATGCCCCACAAGGGAACCGGGGAAGAGAACAAAGATTCTCTTTGTAAAAGAAAACCTAAGTAATGATTTATGAAATATTTTGAACTTTTAAAAGAATCAAACAAACAAAACATAGATTAACTTAGATTCCTCCAAGGTTCCCTTTCCATTTAATGTACAAAACATTAAGTCCATATAGTGTACTAACAAATTGATTTATTTCTTAAGCGACTACATCACAAAATTTGAAGATTCTTTATAAGGAAATATAAAGTAGTTTCATTTCAATTTTCCATTTAAATCCATCTATATTCCTAAGTATCTTTTATGAACAATATAGCATTTAAAAAATTAATACCATATAATAGAATCATCTAAACATTTGATACATTGCAAATAATACATTTGTTTTTCAATAGCTTTTCACTTAATCAATAATGAGAAACGTACTATTTTTCTTGAAATGTTACAAAATCCTTTTCCTTTCCAACATACATCTTATACATAAAGTTTGTGCTTTCCCTTTTCCCTTTTTCCTAAGTCTACCCATTTCAAATACATCATTTTGAGATACATTAATGGTTACATTACATTCATCTCCTCTGGGGAGGTAACAATAAATTTACATCATGAAAGATAAATACAAATCTTCATCCTTGAAAACTGGAACATAAGCAAGCACGAATCGTTAAGCACTGCATCCACAAAAGATACCTCGATAAAAAGATTTACCACCCCACCACATGGATACCAAAAGGCTCACTCCCCCTTGCTAGGAGATAAACACCAAGGTCCAAAAAGAAGGAATAGCTAGGCCATACCTAGGGTTGGGTAACCTTTCCCAAATAACAAATGAAAAGAAGATCAAACCACAAATCTTTTCTCCAAAGGTTCTAAGGCTTGGTAGAAACTCTAAGCAACAACCTAAGTGAGTGTCATCGCATAGCCCTCACCCCTTGGGTTGTCCTAGTACTAGCCACTCTAGGCCCCGACCCCCAAGTAGGCACATGCGGAACTGAATGCCTTTCCTACAGACAAGTGCCATTCGATCATACCTACGTATAGGCACCTTCTCCCACTCCCATCCATAGCCTTTACTAGCACTAATGGCATGGGTGAGGCACATTTAATATTTTTACATGTTTGAACCCATTCCCCTAAGTTTTAATTAAATTATCACTTGTTAAAATAACTCTTCAGTCGGTTATCCTGGTACTAGCCACTTAGGGCCCCAACCCCGCACTGAGAGCCACTCACTTAGTGTCCTTAGATTTTTTACCCTTAACCCACACATCAAAAATACATCATACATGAAATAAAACACATCATAATCACTTTTAAGAACTTACATCAAAGAATAGGATAGTTTAGGGATGTTTAGGAAAATTAGGAGTGGTTTAGGGAGACCTAGGATAGTCCTGATCTTCCAGACAATCCTAAACCCTAACCCTACTTCCTAAACACATCCTAACCCTATTAAGGCATCTAAATGCACCATATAAATTTCATCAAACAATAAATGATCAAATATAAAGTTTACACAAATTTCCATATAGTTTATACAAAATTCCATATGCCTAAAATTTCACTAAGTCTGAATTTTCAAGAAATCTCAAAATTAGAAGTTGCATCTTAACTCCTATGAAGCTAAAACCTATCTCAATCATCCCGGAAGGTACCTAATCCCTTTATACAAGTATAACTTAACTGTTATACTTGTATAAATCCTATTTTCCTTGGTTAACACTAATCTGCTCGGTCACCACTAACTTGCTTGGTCACCAATAACTTTCTCCGTCAATAATAACTTTCTCGATCACCACTAAATTTCTCAGTCAATACTAACTTTCTCGGTCACCACTAAACCAACTACCATAAATTTACAAAAAATGACTGTCAACTCTGACTTGCGGGTAAAATTGGGCATTATGGGGACTATGGTTGCCTAATCTGGGCACGACCCATTTCAGATTTCCTAGTTTCCCTTTAGAAACAGCCATCAATCCATCCCATCTATCCAAAAAATCTATTCTAGATCTGGAAGAAGGAAGGTGGTATAGAAATAGATATGAAACTATAGGGCTGAATTACTAGTTCTAAATACTGGAAGTACTCATGGATATTCTAAAAAGAAAGGAGATAAAAAAGGAGAATACTAAGGAGTCTACAGACTCTTACAAATGCATAAATATTCATAAACACTCAATATAGGAAATAAATCCATCCAACATGATCGTACTCTTTAAGTCACTAATACAGGCACAATGATATATAACACAAAATTTTGTAATTTATATCAACAACAAATATATAGAGAAACATTTAACCAGACTTTCATCATTTCATATCACAAAGGAGAGATAACTCTCAGGATGAATTCCAACCTGGAGTCTTGTGGAGATTTGGTTGATGGAGACCAGTCCAATCCTCTCAACCCTTTCAGCACTCCTTCAAATCCTCCTGGGTGCAATCTCCAGCCTCTTCCAAAAACAACCAAATGCCAATCTTAGAGAATAATGAATTTATCTCCTCACAAATACAATATTCCTACAAGCATAATACTAATTTTGTTATCTTTTCTTTCCGAATCCACTCCTATCCAACCTCCCCTCACACAAGAAATCTTTCTTGTATATAGATTGGACAAGGTGGTTGCATGGGTAATCCAACCGATGCAACCATCCCAACTATAATAGTTATTAATTAATTAATATAGTTTGTAAAACCATTCCCGTGAAGGGATAAATAAATTTTATTTAATAGAACTATAAATCTATGCCTCCTAAATTTAAGGGTGGCAAAAATAGTTAGTATTATTTCTAGGAATAATTTACTAATAACCATGGTAAAAGAATTTACCAAACATATTTCTATTTAAATGAAAGTAACACAATTTAATTAATTTATTATATAATAATATATATTTATATATGTATTCATAGGCATATGTGTGCACCCATATGCTTATGGTACATATACCATAAGTAAGACACATTATTTAAATATTATAAATATCATTATTATAAAATATATCATTTATTCATTCACTTATCCATATGCTTTATGAAATACAATAGTGATATATATATATATATATATATATATATATATATATATATATATATATATATATATATATATATAAAGTGAAATATACCACTATTATTAAAACATTTATTATTATTATTGCCATAGGCATGTTATGAATAAAAATAATATCATAGAATTTATTATTATTATTATTGATATTAAAATCACATCAATAATATATTAATAAAATTGAACATACTATAAAGACAATTAGAGCCACCATACTCAAAACCTCATTCTCAACGAATGCAAAAGACAAGAAACCATCTTCAGGGTCCACAAAGCCAACAAACTGAGAGAACACAAAAATACATCATCCATACAAGGGACTGACTCAAGAACTCCCCACCTAAGGATAAAAGGATCAGAGGTAGAGTTCCTTTCTGTGGAACTTGGTGATATCTCCATAACAACAACAATGATTGAGGATTTTGAGGGATCACTCAGACCTATGAAGCCAGGTGGAGATGATACCTGGTACCTGCAATCCTACATCACCAAGAAGAGATACATATATACATATGGATATACATACAAATCAAATATATGCAAACAAATGACCAGGATCGATACATTGTGTGGACCTCAACTAAGTGAGTAACTATGACCTCATCCTGAGTCATGAAGATACATCAAACACTTATCCATAAAACATAAAACATCATGATAATGGTTAGATTAAAACCCTTGGGTTAGCTCCATAAAACATATAAAGATAGATGGTTTTCTAATTTCGTAAACATATAAATGATAACCATGAATGAGCATATTAATCATCTGATAAACATACCATCATCCACAAAACATAAATGTAAATGTATATTTCTAACCATCATAATAGAATGTCCAAATCAAAAAGTCCAAGTATCACCATAGGAGAGGGTATTACATATTGATTCAATCTACCATCATGCAAAGCTTTCCTATCATATTGTCAAGGTCTACCCAAAAGAATATGACAATAATCTATAGGCATAATATCACACAAGACTTCATCATGATAATTTTGAATTTTGAATTTAACAAGGCATTGTTCACTTACAAGTAGTTTATGCTCCTTCTGGATCCAAGCAATATGGTATGGCTTAGGATGTTTCAATCTCTGTAAAGTTGCAATTTGTTAACTAGCTCTTTGGATGCCAAATTATTAGAACTTCTACTTTTAATGATTACCTTGCAACATTTATTGAAATGATCTTACATCTGGTTCTGAACAAAGTTTTCCTCATAATAGGTTCCTCATGATCTTCTTCATTCCACAAGATCCTTCTTAGGATCAAGTTATCACCATGTTCAGGTTCATTAGACAATTCCTCAACTTCTTCACAAGCCAAATTATTTCTGCCAGTACTTCCAATCTTCTTTCCAGAGTTAGTACATTCAAAAGGTCTATGTGATTCTTCACCACATTTGTAACAAGTACCTTTAAACCAATATTTTTCTTCTCTTTTCCCACTATTGTTATTCCTAGACTAACCAACATAGCTACCTCTAGAGTAATTACCTCTTCTAATAGAAGGTTCATCTTTCCATCCTTTATCTTGTACTGCATTGTCAAATCTGCTACTTTCTCCATAAGATCTGCCTCTACTTCTCTAAAATATACCACCTCTTCCTCTTTGTCTTTGTTCATGTCTCTTTGTTAATCTTTCTTCTACCTTCAAAGAAAATTGGTATGCTTCTTCCACACTTTCTATCTTAACATAACTAATCTCATCTTGAATAGATGTCCTCAGACCATTCACGTATCTAGCCACTTTCTCCACTTCATCATCCACATGTCTAGATCTGATATCCAACTTGTAGAATTCCTCACTATATTCTTTCACACTCATGTCCTTTTGTATCAGATTTTGAATTTTTCTCATCAAACTAACCTTGTAGTCATGTCATGCCCCACAAGGGAACCGGGAAAAAAAGAACAAAGATTCTCCTAATAAAAGAAAACCTAGGTAGAGATTTATGAAAAATTTTGAACTTAAAAAAAAATAAAATAACTACATGAACTTAAACTTAGTTTCCCCCTAAGGTTCCCTTCTATTTGAATGCATGATTCATTAAAGTCCATTAATTAAACTAACAACAAGATTAACTTCTCAAGCAAATTACATCATATCATTATAAGATTCTTTATGAAATACAAAGTACTTTCATTTCAATTTTCCCTTTTAGCACCATCTATATTCCTAAGTATCCTTTATGAACATTATAACTTTTAAATCAATAGAATTTATCTAACTCATTTGATACATTACAAATATACTACATTTGATTTTTCAATAGCTTCACTTAAACCACAATAAGGAAAACATACTACATAACTTGGAATTTTACAAAATCCTTTTTCTTTTCCAACATACATCTTAAACATAAAGTTCACATTTCCCTTTTCCTTTTTTCCTAAATCTACCCATTCCAAATACATCATTTTAAATTACATCAATGATTACATTACATTCATCTCCACTCAGGAGGTAACAATAACTTTACATCATGAAAGATAATTACAAAGCCTTCATCCTTCAAAAAAATTGGTACATAAGCAAGCATGAATCTTCAAACACTGCATCTGCAAAAGATACCTCGATAAAAAAATATTTACCACCCAACCACGTGGATACCTAAAAGGCCCACTCCCCCATGCTAGGAGATAAACACCAAGGTCCACAAAGAAGGAATAGCTAGGCCAAACCTAGGGTTGGGTAACCTTTCCCAAATAGCAATTAAAAGATAATCAAAGTATAAATCTTTCCCCCAAAAGGTTCTAAGGCTTGGTAGAAACTCTAAGCAACAACCTAAGTGAGTGTCATCGCATAGCCCTCACCCCTTGGGTTGTCTTGGTACTAGCCACTCCGGGCCCCGTCCCCCAAGTAGGCACATGCGGGATCGAATGCCTTTCATACAGACAAGTGCCATTAAATCATACCTATGCATAGGTACCTTCTCCCACTCCCATCCATAGCCTTTACTAGCACTAATGGCATGGGTGAGGCACATTTAATCTTTTTAATGTTTTAACCCATTCCCAAAAGTTTAATTAAGTTTTCACTTGTTAAATAACTCTTTAGTCGGTTATCCTAGTTCTAGCCACTTAGGGCCCCGGCCCCGCACTAAGAGCCACTCACTAGGTGTCGTTAGGTTTTCTACCCTTAACCCACATATCATAATCAAATCATACATGTAGTAAAAACACATTATAAACACATTTGAGAACTGCTACAAAGAATATAAAATAATAAGATAGTTTATGGATGTTTTAGGGAAAATTAGGAACGTTTAAGGATGTTTAGAATGGTCCTGATCCTCTTAGACAACCCTAAACCCTAAAATGCTTCCTACACACCTCCTAACCCTATTAAGGCATCTAAATGCACTGAACATAACCTCCACCAAACAAGAAATGGAAAAAATTAAGGTTTACACAAAATTTCATATACCAAAAGATAATGCTCCCTAAGTTTCATTCTAAACCTGAAATTTGACTAAGCCTGAAATTGACTAAGTCTGAAAATTGACTAAGTCTGATTTTATTAAAATCTAAAATCTAGAAGTTGCAGCTTAACTCCTAGGAAGCCAAAACCTATTCCAATCAATTCAAAAGGTACCTAAGAAATTAAAGTACGTAAAGCGAAAACCTTAGTATTATACTTGCATAATTCTTGCCTAAATCCTGATCTAGGGTTAAACTGCGCATTCATTTTTGCAATTCTACGCATTGCTTTAATTTAATTGTGCATTTTTTAAGGTTCATGTGTATTTGTCCAATATGGCTGTGCATTTGTTTTAGAAACCTATGCATATGTTCAAGATACCCGCGCATTTGTGCAGAATGACAGAAAATAAAAAAAAATGATTGACAGATCTGTCTTGCGGGAGAAATTGGGCACTATGGGGATTGCGGATACCAAATCTGGGAAAGGCCCATTTGAGATCTCCCAATTTTCATACAAGAACAACCCTTCAACAAGGATTACTATCCATCTAAGTCTACTTTAGAATTGGAGAAATAACTAAGTTCCTATGACAGACTTAAACTATGAGGGTCACTAGAACAATCTCAAGATTTGGTAGTTCCTAGAGACCCCTGAGACATATGGGAGAATGTCACAAGGATCTTAGGAAGTTCTCAGAATTCATCCAATTCCAAAATGAAAATCAATAGACTCCTAATTGATTAAACATTCTTTTGATTACAATAATGCTTCTATAAACATTCAAATCCCAACTATTCCATTATACAAATGATAACAACATAATCCAACTCTAATTTTCCATTCTACCTTCATCCAGCAAGAAAATAACAAAAGAAAATCAACTCACACAGGGATTACATACTTATTTATGCAACACAATATCAATATTATCCTCTATCCTAATGTTATTTCACAATAATACAGACTTAGTATAATAGCAAGCCATTCACTATCTTGCAGATTCACACAAGAAAACAAGTAGATAAACACATTAGCACTCAAACAAGAAAATATTCAAATGGAGGATCATCTCCTGGGATAGATCCTACCTGGAGTCGTGCAGAGATATCGTTGATGAAGGTGAATCCAACTGTCTCAGCCTTCCTCACGCACTTCTCCAGACTCCTTCCAAAAAAAACTATGATATAAATCCTCCGAGGCAACTCTCCAGTCACCTAAAAATCTCAATCTGATATCTTAAGATTATAATAAAACCTTTCTGAGAAATTATTCCTGCCAACTCCCTATTCTCACAGGGATTTTTCCTATTAATAAACTAAGGAAGTGGTTGCACAGGAAAAATCCAACCGATGTAACCATTCAAAACTAATGGTTGGTTAATAGTTTAGAATTAATTTATCTAGTAACAATAACTGTTCCCGGAAAGATATATTTATAATAATAGTAATAATTTTTTCTCTTATATCCTTTATTTAAGGAAGACCAATAGTAATTTCTACTTTTAAACATAATTACTATTTATTTAATTTCTATTCCGTATAGAGAATATTACTTATTATTTATTGATGCAATAATTTATTATCCACAAACCAATCTATATAAAAATATAATTTAATATAATAATTCATATTTCACAATTAATTATAAATATATGTATCCATATGCATATGTGTGCACCCATATGCCTATGTGTACATATACCATCGCATGTATTATACAACAAGCATATTATTATTATTACTAATATCACCATCACATTATTATCAATGTTATAGAACATATGACTATTATTGACATATAAATACATTTATTTAATCAAGCACTAGATCATACTTCATAAAAGATACGATAATCCATATAAGATAACTTCTAACAGACGATAGAATATTCTATACAAAGGAACTAGAGTTACCATTCACAACATCGCCTAATCAATAAATGCATGAAACAAGCAACAAGCTAACATAACAGCATATCATCAACACAAGGACTAACTCAGGAACTCCCCATCCTAAGGAATAGAAAAGGATCAAATGTAGAGTTCCTTCATGTGGAACCTGGTGATATCTCCATAACAACAACAATGATTGAGGATTTTGAGGGATTTCTTAGACCTGTGAAGCCAGGTGGAGATGATACCTGGCACCTACAATCCTGCATCACCAAGAAGAGATACATATACATACCTATGGATATACAAATCAGATATATGCAAGCAGATGACCAGGATCGATACATCGTGTGGACCTCAACTAAGTGAGTAAATATGACTTCATCTTGAGTCATGAAAACACATCAGACACATGTCCATGAAACATAAAACATCATGATAATGGTTAGATTCAAATCCTTGGGTTAGATCCATAAAACATATAAAAATAGATGGTTTTCTAATCTCATAAACATATAAATAGTAACCATAAATGAGCACATCCATCATATCATCATCCACAGAACATAAATGTAAATGTATAGTTTTGACCATCATAATAAAAATGTCCAAACCAACAAAGTCTAAGTATCACCATAGGAGAGGTATTACAAGTCAACTTGAAGAAACTTCTTCTTCATCTTTCCAAACATCTTCATCCATGTCTTGATCTTTTCTTTTCCTCTGTTTTGTCTCTCAATTTGCAAATGATCCCACCAAAGAGATGCATGACCTTTCAAATTTGTAACTACTATCTTAACCTTCTTATTATTAGGAGTACCTTCATACTCAAAGTATTTATCCATCTCAGAGATCCAATCCAAAAGTGTATCGATCTCAAGTCTTCCATCATAGCAATAAAATTCAAGTGTGGGTCTGGAGTTAGCCTTAGACAAAACTCTCAAGAATCTTTCCTTATCCTATTCAACTTCAAGTTCAGGATTAGGTGATGCTTCTTCTTCATCACTAACATCTTCAAGATGTGCGCCTCTTCTTTGGGCTATCTCTATATCTTCAAGCCTAGTTGCAATCTGCCTCAACATATCCATGATAAAATTATCATTTCCTCTATCACAAACCATCTTGACAATCATGTTATAGCCAGATCATAACCTTTTGCAAGTTATAGGTCAGATTTCAAATCTACCACCCTACAACCAATCCAATAAGGTTCTCCACAATCAAATCCACAAGAAAGAACTTCTCTTTGATACCACTTGATGCAAGGGCAAGGTGGCTAAAGGTAGAATCAGGGTTAATTGAGACTGCTTAAACCCACAAACAAGCCTTGCGAAGAGTTACACATAGAATCAATATGAAAACCACATGACATTAGTGAAAAACATAATGGATATGAGAAAAGCAATAGGCTGCATCACTAGCACAATTATATTAAATCTTTCAACATACCCGGCTATGAGGCCTTCTGAGTTTTGTCCTTATACAATGAGAATTATGTAATCAGAACCATTGCACACACCCAATCTATTTGCTACTATCATTCTACTATCTACTCCTTCTTCGCACTATCTAAACACCAACCTAAGCTCCAAATATATAGCCAGGAAATCCACAAGCTGGCCAGTCAGGCATTTAATTACAATACAGGTCCACTTAGGAGGAGAAACCTATACTAAAGCTAGAAATAAAAAAACATGATGTGAAGTTTCATTTAGGTCCACACATGATCCAAGACCAGATTCCCAACCGTGCAAGATCCAATTTTCCCATATGGAACCATGCAAGCCAAAATACCACATGTTTCATGAGAGAAACTGGCGGAAAATTGATGTTTGAGGAAAATTGTGATAGCTTTCAGATCCAAATAAATTAGAATGTGTGCTCTTAGGAGAATGCTCTAGATTAGGTCCACATGACTGCACTGACTTCACAAGGAAAGAAACCAAAGCAGCAACAACTACAAAACAAACATTGGACTAGTACAGGAAACAAGAAATATTTTTGGTGATGAAAGATTGCTCAAGACCCAAGATGCTCCTGCATCAAAATTGGTATCTTTGTTTGACATGATCTTTCCTCCTTTCAAGCCTTAGGCTTACTGGTTCAAATATGCTTATTAATCAACTTATCAAATCCCTTACCCAAATCCCTTACAATTATATCCAAATAGGGTTCTTGCAAGCATTGAGTTTGCATGCTTTGTCAGTTGATAAGCATGCAAACTCATTGGGGCATTTACAAACCAATGTTAGGGTCTGGAGACTAGATCAAATGTGTGCAATGATTTGGTTACAAAACCCTTTCAATGCTCTTACAGAAATAATACTTTGGGGATTTACAATCTTTCTTTTGAATTTTTTGCCTATTCCAAGGTTAAAACTCAAACCATCAACATAAAGGAATTATTTACACTTTTATAGAAAATTCATATTTTCATAAGGATAAGTAATGTAGGAGCATCTTGTGTTCTTTGAAATCATATGTCACCAAAAACAAGTTAGATTTGTTAGATATGCTTGATAGCTTCTTTTGGGCTCTCAATGACATCTTCTTGTTTCCACCGACGGGGCTCGGTTCCTTCATTCACTGAGTTGGATTGGTTTGTTCACCAAGTTAATTTTCTGTCACTCAGTGATCTTTCTCACCAAGTGGTTTATTTTGGATTTCTATTGAGGCTGACTTGTGCATTGAATTTTTGTCATGGATTTAATGGTTACATAGTTAATTGGGAAGTGTGTGGGCCTAGATCTGGTCATTTCTTTCTCTAATGATGGATTTGAAGGCCGCCTTGTTACGGTAACCACTTTTATAAATAAAGTAGTATTTTGTAGTTGTAGGTATTATTTTTGAGGAGATGTAGGATAAGTTCTAAAATTTGAGTCCTCGTATGTTGGAGGACTGTTGTAATTGAATTCTGATTGTATTTGGCCATAACCAAGAAGGCCTTATAACTCAAGATGTATAAGGTTATTGATGAATAATATACAATGTTATTGTATTCTCTCTCTCCTTGCTTGTGTTATTCCTTTTGTGTGATGTTTTTTCAAGGAGGTTGGTGATTTGGGTGTGCCTTTGGCCCCTTATCCTATCTGTTCTAGTGTCAGGTGGTATTAGAGCTAGGTTGAGATATATATCTACATTTGTGAATTTAGGTTGAGGGTTCCTTCTTATAAACCCTAGTTAATATTTTTTGTGGGGTGGCAGATTGTGATCTAACCTATGATTGCAGAGGGTTTCAAGATGGTTTGTGGGAGTCGAGATGTAGATCCAGGCTTGGAAGGCATGCTAATACAAATTGTTGCTAGGTTAGAAGCTGTTGAGACAAACTAGTGTTGAGGAAGACATCTTGAGGATGTTAGTGATGAATAAGTCAAAGATGAACAAGGTGAAGAAAAACCTACACCTGTGATGGATCAAGGTGAAGAAAGACTTTTGAAGGCATTAACAAATTTGAATTCTATACCACATTTCAATCCTCCTAAATACAATGGAAGATTGGATTCAGATGAGCTGATGGATTGAATAAATGAGATGGAAAAGTATTTTGAATATGAAAATGTTCCTTAGGAAAAGAAGGTGAAAATTGCAAGCACAAAATTGAAAAGTCATGCATCCTTGTGGTGGGAGAATCTAAAATTGGATAGAAAAAGGAAAGGAAAAGACAAAATCAAGGTATGGAATAAGATGGTGAATAAATTGAAAGGCAAGTTCTTACCCTGTGATTATCAAATTAACCAAGTTAGGTGAAAGCAAAGTTTGAGGCAAAAATATAGCTCAGTAGAAGACTATGTTGAGGAATTGTATAGATTAGACATTAGATATGGACATGTTGAGGATGAAGTGGAAAGGATTGATAGGTACCTGAATGGATTAAGAGTGTCTATTCAAGAGGAAATTAGTTTGGTCAAGTTGGAAAATATTGAAGAAGCTTATCAGTTTTCCTTGAAAAATGAGGAGAAATTGAACAAAAGACATGTGAAAAGACAAAGAGGAAGAGGTGGTAGATTCCCTAGAGGAAGAGGTAGATCTTATGGTTAAAATAATATATCTGATCAGGATAAAACAAATCAGGATAAAGGAAAGACCAAGTGGAAAAGTGAAAGTTCTTCTAGAGGAAGAGGCAGTACCTACTGAGGTGGTTATAGTAGAGGTGGATTCTGAGGAACTTGTTACAATTGTGGAGAAGAAGGACATAGTTCATTTGAGTGTACACATGCAAGTAAGAAGGTTGATAATAGTAGAAATTCTTTGGTGCAAGAAGAATCACCGAATGAACCTGAGAAGGAAAAGAAATTGATGGTTAGAAGAGCATGCTATGGAGTGAAAGTAATAAGGAAGATCTGGTAAGGAAAAGTTTGTTCAAGACCAGATGCAGAGTTGTTAATGAAGTATGGAAGGTAATAATTGACAATGGAAGCTCGTAGAATTTGGCATCTAAGGAAATGGTTACAATTTTGCAGTTAGAGAAGATGAAACACTCGAAACCTTATTGAATTTCATGGATCAAGGATGAGCATACACTATTGGTAAGTGAACAATGTTATGTGAATTTGAAAATTGGGAAGTACTATGATAAAGTGTTATGCGATATCATGCCTATGGACTGTTGCCGTATTCTATTGGGTAGACCTTGGCAATATGATAAACATGTTATATATGATGGAAGATTGCATAAATATACTCTTTGGGCTGATGGGAGAAGAAAAATCTTTTTGCCTTTGATTGAAGAATATGTTAGTAATGTTTGCACATTTGTGAAATTTTGTTTGATAGAAGGAAACAAATTTATTAAGGATTTAAAGAAGAATGATGTGTGTTTTGATTCCTAACAAACTGAGTGAGAAAATAGTAGATAGTATTATTGAAGAGGTTGATAAGATACTCACTGAGTACAAATAGATCATTTTTGATAATGTACCTGATAGTTTTCCACTGAAAATAAGCATTGATCATTGTATGGATCTGATTCCTAGAGCTAGTTTACCAAATAAGGCACCACATCGGTTAACACCTACTGAGAATTAGGAACTTAACCAAAAAATCCAAAAATTATTACAGAAAGGTTTGATCAAGGAAAGTTTGAGTCCATGTGTAGTACTAGCTGTATTAACACCTAAGAAGAATGGAGAATGGTGAGCGTGTATTGATTCCTGAGAAATCAACAAGATAGCAGTAAAATATAGGTTTCCTATACTAAAAATGGATGACATAATGGATGGTTTGCTTGGAGAAAAGTATTTTACCAAAATTGATTTGAAAAGTGGATATCATCAGATAAGAATCAAAGCAGGTGATGAATGGAAGACTTCTTTCAAGACAAGAGAAGGTTTGTATGAGTGGTTGGTTATGCCTTTTGCCTTAACTAATGCACTAGGTACTTTTATGAGATTGATGATTGAAGTTTTGAAGAAATTCTTGGGTAACTTTGTGATTGTATACCTATATGACATTATGATATTCAATAAGACCAAAGAAGAACATTTGTTTCACATTAAATAGGTATTACAGAGATTGAAAGAAGAAAAGTTGTTGATCAATTTGAAAAAGTGTTCTTTCATGAGAGAAGAGATTGTATACTTTGGATTTGTGATTTCAGCCGATGGTTTGAAAATGGATCCTAAGAAGGTTGAAGCTATTTTTAATTGGCCTACACTTGAAAATGCTAGTGAGGTAAGATCATTTCATGCACTAGTACAATTGGCACCTATTTTCAATGGACAATTGGTTGAATTTTCTACCAAAATTGGTCTACTAATCGACCAATGGTTTGGAAAGTTTTTACTGAAAGTTCATCAAAAATTTCAGTTGAATTTGTAATGCTATGACTGAGACTATCGGAGGAGATAGAAGAGAATTCAAATGAACACATGGAGCTGATAAAATTTTTGAGACGTCAAAGCGGAAGGTTGTTGAATTTCTCGTGTTAGCTTTACTTGATTTCAGTAAGGTATTTCAATTTGAATGTGATGCAAGTGGTAATGCAATAGGAGCTATGTTGAGTCGAGAAGGTAAACCTATTGCTTTCTTTAGTGAGAAATTGAATGATGAAAAAAGAAAATATTATGTGTATGATCAAGAGTTCTATGCTATTGTTAAAACCCTATAGAAATGGAGACATTATTTGATACCGAGTGAATTTGTGTGGTATACTGATCATAAAGATTTACAATATTTGGGTAGTAAGAATAAGTTGAATCAGAGACATATGAAATGGGTTGAATATTTTTAGAGTTATACATTTATGATAAAACATAAGAGTGGAGTCACTAACCGAGTTGATAATGCATTGAGTAGAATAAGGTCTTTGATGACTGAGATGAGAATTGAAGTTCTTGGATTTGATGACATGAAAGATTTGTATGAAACTCACCCTGATTTTTTTGAGCCATGGAGAAAGTACAAAGAACCTATTCAAGATCAGCCAAGTACAAAATGGGAAGACTATTTCATTCAAGAAGGTTTTTTTTTTAAAGGTATTCAGTTGTGTATATGAAGAGGATCAATGAGAACTAATTTGATAAAGGAGAAACATAGTAGTGTTTTGGCTAGACATTTTGGCATTAACAAAACATTGAATTTGACTAAGGAGAAATAATTTTGGCTAAAGTCATATAAGGATATTTAGAAATTTGTGAAAAGGTGTGGAATTTGTCAAGTTGTAAAGGGAGTAAGTCAGAATACTGGATTGTATACACTGATTCTGTTCCTGAGAAACCTTGGATTGATATTAGTATATACTTTGTTCTTGGTTTACCAAAGACAATAAGAGGTAATGATTCTATATTTGTTGTTGTGGATAGATTTTATAAGATGGAACATTTTATAACCTATAGAAAAACATCAGATGCAGTGCATATAACAAATCTTTTCTTTAAATAAATTATCAGATTACATGGATTACCAAGGAGTATCAGCTCTGACCGAGACAATAAGTTTGTTGGATACTTTTGGAAGACTCTATGAAAAAATTTGGGTCCTGAGTTGAGGTATAGTTCTATATTTCACCTACAAACTGATGGATAGATAGAGGTTGTAAATAGAAGTTTGGGTAATCTTTTGATATGTTTAGTTGGAGATAAACTGAGTAATTAGGATTCTATGTTGGCACAAGAAGAGTTTGCATACAATAATTCAGTGAATAGGAGTACTGAAAAAACACCTTTTGAGATTGTTAATGGCATACAAATGAGAGGTATATCATATTTAAAGAATAGTTCTAGTGAAGAAAAGAGGAATGTTGAAGGAGAATAATTTTTTGAGTTCATGAAGACATTGCATGAGGAAGTAAAACTTATGTTGGAACATAGTAATCAGAAATATAAGGACAAAGAAGATAGATCAAGAAGACATAAGACTTTTGTAGTTGTTGAAGAAGTAATGGTTCATTTGAAGAAAGGTAGATTTCATGTTGGAATCTATGAAAAATTGAAGATGAAGAAATTTGGTCCCTGCAAGATATTGAGAAAATTTGATAGTGGAAATGCTTATGAAATTGAGTTACCTAATGACATGTATATATAAAATATATTCAACATTGTAGACTTATATGAGTGTCATGAATCTCATGAATAAATGATAGTACTGAATGATTATCCTAAGAAGAAGAAAAAATAAGTTGAGAAGATTTTGGAACAAAGAGTTGGTAGAAGCACAAGAGGAAAGGAGTATATGGAATATCTAGTAAAGTGGAAGAAAAGAACAATTGGAGATAGTTCATGGATTACACAATCTGAGTTGGATTAAGCTCGGTTTGTACCTACTTCATGATTCAAAGAATCTTCTCAAAATAACCCCAGGTGTCTAATGTAGGAGCATCTCGAGTTCTTGGAAATCTTGTGTCACCAAAAACAACTTAGAGTTGTTAGATATGCTCGATAGCTTCTTTTGGGCTCTCGATGATGTATTATTGTTTCCACCAATGGGGCTTGGTTGCTACCTAGTTCCTTTGTTCATGAAGTTAGCTCAGTTGGTTCACCAAGTTAATTTACTATCGCTCGGTGATCTTTCTCACCGAGTGGTTTATTTTGGATTTCTATTGAGGCTGACTTGTGCATTGAATTTTGGTCACAAATTTAATGGTTACATATTTCATTGGGAATACCTAGATTTGGACATTTCTTTCCCCAATGATGGATCTAAAGGCTACCTTGTTTCGGTAGCCTCTTGTATAAATAAAGTAGTGTGTTGTAGTTGTAGGTATCAGTTTTGAGGAGATGGAGGATAGGTTTTGAAAGTTGAATCCTCACATGTTGGAGGATTGTTGTAATTGAATTCTGATTTTATTTGGCCATAAATAGGAAGTCCTTACAGCCCAACATGTATGAGGTTATTGATGAATAATATGTGATGTTAGTGAATTATCTCTCTCCCTTCTTGTGTTATTGCTTCCATGTGATGTTTCTACAAGGAGGTTGGTGATTTGGGTGTGCCTTTGGCCCCTCATCTCGTCTGTTCTTGTGTCAATAAGACTTTACAACAAGTGATTTCAAAAGTTATTTACTTAGAAGCTAACTCGATAGCTCCTAGTGAGGAAAATAAGCATATTCAAATAACATCGATCCCCTTATTAATAAATCAGAATAAGAATTCAATCCAAATTTCGTAACATGAATTTTTTTTTGAGGAATCTCTTCATGAGAATAATAAAAAATATCTTTGCAAAATAAATATGTAGAGGATCAAAATTTGGTTGTCTCTACTTCAGTTGATCCTGATCAGCCTAAATTTGATAGCTTTGATTCCTTGGTGCACAAACTTGTTCATGAAAATAAACCAATTTTGTGTTTTCATGAAAGGATTATGAAGATATCCACTAAAGATGTAGTTATTATGTCCAATAATATCTTAGTTATAGTGTCATCTGACCTAATTGATGAAATAGTAGTAGTAGAAGGAATTTTTCCTATCCAAGTTGTCTATAATATGAATGCATAAGATTGTACAAGTGTGGATAATGCTTTGCAAAATTAGGAAGCAACAAATGATTATATTCAAGTGTTTGAGGATATCAATGGAAATGAGGACAGTGCACAAGATTGCATAGATTTGAATAATAATCAGGAATCAATAAAAGATCATATTCAAGTTCTTGATGCTACTAAGGGAGATGAAGGAAGTTCTATCTTGGGTGTTCTTCTAGTGGATGTGCTAGAATATAATGACTTGATCTTACAAGATTCAAATATCTAAGAAAATCATCATATTTGTAATAGTGTTATGAAATTAATAAATCCTAATGTCTGTAGCTCTAAATGTATCAGTCCTAATATTCTCTATTATGATCAAAATGACCTTAACAAAATGATTATGGAGGCCACCAACCTCATTTTTTTGAACACATGTTGCCTGATATAGTGTATGAAGATTATGAGGACATCTTTTTTAATACTTTAGCGTTAAATTGCATCAACAAGGAGATTATATGTGAAGCTAAAAAATATACTGTGATTCCTAAATAGGGTGATAAAAATGATGCATATTTTGATTATTCACAACACCTTTCAGTATCATAGACCCCACTAAACTCTCAACCAGAAAAAAAGACCCCTAAAACTAGAGGTTGGAAGCTCAAGAGTGCTAAAACCAAGGAAGAGATAGAGGCAGGTTTTCAATCCACTTTGGAAGAAAAGTTTTATTTTCTATAAAATATTGATGAGGACGGCCAATGGTTATCCTTGTCCATAATGAATATTCTCACAATGGAATGTCAGAGGCATGAATGCCTCTGAAAAACACAATAGAATCAAGTCTCAATTTGATTCTTTACAAGAAGATATTGTTCTACTTCAAGAAACCAAATTGTCTTCTAAAATTACATCAAAATGATTGGTAAATAGTCTAAATGGAAATATTTTCATGGCTATGGAATGGGTGCCTATGGGGGATTAGCATTTTTATGGAATGAGAGGAAAGTTAAAGTTAAACTTCTCAAACAAGATTTTAATTGGCAAGTGGTGAATGTTAAGAATTATGATCTTTCTTTCAATCTTGTTAATGTTTATGGCCCATCACAAACAAAAGATAAATATAGGGTTTGGAAAAATTTAACAAATAATATTCAGCAATTTGTAGAAATTAGTACAATTTTGGTAAGTCACTTTAATATAATATATTCTCCTCATGAAAATAAAGGAGGTATTTCCCCACCATTGAAAACCATAGAGGATTTTAACTCTTTTGTTCAAGACAATAATTTGTTTGATATCATCCCAGAATATGGCATTTATACATGGACTAACAAAAGGTCTGGCATTTTACAAATTGTTATTAGGTTAGATAGATTCTTGTTATCTCAGTGCTAGAAATTATTGGATTTTCAATTCAAATATGAAATTGTTTCTTTTTCAGGCTCAGATCATTTCCTTGTGCAGCTAGATATACTTAATTCTTCATCTTCAATGGGGGGGCCTACATTGTTAATATGATTTAGAACAATAGAGAGGGGGGCTGAATCAGTTGTTCTCAGGTCCAGATGTATAAAATAATCTTTTAAACTCTTCAACAAATCAGATCTAATAACCAACACCTACTCGGTCATTACTAATTGCATAACAGAAACATATAACAGTGGAGTCCACTTATCCAAAAGCATCTAACTTGTAAAATACAGAAATATTCAAACCAAAATATTCACACAAGTATCAACACCAGGATTTATAGTGGAAACCCAATTTTGGAAAAACCACTTTGTAACATTTTACTATTATGTTCACCCTTCTGAAGTGAGCCTGGTGAAAAGCCAACTCTGTCAAAGGTTACAAACACACTGTCAGGTGTGACCCGATTAAAGGATTTCAACCACTCTGTTAAAAGTGCACCTTGTTATAGGACTTACATACACTCCATTAGAATGCAACCTTGTTCAAAGGATATATACCTATGACTATTAGGTCAACCTCTGTTAAAAGGATTTTGACTATTACAATGGTTAGAAAGTAGCAATAATATTGATCTGAGAAACATACAAATCACTTTGCAAATATTAGATCCAATTCTGTACACATATGCTAGCTTACTGACTATGAACCTTTTCCATCTCCATCACTGATCTACTCAGAACCCTTCAAGCAATCACAACACTTCTCCTTCAGCCTTTTCTACTTAGACAGTTAATAACATTAACAATACTTCCAGCATTCACTTCTTTTTCTCTACTCATTCAACCTCTCGCTTAGGTTTCCTTAATACTACCTCTATTAGGTCAATACATCTTTTGCCGCTTAATCTCCTTCGTAGATCTTAGGGTTAGGTCAAATTCATTGAATCCATCCTACATTATGTTCTTCGGCTTACCCTTTTAAAATATCTTGAATCTCTTAAAGATTTACAATAAAATGTTTTACAGTGCATTAACTGCTTTCATACAATCAATAAATAAATTCAACACATTTTACATAATTCAAGAATTCAACAATGTCAGCTGGAAATCTAAATTCTTCAACAAATGCAAAATACTGACGCTCAGCCAATACTGTGTCCAACTTATCGGTCTTCTCTGGAAAGCTTGGTCACCACATAAACTATTCCCTCAGCTAACACAGTCTTCCTCAGCAATTAACTGGTGTTTGGTCAACACTGATTTTACTCGGCATTCACTAGCTTGGTCGACACAAAAAACACTCATCTTAAACTATATTTCTTCACTTATGCTTAGTTAAGCCTACCAATGTAGTCTTCATTCTTACTAAGATAAACAATGCATTGTCTTATCATTGTGCCACATAATCAAGTACTCATTGAAGTATCAAGATAACTCAGCCTTTCCTTAGGTGTTGTTGTTACCAACCTTGCCTATCCCCTTAGCAACAATCAAATAGATATAGTACTTTCTTAAATAGAAATAGTCTTACCAATTAAGGTTTGACATCAATGACAATACAACAATTGCTTCAATTGCAGTTTCCAACAATCTCCCTCTTTGGCATTGATGACAACACCATATGAATATCACATGAATTACCAACGAATCCAAAACTTATCTGTCTATCAGAGAAATGTATAATATCCTTAGCTTCATTCTGATACAGAATTAATTATCCATGCATGACCATCCACTGAATTTCTCTCATTGTCTTGATCTTCTCATTCTATGTATTCATCTGTCATTATCTCCCTCTTTGACAAAAAATGCCAAAGCAGCAACAAAAACATACAATCTGTAGATGTAGATATCATCCTTTTAGTTTAGTAGAATATTTCTCCCTCTGTCATCTTGCTTATGACTTATTCTAACTTTGTTGTGCTCTTCACAACTCTAGGTTGCTCCTAAACTGTGACCTTTCTCTGCATCAATATGTTAGATGTTCTTTGCAGCACACTTGATGCAGTGCTCCTAGCTTGACTAGGCAGCCTTAGTTAGGGGAAGGATCCCTAATTGACTTCTCAGGTATTCATGAGCTTCTTTAGGTAAAGCTTTAGTGAATATATCTTTTATTTGTTCCTTGGTATTCACATATTCCATGTAGATGTCTTTATCTTGTACCAGTTCTCTCAAGTAGTGATACTTGATGGAAATGTGTTTGGTCTTTGTGTGCATCACTGGGTTTTTAGAGATGTTGATAGCACTTGTGTTGTCACAGAAGATGACAACTAGTTCAATGATTTCTTCTTTGATGCCTACCAACAATTGCTTTATCCATATCAAATTTGAACAATTGACAGCTGCAGCCACATACTCAGCTTCAACAGTAGATTGGGAAATGCAATTTTGTTTCTTTCTTGTCCAAGAAACTAATCTCTGTCCAAGAAAGAAAGATCCACCACTAGTACTCTTTCTATCATCTACATTTCCTGCCCAATCAACATCTATATACACTCTCAGTTCAAATTTGTCATCCTTCTTATGGTACAATCCATAGTCAGGAGTTCCTTTCAAGTATCTCATGATTATTTTAACCATCATCATGTGAGTTTCCTTAGGATTGGTAGAAAATCTTGCCACAATCCCAATAGCTAATGCAATATCTGGTCTTCTATGTACAACATACTGTAGCTTTCCGATCATAGATCTATACAAAGTCTGGTTAACTTTTACAACATCATCATTCTTAGACAACTTCTATCCAGTAGCCATGGGAGTGCTTACTGGCCTTGAGTCTTCCATACCAAAGGTTTTCAGTATCTCATGAACATATTTAGACTAGGTGATGAAAATTCCTTTCTCCATATGATATACTTGCAAACCAACAAAAAATTTGATCTCCCCAAACTTACTCATTTCAAATTCAGTTTGCATTTCATTCGAGAATTTCTTACACAAGACATCTTGTCCAGCAAATATAATATCATCTACAAATATTTTGGCTAACATGATTCCTTTACCTTCATCTTTCATGTACAAATTGCTTGTGTCATTTGTCCTTGAGAATCCAATCTGTATTAGGTAGTTGTGCAATCTCTCATACCATGCTCTAGGAGCTTGCTTTAATCCATATAGTGCTTTATTCAGTTTGTAAACCATGTGTCTTTTGTTTGGATCAAAAAATCCTTCTAGCTGTTCAATATATACTTCTTCTTCCAATATACCATTTAAAAATGCAGACTTGACATCTATTTGGTATACCTTGAAACTTTTATAGGTAGCATATGCAAGCATAATTCTGACTCCTTCCAATCTTGCTACAAGGGAAAATTTTTCCCCATAATCTATTCCTTCTTCTTGTGCATAGCCTTTGCATATCAACCTAGCTTTCTTTCTTATGATTTGACCATGTTCATTCAGCTTATTACGAAATACCCACTTTCTCCCAATGACATTCTTATCTTCTGGTCTCGACACCAGAGTCCAAGTATCATTCTTCTCTATTTGGTCAATCTCTTCATTTCTTCTATCCAGTCTTCATTTTCTAATGCTTCCTTTGTTGTCTTAGGCTCATTTTCACATAGTAAACATGTTGGATCTCTTACCTTGCTTCTTGTCTGAATTCTGGTATCTTTATCTCCAATAATCTGTTCAGGCTTGTGATGTCTCCTTACATATTGTGCTAGAATAGGTTCTTCTCTTCTTTCATTTGGCTCATTAGGTTCTCCAACAAGATTTTCAGATTCAGCTTCTAAATGCTCGACAACCTCTTCCTGATACTCGACAGTTTCTTCCTGTCACTCAGAACATTCTTCTTCTCTCTCGGCATTGTTATCCTGATGCTTGACATTGCTTACTCGAGACTTAGCATCAGGTGTAGGTCTATCACTTGCCTCTTCTTCCTCTATATACACAAAAGATCTGTAATCTTCTAGTACTTTGTTACTGTCAGCTTCATTTTTCTCTACATACTCATCAACTTTGACTTTTACACTTTCCACAATTTTATTAGTGTTAGAATTCAAACACTTATAAGCTTTACTTTTTGTGGAATAGCCTAGGAATATACCCTCATCACTTTTAGCATCAAATTTTCCATTCCTACTATCCTTCAATATGTAGCACTTACTTCCAAAGATTCTAAAGTATTTTACATTCGGTGCATACCCATGCCATAATTCATAAGGTGTTAGATTTGTACCTTTTTTGATTTGTACTCGGTTAAGAGTATAAAAAATTGTACTTATAGCTTCTTTCCAATACTTCTGTGCAACATTCTTTTCAATCATTAATGTCTGTGCATAGTCCAAGATAGATCTATTCCTTCTCTCTGCTATACTATTCTGTGGAGGAGTTCTAGGTGCAGATATCTATCTTTTGATCCCTCTATCATTGCAAAATAGATTGAACTCATTTGATGTGAATTCTCTACCTCGGTCAGATCTCAGACACTTCGGGTTTTTACTTGTCTCTTTTTCAACCTTAGCCACATACCACTTAAAAAATTGAAAAGCATCAGATTTTTCTTTTAAGAACATTACATGCATCATTCTGGTATAATCATCAACAAATAGGATAAAATATCTAGCACCACAATAACTTTGTACACCCATTGGTCCACAAAGGTCAGTATGAACCAAATCTAAGATATTCTCAGAAGTAAAGGTTTTGCTCTTGAAACTAGACTTGGTCATCTTACCCAACTGACATTCTTTTCACATTACCTTCTTAGGTTTCTTCAATCTAGGTAGACCTCTCACTTTCTTTTTCTTGCTAATTTCTACCAAATTATCAAAGTTAACATGACATAGCCACTTATGCCATAACCAAATATCATCAAGTTGTGCAATCATACATGTTTCTTCAGATAGGTCTAGATAAACAAATTACCTCTTGTTTGTTCTCCACTTCCAATCAGTTCACCTATGGCATCAAATATTTTGGCCTTCCTATGATGAAATTCCACTCGGTAGCCAGTGCTATTAAGCTGTGCAACACTCAAAAAATTATAATTAAGACCCTCAACCCAATAAGCATTTTCACAAGAGATCTTATCAGTCAGCTTAATCAATCCTTTTCCTCTAATAGGACATGGTGCATCATTTCCAAACTTTACACTCCTACCTTTATAATGGTTTAAGGTATCAAACTTACTCTTATCTCCAGTCATATGATGTGAACACCCATTGTCAATAATCCATTTATCATTTTTGTTCACATAAGATATTAATGTAGTTTTATCATCCTCATCAGATTCATCTTTCATTGCAACATAGACAACTTCAATTTCAAAATCATCACTATTAGTGTCAGTCTCTTCTTCAACAATGTAACAGGATTTCTTACCTTTCCCTTTGTAGTCTTTGTATCTTCGATAACCTCTATCTTTTTTTTTTTTTTGCTTTTTGTCTCTTTCTTCATCCTTATTATCCCTGTCAGGACATCTAGCAGCTATATGACCAACTGTATTACATGAAAAACATATAATAGGGAGTTTACCTTTGTACCTTCCTTTTCCCCTTTTTAGTCTTCTAGCCATAAGAGCTTCTAGATCCTCAAGTTCTTCATCAGATGTGCCACTGTCACTATCACTTTCACTGATGCATCTTTCTTTTTCCTTCTTTGACTTATTCAAAACCATCTGTGACTTAAAAGCAGATTCAATACTACCAATAGTGAAGTTATCATAGTTAGAAAGTTCAAAAGTAGTAAGCTTTCCGACCAAACTTTCTAAAGTAAGGGCATTAGGAGAGTTACATCTAGGTTCCTAGATTGCAAAAATTTTGATTGCATAGATAGGACGCAAAGTTCTCAATACTTTTCCTATTACAGTTTCATCCTCAATAGTTCCATTTGCTCCTCTAATAGCATTTACAACTTCTTTTATTCTACCACAATATTGTGCAATATTCTCACCTTCTTGCATTCTCATTTCATCAAATTTACCTCTTAGGCTCTTGACTTTTGCTCTCAACACATTCACATCACCACCATAAATGCTTGCAAGGGTGTCCCACATTTTCTTTTTGGTACTGTAATCTTTAATGTCTTCAAATTCTAGATAATTTAGGGCAGATGCAATCTCCAACATTGCTTGGTTGTGCTCTTGTTTAGCTTTCATTTCCTCAGCAGTTAGAGGTGCAATAGGTGTGACATAGTCATGTTCAATGTAATACTTAGCAGAATCACCAATACCGGCCAGATGCAGCTTCATCAAACTTTGCCATGCAGGAAAGTTTTCCTTATTCAACTTAGGTACCTCCTTATACATCTTGATCATTTTCTTCAAGTACCTTCAAACTTGTTCTCTGTAAGCACCAACTTGGCTCTGATACAAATTTTTAATATGATTTAGAACAATAGAGAGGAGGGGTGAATTAGTTGTTCTTAGGTCTAGATGTATAAAAAAATCTTTTAAACTCTTCAACAAATGAGATCTAATAACCAACACCTACTTGGTCATTACTGATTGCATAACAGAAACATATAACAATGGAGTCCACTTATCCAAAAGCATCTAACTTGTAAAACATAGAAATGTTCAAACCAAAACATTCACACAAGTATCAACACCAAGATTTATAGTGGAAACCCAATTTGGGAAAAAACCACTTTGTAACATGTTACTATTATGTTCACTCTTCTTAAGTGACCTCGGTGAAAAGCCAACCTTGTTAAAGGTTACAAACACACTATTAGATGTGACTCAGTTAAAGGATTTCAACCACTCTGTTAAAAGTGTGACTTGTTATATGACTTACATACACTCCATTAGAATGCAACCTTGTTCAAAGGATTTATACCTATGACTGTTAGGTCAACCTTTGTTAAAATGATTTTGACTATTACAGTGGTTAGAAAGTAGCAGTAATATTGATCTGAGAAACATACAACTCACTTTGCAAATATCAGATCCAATTTTGTACACATATGTTGGCTGACTGATTGTGAACCTTTTCCATCTCCATCACTGATTTGCTCGAAACCCTTCAAGAAATCACAACACTTCTCCTTCAGCCTTTTCTGCTTAAACAGTCAATAACATCAATAATACTTCCAGCATTCACTTCTTTTTCTCTACTCATTCAACCTCTCGCTTAGGTTTCCTTAATACTACCTCTATTAGGTTAATACATCTTTTTTCGCTTAATCTCCTTTGTAGATCTTAGGGTTAGGTCAGATTCATTGAATCCATCCTACATTATGTTCTTCGGCTTACCATTTTAAAATATCTTGAATCTCTTAAAGATTTACAATAAAATGTTTTACAATGCATTAAATGCTTTCATACAATCAATAAATAAATTCAACACATTTTACATAATTCAAGAATTCAACGATGTCGGCTAGAAATCTGAATTCTTCAACAAATGCAAAATACTAATGCTCGATCAATACTATGTCCAACTTCTCAATCTTCTCTGGAAAGCTCGGTCACCACATAAACTATTCCCTCAGCTAACATTGTCTTCCTTGACAATTAACTGGTGTTCGGTCAACACTAATTTTACTTGGCATTCACTAGCTCGGTTGACACAAACAACACTCAGCTTAAACTATATTTCTTCACTTATGCTCGGTTAAGCCTACTAGTTTAGTCTTCATTCTTACTAAGATAAACAATACATTGTCTTATCATTGTGCCACATAATCAAGTACTCATTGAAGTATCATGATAACTCTGCCTTTCCTTAGGTGCTATTGTTACCAACCTTGCCTATCCCCTTAGCAACACTCAAATAGATATAGTACTTTCTTAAATAGCAATAGTCTTACCAATTAAGGTTTGACATCAATGACAATACAACAATTGCTTCAATTGCAGTTTCCAACAATAAGTCATCTTTCAAATTTGAATCCATGTAGTTTATGCACCCTCAATTTGTTTTTCTCCTCAAACAATGGTGGTTATCTACACCCCCACAAGAAGGCACTAAAATGTATCAATTTTATAAGAAAATGTTGCATGTGAAAGGACAAATTAAGCAGTGGAATAAACATGTTTTTAAAAATATTTTTGAGAAGAAACAATTGGTTGAAAAGGAGTTGGATGATATAAATGATCATATTATATGTAACAGTCTTTATGTCACCACCTTCATGAAACAAAATTACTTGTAGGGTCAGTGGGAAGAACTTTGTAAACATGAGGAAGAATATTAGAGACAAAAATATTGAGAACTTTGGCTTAAAAAATGAGATAAAAATACAAAATTCTTTCATATTCTTGCAAAGAACAAGTGAGAAACTAGTACTATCTTCTCTATTAAAGACTCCTCCTCAAGTAATGTAATTTAAGATTCTTGGGGAATTAGAGAAGCGAGTGTTAGATTATTTTCAAATTTACTTGTCTCTCTATCAATGTCCTTTATTTTTGCCTAGCTTGATGCAGTTCCTAGTCTTGTTTCACCTCAAGATAATATATGTATCATGGCCCCTTTCTCCTAAAGTGATATTCATAAAGTTTTTTTCTCTATGCAAGCTAAAAAGGCATCTGGCCTAGATGGCTTCACTGCCTTTTTTTCCTGAGAAATTAGGATTTCATTTTCTTTGATCTCTTGGTTTCCATTGAATAATCTTGAAGGAGTTCTTCCATCCTCAAAAAATTTAGTGTTACCAACATTTCTCTTATTCCCATAAAGAATGAACCTCAATCCTTTGTGGTCTTTCATCCTGTTTCTCTTTATAACATTACTTACAAGATCATTACTAAAGCCATTTACCTCGGATTGCAACATTTCATACCAAAAATCATATCTTCTGAGCAAGGGGGATTTGTGTCATGCATATAAACCATGAAAGGTTCTTTAATAGAACACAAAGTGCATCGTTCCATTAATTCTCATCATCTCTTATCCTTTGTTGTTAAGCTTGATATGATGAAAGCTTATGATAGAATGAAATGGTCTTTCCTTCTTAAAATTTATAAATGATTTGGTTTTTTTGGATAAATGGCATTAGAAAGTTAAGTCCACCAAGATAACTAAGAGGAGGGGGTGAATCATTTATCAGATAAAAGAAACTTACAGTAGAATTATTATATTTCTAGCATGTAACCAATATAAATAGAAACCATAGAAAGGTAAACATACACAATGACACAAGATATTAACTAGGGAGCCTCTTGATCATAGAGTAAACCCCGGTGGAGATGATACCCACAAAAGATGTACTAATATAAAAATTCCTTATGAGAGGATGGACTCTGTTAGGAGCCTTATGAAATAAATTTAGTAAATATCAATCCCTATTAGGAGACTTTGAATCCCCGTTAAAATATTCTACTTGTGCTAGGAGTTAAGGAAGGCCGAAGGACCCACTGTCCAAACAACTTCAAGGGAAAGATCACTGAACTCACTATCCAACTAATCTTAGTATTATCCAAATAGAATAATACCAATAATTACTGATCGCAAAAACTTATCTTCACTCCTCTGTCTGTGCCAAAACCGCACCAAATACTTTATGAGATCTCAATACCAAATCTCCTCAATTTGCATATCCTCTTACAACATCAACATCATCTATATCCTTATTTTTATTTCTCAACTACTTTTCAATCAAGGAAAACAATCCTTCCTTTATACCGCACTCAAATAATTTACAATAGAGTCGGACGACTAGGCTTAACTAGTTAAAAAATATAAATCATTACACATTACATAATATTTCATAATCACATAAAACTATCAGCTTCCAAACTTAATAGATCTTCACACGTGCAACCTATGACTATGCTATCCCATCCAGGTCACCTGCAAAATGTATTCAACCTTTGTACAACTTTGCATGTACAGATTCTATCCTAGTTAGGAGATATAATCTTGTTATCACAAGCCACTTCTCAAGAACACTATTAGAATACTATTTCCACTAGATTAATCATAATTTTCATGAATAATTGAATTTACGTAAATACTCTTAACCATAATATTTGGGCATAATAAAGAACAAGTCCTCAAAACCACATATCTTGATATGTAATTCTCCATGTGCGCTAATTCAAACACTATCTGCTTCTCTACTAATCTCCAGTAGATCAATGTGTTGACATCGATGATAAAAATAGTCATGAATGCAACACACAACTACTACAGAACTAATTGAATACTCCCCCATAGGATATATTCAATATTCATTCCTAACAATCTCCCCCATTGGCATTGATGGCAACATAGATGAAAAACATCCAAGTTCCATGAATACCAAACTACAATACTAGTGTTCTATATAATATTCTCAAATCCTCTTCATTAATCATATTGTGTGTGAGTGATTTACACCTTCATGAAATAACAAGATTTAAAAGACAATTACACTATTCAAAGAAAACTAATCTAAATAATGCACAATTAATCTAAATATCTCAAGGATCTCTAAAATAAAGTGGTAAATGAGGCTCTCAGCTATGATCCTCACTAGTGACACTCTAAAGATGAGAATTAAGCTATATGATATGCAAATTTAGATCTATTCTATCAAATTCTAGCTCTATTTGATGAACAATCTACTATGATCAATGCAATTTAAGCTAATTAGCAATGACAAATGATAAGTGAGTGATATGGATGCAAATTGATAGAGCTTTGCTGCAATTCAAAGATATGGAGTGGATGATTTATGCTTCTAAATGCCTTCAATATATAGGATTTTCCCAAGGGTAGGGGGTAGAGTGAGATAACCATGGTTATGCTTGGGTAAGGTCAATTGGCTTTTCTTTGTCCATAAATGGGGGGACAAGGAGGGGACAATCATTTAAATGGTTTCAAAAGGCTGGACCATTTCAACAAAAGTGAGTGATTTGTGTCCATTTTGTCTCCTTTTTGCTTTGTTGAGGGAAATTAGTATTTATTAATTAATTAAAGTAATTAAATTTAGCCATGAAGGGTAAGATGTTCATTTTGATTTTTCATTTCAACAACTATGTCATTAATTGAATTTAATCAATTTCATAGTGTTTTTCCCCTTTTCAAGCTTTATTTAATCATTTAATTGATTTAATTGAATTTTCCTTTGTTCCATTTATTAATTTTTCATGCTATTTGATGATTTGATTGCACCTTTTGATTGATTTAAGCCTTTTGCCAATTTTTCATGTCTACAAATGCCCCTCTTTGAGTCGATGTGTGAAGAACACCAATTCAAAGATTCCTTTAGTATGATGATCTAATTCAGGTCCTGGTTCTGTGATTCCTTGATACCTCTGATAGTTCTGGTTGATGTACTTTCTGATGATGGTGCTGATATAATTCTGATGCCTCTGATATGATATGGGTCCTGGTTTGATGATAGGTCCTGAGTTCACTGATAAAGGTCCTGGGTTCACTGATAAAGGTCCTGGGTTTATTGATTGCTGATATGTTGATAGGTTTGATATGATAGCAGATCTGATATTGATTTTTCTCCCGATATGAAATTGATTTGCCTCCTGATATGAAATTGATATGATATGATAACTTGATATGATACGATATGATATGATATGATATGCCCCACTGATAAATGTTTTTGATGCGATGCCAATTTGATACTCTGATGCCCCCTCAGAAATAAAACATATTAATTCCTTGATTTGAAAGATTTTGATTAGTTGGAATATGTTTTGATTTTTGATACCGTTTTAAAGAAATAAGCAAGTTTTATTTATGCCTCAGCTAATGAAGATGTCATATAATAGTCCAAAGTGCATTTTTAAGTCTTTATTAGGGCCAATTTCACCTTAAATAAGGTAAAACCCCTCATTTTACTATTCATTTTCACTGTTCCCTTTTGAGATTTTAGCTCTGATTTTAGCCCTTTTTATACGATGGTGGTCCCACATCGCGAGCATCGGTTTGAGAGAGTGCGCCAATTCGATCGGAGAGCGAACGATGGTCCTCCGGTATGTCATTCAAATTTTCCTCGTGTTTCAAAAATTGCATTTATGACTTCATTTAATGCATTTTAAAATTTTAATTTTGCATTTTTGAAAAGAAATGTTGCCTCTGTGCATTGTTACACCTGAAAAATTTAAATGTTTCCTCTGAAAAATTTAATATCACATTTCTTAGCTTTGTTCATGCCTCTAGAAAATCCTTTATTGCCTGCGGACAATTTAATATCGCTTAGGGTTTAAGCATTTTAATTGTTTATCGCGTGAAAAAACCTTATATAATAAAATGTTGCCTGATGAAAATATGATATTGCATCTATGAAATGAAGTCACACAGATGATTAAAATCACGTGTATGACACATTAGATGTCACCTCTGGTAAAAGAAATGACGCCTGAAAGAAAAGTCATGTAATTTTTTTTTTTAATGTTATTTGAGACTTTTCTATGACATCTGATTGCTCGATTGCATCAACTTGATTGATATGGATCACTTCAATGAAGTTGATCGAATGTTCAGTTAGGGTGTTCCCCTTGTTTGATTTCAACAATGAATTAGGACATTGGTAACTATGATATCGAAGGATAAGGTAAATCAATCTTCATCACGAATGATAGGTCATGGATCTAATCGTCCATTCATTTTATTCTCAAATGCTTAGAGACATAAAACTAGGATCATCCTTCCTCAATGCTTAGAGTTAGGATTGGTAGGTCTGATAGGTATATTTAAATTGATGACTGCGATTGATTGTTTGATTTTCTGATAGTAGGTTACTCATGTGATTCCATTATTTTGATTAAATAGGAGGATGTCCCTGCTCTGTACCTTCGAACTGTACCACATTGGGTGATGGAGCTGAGAGAGTAGTTGACTGACGCTGAGAGATGAGTGATTAGCCGATGTGGTTTATTATGTGTATTAGAGCTTCCTCAGTTCTAGATGAACTGAGGTTTGATTACTGCTGTCGCAGAGCATTGGCACTTTGAGACAAACACTTTTTGGCTGCCACAGGGAGAGATGACTATTACTCCTGAGGATGTATATAGGTTACTGCGGATCCTGACACATGGAGAGATAGCATATTATGATGCAGTATATGATGGGACTTATTGTCGACGAGTATTCAGAGATCCTTCTATTGGTGATGATTGCATCTTATGGCCTTAGTTTGCTTCATTTCCTATTTTACCAACGATGTTAGGTGCTATCATTGGTGGCGTGTTACTACCTGATCGTCAGGGTCACAGATTTTTAGTGGGTTGGGGTAGGATTATCGAGGACTTGCTACATCAGCCTCGACAATTTGATTGGGGATCTTGTGTGCTTGCACAGCTATATCATGATCTTCATGAGGTGGTTTATAGGAGATTAGCTGTGTTATCTGCTGGGATTCATATTTTGCAGCTTTGGATATGGGAGCACTTACCAATTAGTCATCCTATATCAGAGCGAGACCGACCTTTAGGGTATCCTTTTGCATGGCAGTACACTAGGATGGTGACACAGCATCACTTGGGTCATTTGGAGTATTGGCGGTGTCAAATTGATGATATGGATGAGGTCTATTGGAGACCATATGTCGATGTTGAGGATTGGAGAGAGGATAGCTTGGAGTTACCGTATATGTTTGCCCCTCGATGGATGATCGGCAAGATCGACTCTATCCTTTAGAGATTTTTGGCAGGTAGAGTACTATGACAGTTTGGACGGATTCAACCTATGCCTCAGGGTTCTGCAGTTTATGCTCAGTCTAGTGCAGAGAGGGCTACTTGGGGACACATGCCTTCATATGATGATGCTATTGAGTAGATATCATGGCTTGGTTTTATGGACTGGGATATGAGGTTACACATTAGAGATGCCGGGGTTACTCAGGAGTATTTGGATTGGTTGATGGAGCATCCTATGCCTCGATTCACAAACCCTGCAGAGCCAGTGCCTGGGAGAGATGATGATGGTGATGGTGTCGGTGGTGGGAGGAGATGCAGAGGTAGACCACAAGGTAGGGTGGTGATTAGACTCAGAGGATGAGTGAGAGATATACAGATACAAGCACCACCTCCTCCTCCTTCTCATCTTGCAGTAGCACAGAGATAGAGGATAGATCGTCAGGACCATGTGAGGGCTGCTAGGCAGGATTCAGTGGCAGGACAGGATATGGGAGTGGGATTACCACAGGCTACCGTGGATGGTTAGGATACAGGTGCACAACAGATGCCAGCAGCTTTTTCTCATGATCAGGGAAAAGCTCCTATAGATACAGGTGATCCTTAGATTACCTATGAGGTTGGTGAGAGTTCTAGTACTGTCTAGCTACGAGTAGATGTGGGAGCATTACAGACAGAGGTATCACAGATGTCTTCGATGATTCAATAGTTAGTATCAGGTTTGGCTCCATTGGTTCCTCTCCTTGTTGCTATGGTTGGTCAGACACCTCTTCAGCTGCCTTAGGAGCCTCCATCACAGTGTCCTCCATAGCCTCCTCTAGGACCTCCTCCCAGTGGTGACAAGAGTTGAGCTATGAGTGCTCTTGTTGATCAGTTATGTATTGAGGTTGAGATACTTGATGTTGTACCATATTCTTGTGACCTTGGTGTCACCTTTCCAGTTGTACTTTGATACTTGTTTGACATTGATGCCCCTATTGATGGGCAATTATAGAGTTGATTTATGATATCATTGTTATACTTGATGCGTTGAGTTTTGAGTAGACATATGACATGAGGACATTTATGATCTTTCCTATTTTTTACTTGATGATATATGAGATTACCTTTAGATGCTGCTATATGTGTTTATCTAATGCATTTGTTTTGGATGGATGTGTCTATGGATGCAATGTGTCTTATGTATGATATAGATAGATGGATGCATTTCTTTCTTCATGTATGGGTGCAATTTTTTTTGTTTTTGATATGTTATTTTCTCATGTATGCAATCTGTATCTCTATCTAGATGTATGCACATGTAAATGATTATTTCCTTCTTTTCCTCGATGGTATATCTATGTAATGATTAATGATATGGAATGAATGAAAAAAGTATAATCTCATGTTTTTATTGTAGAAAAGATGATATTGAGGTGATGTTGTCCTTGCTGATTTGACCTTGTTGATGATGTTATGTACCCCCTTTTTGATGTGAAATGAAGCCCTTGGGAAAAAAAATGCATGTGCAATTAATCTAACATGATAATGCAATTAACCTTTCTATGAATGCAATTATCTTTTCTATGAATGCAGCTAAGTGTCACTAGCTTTTAGCAAATAAATGCCTTGAGGATATATTTTCATCATTGAGCACTTGGGACCGGAAAATTGATACAATCACCACTACCCACTGACATGATGATATGAATATCGCCTTTTATTGCTCATATGGTAACCTCCGTTTTGCTTTCCCATCGGTCTCGTCGATATGACTATCACTGATTACAAACAATCATGAGAGTACGAATACCGATTTTGTCAGATTCTATGTTGCAAGTGGATTTTGGCATGTAGATATGAAGAATCTAAATATCCAAGGTATCCAGTTGCATAAACAAACAAAAGTTAACTCATTGTTTTATAAGATAATCCTCGATGGTTCTTTGATGACCATGTCTTTAGATGAATTCTCATAAGGCAATGAATCTTCCTCCAAACATTCACTTCATAGTCAAGAAAAATATCATGTCTCCATCATTGCCAATCTAGTTGAAACATCATTGATTAGCTAAAAAGACTTGATAAAAATTGAATTAATGTAAGTAAACAGATTTTTAACCAACTTTTCAAAAGAATCTATCTAGGTGTTTTGCATTTTTTTCTGATCTTAAAATAATATTTCCAAGTGTTTTGATCATGGAATGATGTTTGATTTTTAATCCTGAATAATAAGTCAATTTAGGCTCAAGGATTTGTTGTGGTAATCAACTTCTTGGTTAGTAAACAATGATATCAATCAAAGGTTTACAAAAATCTGATCCCTCTTCTGAAAAATGTTGATCCCTTTTTGCTTGTGACTGAATGTTGCTCGTTTGAATCCTTTTTGAGGTACCCCCTTTCCGATCCATTTTATGCTGCCCCCAAGTGTTTAATGTATTAGTTTTGACAACTTTGGGCAATGCAAAAGGATGATGCTACAAAATGTTATTGTGACTATGTACAAATGACAGATGCAATGAAGGTTTGGACAAATGGGATGATGAGATGCATTATGTACACATGTGACTAGGAAAGAAATGACTTAAGGAAACCAGAAGTGCTTATTGCCAAGTTTTCACCTTTGGGTGCTTTTTTCTTTTCTTTTCTTTTCTTTTCTTTTTTTTTTCTACCGAGGCGCCTATTGCTAGGTTTTCACCAAGGCACTTTTTTCTTTTTCATTTTTTTGTATTTTTCATTTTTTTTTTTATTTTTTTGTATTTTTCCTTATCACCTTGGCGCCTATTGCTAGGTTTTCACCAAGAGATAGTTTTTCAAATGTTTTTGTATTGCTTCATGCTCAATTTTCCACTATTTTTTTGATCTTTCTTCTTTTCCAATGTTTTTGGATTTTCCATTTTCAAATGTTTTTGTATTTTCCATATCCCTTTTCAACTATGTACAATAATTATGATGCTCTCTCATCTGATACTCTTTATACTCTTTCATCTACTTTAGGTGTAGAACCTCTTCAAATGAATGCTATTTATGGGTTCTTGTAACTCTTCACCATTACAATCTGATAACTTATATGTTCCAGTTCCAAAGGATGACACTATCACAAATGGGCCTATCCAATTAGCTTCCCACTTTCCTTTCTTTTCCCTTTCAGCTTGATTTTTGGGATTTTCTCTTAGTACCAAGTCTCCTACTTGAAAAGTTCTTGGTTTGATGTGTTTATTGTAATTGCGTGAAATCCTATTTTGATAAACTCTTAAATGCTCATAAGCTTGAGTCTAGTGTTCCTCTAACAATTCCAATTGTTGCAGTCTAGCAATCCTATAATCCTCATCAATGATTAATCCTCTTAATGAAACCTGTAGAGATGGAATTTCAACTTCTAATGGTAGAACTGCTTCGGTTCCATAGACTAAAGAGAATGGGGTGGCTCCTGTAGGTGTTCTGATACTAGTTCTATAAGCCCATAGTGCGGGATTTATTTACATGTGCCAATCTCTTCCTGATTTGTTAACTGATTTTTTTAATATTTTGAGGATATTTTTGTTCGTTGCTTCAGCTTGTCCATTGCCTTGTGGATAATAAATGGATGACAAATGATGTGTAATGTGGAATGTCATGCAAAGTTCATCAATATCCTAATTTTTGAATTGTTTCCCATTATCCGTGATAATGGCATGTGGAATACCATAGCGGCAAATTATGTGGTTCAATATGAACATTGAAATTTGTTTGCCGGTTGCTGTTGTTAATGGAACTACTTCCACCCATTTGGTGAAGTATTCTGTTGCTGTGATGATATACTTGTGTCCATTTGAAGATGGAGGATGTATGATTCCAATCAAGTCAAAACCCCATTGATAAAAAGGCCATGGTGTAATGAATGGGTGTAATTCTTGAGCTGGTGCATGTATCATGTTACCGTGATATTGACATTTGCTGCATGTCTTCACAAATTGACAAGCATCCTTTTCTAATGTTGTCCAAAAGTACCCTAAATGAAGGACTTTCTTAGCTAGATTAAGACCGCTTGAGTGTGACCCGCAAATGCCTTTGTGGACCTCGCGTAAAGCTAACTTAGACTCTTCTTCCTCTAGACATCTAAGTAACATCCCATCAAGACCCTTACGATACAATGTGTCTGAAAGGATTAGGTAACGGGCAGCTTGGCGTATGAAGTTACATTTTTGGGCATGAGTTTGGTCTACGGGGAGTACTTGGTCTTTAAGGTAAGTATAGATGGGTCCATACCAAGGAGAGTCATGTCCATGTAAAAGAGCAAATTTGGGTGTCAGGAAGGTTGAATGCCGGTTTTACCAACTCTTCCACCAAGAACTCATACTTCTCATTTTGATCTGGTTTTTGTAATAATGAAGCCAATGTAGCCATGGCATCTGCTGCTCTATTCTTTTCTCTTGGAATCTGTTCAAATGTGATCAAAGCAAAGTACTTCTTCCGTCCATCAATCAAGGTTTTATATTTCATCAATGTTATATCTTTGGTATTGTATTCATTATTAACCTGATTGATTATGAGTTGGGAATCCCCATACACTTGTAATTCTGCAATATTCCATTCCAAAGCCATTTTGATGCCAATGACTAATGCCTCATATTCTGCTATGTTATTGGTGCATGGAAATAAGAGTTTATAGGACTTTGGAATGGTGTACCCTTGAGGGGTAACCAATAATATACCTGCTCTAGAACCTCCTCGTGTATAAGATCCATCAAAATATAATTTCCATGTCTTTGCTTCTATGTTGACAATTGCTGCATCTGGAAATTCAATTTGCATGGTTTGTGTAGACTCCATTGGGTTATAAGCTAAATGATCTTCTATCACTTGTCCTTTAATTACTCTTCTATCAACATATTCAATGTCGAATTTACTTAGGATCATTACCCATTTTGCTATTCTACCTGTTAAGGTAGTTTTACTTAGCAAGTATTTGAGAGGATCAATCTTGGAAATTAATTTGATCTTATGCATCAACATATAATGTCTTAGTTTTTGAGATGCAAGGACCACTACTAGACATGCTCTTTCCATGAATGAATAATTTAGTTCATATTTATTAAGGTTCTACTAAGATAGTAGATTGCCCTTTCTTTTCCTTGCTCATCTTCTTGTGCCAACAATATGCCTAGAGACCTTTCTGTGGCTGATATGTATAACAACAGTTCTTTGCCCTTGATAGGTGACATAAGAATAGGTGGGTTTATCAAATAAGTCTTCAAAATAGCGAAGGCCTTATCAAATTCTTCATCCCACATAAATGTAGTGTCCTTGTGTAGCAATCTGGTGAAGGAATGACACTTTTCTGCTAATTGAGAGATAAATCTCCTTATTGATTGAATCTTTCCTTGTAGTGACCTCATTTGGCTAATATTTCTTGGAATCTCCATCTCTAGAATGGCTTGTACTTTTTCAGGATCAACTTCAATTCCTTTTGTTGACACTATATAACCCAATAACTTGCCGGATTGGACACCAAATGCACACTTCTTTGGGTTTAATCTAACTTTGAATTGTTCTAACCGAATGAATATTTTTCTTAGGATTTGTAAATGCTCTTCTCTATTGTGGGACTTTGCTAGAATGTCATCCACATAATCTTCTAAGAAAGTGTGCATCATGTCATGGAAAATAGTTGTCATGGCCCTTTGATATGTAGCTCCAGCATTTTTTAGACCAAAGGGCATGACATTCCAACAAAAAGTACCCCAAGGGCAAGTAAATGCTATCTTTTCTTGGTCTTCAGGAGCAATCTTTATTTGGTTGTAGCCACTAAATCCATCCATTAATGAGTACATTGTGTGACCTACTGTCAGATCCACTATAGTATCAATGCTTGGCAATGGGAAGTCATCTTTGGGACATGCAAGGTTTAAATCTCTGAAATCCGTACACACACAGATAGATTTATCATGCTTAGTGACCGGCACAATGTTAGAGATCCAATCAGCATATGCTATTGTTCTTATGAACCCCACCTTTAACAATTTTTCCAATTCTACCTTGACTAGGAGAGCCACATGTGGGTGCATTTTCCTTAGTTTTTGCTTCACAGGTTTAACTTCGGGTCTAACATTCAGATGATGTATTATGAAATTAGGATCTAGTTTGGGCATATCGGCATATGACCATGCAAAATTTACTTGTTATTCTTGGAAGAATTTGATAAAGTCCTCTCTTTCAAGAGATGTAAGTGATGTAGCCAAGTGTATGACCTTTGGATCTACTTCTGTACCAATGTTAACTTTTTCTATTGGTTCTATAAGAATAGATGACCATTCTTCTTCATGTTCAGGCAAAGTATCCAATCTCTCTTCTAATGGTGCCACAGTTGGGTTTTCACCAATAGAACTTCTCATTTTTTTATTTTTTTTCATTTTTTTCATTTTTTGACTAAGAGATTGGACCCTTGCTATTGTCATTATGTCCACATTGAGTTCATTGGTGAAAGAGGGTTCAACCGCATTGAGATATTGGTTTGTTACTTGGTCATTTGGGAAGTAAAGTAAGTCATGTGGTTCAGTTTGATCCCAATCAATGAGGTCCAGGTGCATCAAAATTAAGGAATTATTGGGTAAGGTATCATCAATAGGATTAATGGACATGACTTCATTTGAGGGTTCATACATTGTATCATTTAGATCTATGATGTGCGCTTCCTCAAGATGATCCATGGAAGCAGGGTCAAAGTCCCCTTCGCTTGAATCCTCGTCAACCTCTATGGGAAACAATGTGGGAAAAGCCACAAGTGGGTTAAAACTAACATTTGAATTTCCATCCTCTGAAGGTGTCCAAAATGTTTCTATCCATGCTCCACTATTAGATGCTTGTTCTATATTAGGCCTTTGAATAGGAGATTCTTCATTAATTGGAGGATCTTGTTTTGGGATTTTTGCATAAGTATGTATAGCAATGACTTCTTTATCTTGACATGACTCATCTAATAAAGTATCCCATTCATAATCCTGAGAGTCATCACTATCTCCTTCGGATTCTAATGCATTTATTTGAGGATGAAAATCATGCATTGGACTTGAACTTTCTCCCTTGTATTGGAAACCTACTCTGGATTTTTCATGACTTGCCCTCCAAATAGGTTCAATAGGTTCTAATAACCCTCTATTTCTTTGGCCTAGGGGTCCTCTTCCTTTGTATCCCATCCTTTGCATAATATCAAATCCTTTCCCATATTGTTCGGTTTGTATATTGACATGCTGAATTCTTTCCATGGGAGTGTCTAAAGTATCATCCTCATCATGATAAAGCCATTGAAGGACATCATCTTCTTCCTTATCCCATGTTGCTTTGCTATCTTCCCTCACAAAATAAGAATTATACTTATGTGGAAGATGTTCTTTTGATGGTTTACCATGTGATTTGGGAGACATGGGCATGTCAAATAGAGAAATTGAATATTCTCCTACCCCTTTTGAACTAATCTTGCATTGTTTGTCAAATTTGTTCATCATCTCACTCATGTATTGGTAATGATCTTCTTTAGCTTGTTCCTTTTCTTCTTTCATAGGTTTATAGATCACTGTCTCCAATTTAGGTGCTAAATATGGACTTTCCATTACATTTTGACCCTCGTAGCTCACTTTTTCCTTGCTCTTAGTTGATGTAGTTGAGCTAGCTTGAAGAGGATTTTGTGTATCTTCATTGGTGATTCTTGGAATAATTCCTTCATGATTATGTGGAATGTATAATTCATGCAAGGGTTTGAGTGCATTACAATATTGGAATGGATTTGAGTCTTCTCCAACTCTGATTTCTTCACCCGTGTATGGGAACTTGATGCATTGGTGGTATGTGGATGGGACAACTTGCATCTCATGAATCCATGGTCTTCCCAATAGGATGTTATAGGTTAATTTCATGTCCAACACTTGACACTTGGTTTCCTTCTTGACTGGTCCCACTTGGATGGGCAACGCAATCATGCCTTTAGAAGCTCTTTCAGCTTCGTCGTAAGCTTTTATGGTGATTTTCTTTGTAGGGTCAATGCAAGACTCAGACAGACCTAAGGATTTTACAAGACTCAATGTGCATATGTTAAGACCAGCCCCTCCATCAATAAGGGCTCTTTTGACTCTATGCCTTTCAATCAAAACCTCTATATGTAATGGCAAATTTTGAGGATGAGTTATAGACATGTCGTCTTGATCAGAAAATGAAAGACAATGAGGAGCCACAAGATGTCCTACCATATTTTGAAACTTTTCTTCCCCTAAGGTAGTAGAAACATGTGTCTCTTCTAAAGCTTTTTCTCAAATCTCTTTATGATTCAGTGACAACTTCAATAACTCTAAGATTGAGATTTGTGCTGGAGTACGTTGCAATTGGTCCACCAAACTATGAGGCCTTGCTGCTGTAGGAGGTTGTTTGACCACAATGTTGGATTGTGGGATACTAGTGTTTTGAGGGACTATCCCTCGTAAAGTCATTCTAGAATTCTGCCCTCTTGTAATGACATTTTTTGCTTCCTTTTGAGGCTGTTCATTAATTATTATAGCATTAACAATATGATCATATGATGGTGCAAAGTTGAGATTATTGGCACTTTGTTTCTTTCCATTTGATGACTCACCTTTATCATGTTTGTAAAAAGGTTTTTTGAAGGCCGTATGATCTTCATTATTTTGGGCTCCATCAATAGTGATTATGTTATTATCTATCAAGTCTTGCACCACAATCTTTAATTGTAGACATTCATTTGTAGTGTGCCCCCGAATCCTATGATATTCACAATGATTCTTAGCATCCCACCAGCCTGGCTTGTGGTCTGGTTCATAAGGCTTAATAGCGGGTAATGTAATAACATTGTTAGCCATGAGAGCCTTTAATGCAGTTTCAAGTGATTCTCCCAAGGGTGTAAAGTGTCTTGAAGGAGTGGGCTTCAAATACTTATCATACTTGCTGTTTTGATCCTTGTTTCCTTGATTATTCTTGTTGGCATTGTTATTATTGTTGGAAGGTGTATTATATGCTTGATTAGTATTATTCATTTGATTTGGTGTCTTTGTAAGGGAAAATGGAATCACCTTCAAGTTGTTGGATTCCACTACACCATCATTAACAATGCCTTTGTTGTTATTTTTTGCAGCATAACGACTATTGTTATTGTACCAACTTTTATTTTGATTGTTGTTATTGTTGGTATTGTTGTTGTTGGAGTTAGAGTTATTCTTATTTTCCTTGTACAATTTCAACTCTCCACTCTTAATCAACACTTCTTCCATTGTAATTCTGTTATCAATCAAATCTTGGAAGGTTTTAGGACATTGCATCCTTAGTCTATAATTTAATTTGCTTCTTAAACCGTTAATAAAGATATCCATTTTTTCTTTTTCCGGTACACTTCTTGGATATCTAGCAAATGCAGTGCTCCATCTTTGCAAGAATGTGAGGAAGGCTTCTCCATCTTGGTGCTTGGTGTTACATAATGTTATCATTGTGACCTCATGTTTGATGTTATAAGAGTAATGAGTCATGAATTTAGAAGCTAATTCTTCAAAGGATTTTATGCTGGATGGTAGTTTTGAAAACCAATCCATGGCTGTTCCTCCCAAGCTTCTTGGGAATAGTCTCATTAAATAGGTTGATTCATGCATGAATTCAAGACTCAATGCACAAAACCCCTAAAGATGATCATGTGGGTCAAATGTTCCTTCATACCTATCATACTTAGGAAATGTAACATTAATGGGAAAAGGCACCATGACCAAACTCTTATTGAATGGAAAAGGACATAATGTTTCAATAGAGAAAGGCTTAGGAGCCCTGTTTTGTTTCAAACTATTGATTTCCATTTGTAATGCTTTGAATTGTTCCCTTATTGCTTCCATAGGGTCTTCTATTTCCTTGGGCTTTAGTTGTTCTATGTCAAAATCTTTAGGTAGCTTTACCCCCATTTGTATCAAGTCCATGAAGTGTTTTTCTTTATCCATAAGCATGGTCTTTTTCATTAATTCTATGAAATAAGGACATTTTCTTGCCTCTAACACTCTTGCAACCATGGCTTCTTCCGCAGTTGGGGGTAGGTTTGTATTATGAGGAGGAAGTAAGTTGTTGCCTTGTGAATTTGCTTCTTGGGAATTAGGATCTCTTCCTCCATTATTAGAATTTCCTTGATTGTTGTTAGGATCCATACCCCCATTCATGTTGTTCCCTTGGTTGTTAGGATCAGTATTTCCTAGGGTGCCACTAAACATCTTGTTAATGTCCTTTGCCTTAGTGGGTTTTTCAATCACTCGTGAAGTAATGAAAGTGTCCTTCGGAAATGGGAGCTCTTCTCCTTTGTAGGTCCCATTTGTTTGTAATGTTTTCTTTATAGAGAGTGATCTTGTAATAACAGGCATGAACAAACTTTAAGGATATGTTGACTTCTTCTCTTGATAAGCTAGTTTTTGGAATAAGGTAAAGGTTTTTGATCAATTTTAAATGGTTTAAAATTTTAATGATGTTTTGATCAATAACTTTGGAATATCTTGTTTGAAAATATAAAAACAATCTCAACACACACATCAATTGGGTACCATATCCCTAGAATGCTCTAATGTGTGTATTTTTGAACGTTTTCACAGGTTGAAACACAAGAATAGCTTCCACGCAATCTACCTAGCACATAATTGGTTCGTAAACATGGCTCTAATAGGTAGTTTTGCTATTTTATCGTTATGTAGTAAGTTTTCTGTTCAAAATAGATCTTAGCCTTTCATCCCCCAAGTATGTTAAGGGGCTTCCCAGACGCACCAAAGCACGATTTTGTGCAATCTGTTAAGACTACTAGAGGAAGTTTGAAAGAGCTAAAATCCTTTTTGTCGTGCACACCATTAAGGATACACGTGTTTCATTTTATAGTGGGTCAGATTCTCATGGCAAAAGCAAGTGTATCCCACTTTGGGCTGTCCCTCTCACCGACCCTTTTAAGGCAATCTTGGGAGGCGAGCCCACTAAGTTTTAAACATGTTCATTTGAAAGCATGAAAAGTGGATTTGGTAGAGAAAGTTTGGAAATTTGATTCACTCAAAGAGTGAAGAGCATATCCCTATTGCTTTTCCCTTATCCCAAACACTCACAATCAATTTGCTTATTTTTCAACCCTATGACAAAGGGGTTCTTAGAATTGAAGTGTTTATTCATTCCCTTTTATGATTAAACTATGTTTTGAACTTTGAAATGCCACAAGCTACGAGAATGTGCAAGCTTGATGAGAGAAATACCTCAAACGATGCTAGCAAAGGCTAGGTGCATTTTTAAGTAGTAGATTTCTCATTTTTCTCTTCAAATCCTTCCCTTACCTTAATGAAACGTTCTCTCCACCAGCAAGTTAGTCAGCACAATACAAACAAAGTGAGGGGAAACCAAAATCAAAGCTTAGAATGATATAGTTGATTATGCTTTTGATTCTTTTTACCAAAATACTTGCAAAATTCTTACAAACTTAAGGACTAAACTCCCAATTTAATGATACGTATTTCTGTTTGTAAGCATCTACAATAGCAATGTATTTAGCATATAATTCTACCTCCTTTTCTAAATCATTGTTGAGAACAAAAGTAGAGTGTACCTGGTTTTCCTTTCTTATCCTCTTAGAGATCAATTTCTCCTCTAAGTTATGCCTTCTCTCTAGTTTTTGAACTTTCTTATGACAGACCATACTCTTGAGACAGAAAAAAAATGACCGTGAAGTCAGAATACAGTCATCATTTTAACATTTTTGATAAAATATAGAAAATACAGCCACATGACATTATCCAGACTATAGGCGAGATAAAATTTAACAAAGATGTGACTACTTTAACTGCGAGCATCACCTTAAGGGGCTCAAGCGAGATTAAAATAACCAGGTGAAATATCAAATTTTATACAAGCGTGAAATCTTTACCAGATGCGACAACAGTGATTATTCTGATAAAATATAAATGCTCAGTCAGGCGACATTGTCTATACTGAATGTGAGATCTAATTTAATAAAGATGTGATTACTTTAACCACGAGCGTCACCAAAAGGGGCTCAAGCGAGATTAAAATAACCAGGTGTGATATCAAATTGTACCTACGCATGAAATCTTTATTGTACGTGACAAACTAATATGAGAAAAGTGATATTTCATTAATCAAAGGTGACATTTAAAATGAAGGAAGCGAGAAATTAAATGGATAAGGCAGAGTACTCCCTTCACACCAGGCGTAAAATGATTCCTCAGCTGTGGCTTTTTAATTCTGATCACGCGACATTTAAATGACCAAAGGCATCAACTGTTTGTCCAAAATGCGAGAGTTTAATTTCTGACTGCGTGATTTCTTTCACCAAAAGCGTGATTCTGCAGGCTAACAAGCGTAAGAGTTCAGACTGTAGGTGATATTTTAATTTTCATCCATGACATTTCTTTGCTTTAGGTGTGACTTCTTGACTGGCAGGTGTGATTTCTTTTCTATAACCTGCAAATAGTAAGCAAATTTATGCAATTCTAGCCTAAATTTTGCAAATAATGTGAAAATAATGATGAATTTGAGGCCTAGGGCCCCACGGTGGGTGCCATTTGCATGTGAGTGATTTACACCTTCATGAAATAACAAGATTTAAAAGACAATTACACTATTCAAAGAAAACTAATCTAAATAATGCATAATTAATCTAAATATCTCATGGATCTCTAAAATAAAGTGGTAAATGAGGCTCTCAGCTATGATCCTCACTAGTGACACTCTAAAGATGAGAATTAAGCTATATGATATGAAAATTTAGATCTATTCTATCAAATTCTAGCTCTATTTGATGAACAATCTACTATGATCAATGAAATTTAAGCTAATTAGCAATGACAAATGATAAGTGAGTGATATGGATGCAAATTGACAGAGCTTTGCTGCAATTCAAAGATATGGAGTGGATGATTTATGCTTCTAAATGCCTTCAATATATAGGATTTTCCCAAGGGTAGGGGGTAGAGTGAGATAACCATGGTTATGCTTGGGTAAGGTCAATTGGCTTTGCTTTGTCCATAAATGGGGTGACAAGGAGGGGACAATCATTTAAATGGTTTCAAAAGGCTGGACCATTTCAACAAAAGTGAGTGATTTGTGTCCATTTTGTCTCCTTTTTGCTTTGTTGAGGGAAATTAGTATTTATTAATTAATTAAAGTAATTAAATTTAGCCATGAAGGGTAAGATGTTTATTTTGATTTTTCATTTCAACAACTATGTCATTAATTGAATTTAATCAATTTCGTAGTGTTTTTCCCCTTTTCAAGCTTTATTTAATCATTTATTTGATTTAATTGAATTTTCCTTTGTTTTGAATTGCCTTTGTTCCATTTATTGATTTTTCATGCTATTTGATGATTTTATTGCACCTTTTGATTGATTTAAGCCTTTTGCCAATTTTTCGTGTCTACACATATCAATCATCAAGTGTATCCTTCTCCTTAGTATTTTACTTAATCAATTCCTCTTCATCAATCATCAAATCAATCATCAGGTATTTTTCATATACTATCCTTCTCCCCCATTGACATCAATAACAAAGTAAACATCAATATGTCAATCCAATACAAGATCAAATGTCAAAAGACACTATTCATAAAATACTTTCACAAGAGTCCTTCATGACTCCTCTCAAAACACACATACTCCCCCATAGAGGAAGTATCAACATACAGTCCAGAAAGGATAGTGTTCTTATACTACTGGACTGATGCAACTTTCTACATCACTATCAAAAGTAGGTTGGGGCATAACCCCAAGCATACCTTTCAAGTACTCAAATGTATCTTTAGGTAGGGGCTTTGTAAATATATCTGTAATCTTCTCCTTTGTACTTATATACTCAAGTCTAACTTCCTTTTTTGCAACTTTCTCTCTTACAACATGATATTTGATCTCTATATGTTTTTTTTAGAATGCAACACAAGGTTCTTAGACATACTTACTGTACTGGTGCTATCACAGTGTATGATAATAGGCTCATTGAACTTGATTCCAATATACTTCAACATTTTTTTCATCCATTTTATTTAATTACAATTATTTTCTACTACCACATATTTTGCTTTTGCTATTCTCTGTGAGATACAATTTTGTTTCTTTCTTAGCCAAGAAACCAATCTTCCTCCAAGAAAAAATGCTCCACCACTTGGGCTCTTTATTTCATCAACACTACCTCCCTAGTCTACGTTTGTATATGCACATAGGGTAAAGTCATCTGATTTATCATACCACAACCCATAGTCAGCCGTACCTTTCAAATATTGAAATATTCTTTTTACTGCTGCATAATGTGACTCTTTAGGATCAGCTTGAAATATTACAACAATTCCAACAACATGTGATATAATTGGTCTTGTATGAGTTAAATACTGCAAACCTCCAATCATGGATCTTTATTGCTTGTGTTCAACTACAGGAGTTTCATTTGTGCTAGATAACTTATGGCCAGTTCCCATAGGTGTGACAACATGCTTACAATTTTCCAAACCAAATCTATGCAACAATAAGTCTTTCAGATATTTTGTTTGAGATAAGAAAATACCATCACTATTTTTCACTATTTGTAATCCTAAAAAAATTTTCATTTCACCAATCATGCTCATTTCAAATTTTGTCTTCATTTCATCAACGAATTTATCACTAGCTTCATCTTCACCTCCAAAGATAATATCATCAACAAAAATAAATACAATCAATAAACCATTCTCAATCTCTTTCAGATATAAATTACTATTTGCGGTGCCTTTAGAAAATCCTAATTTTACCAAATATTTGTCCAATCTTGCATACTATGTTTCTAGTTGCTTGTTTTAGTCCATATAAATCTTTGTTCAGTTTACATACCATGTCTCCTTCTTGAGTCAAAGGAAAACCTTTAGGCTTCTCTATTCAAAAATGTTGACTTCGCATCCATCTGATACACTTTGAATTTCTTATAAGATGCATAATCCAAAAACATTCTTGCCACTTTAATTCTTGCAATAGGTGCAAATGTTTCTTCATAATCAATTCCTTCTTGCTGTGAGTATCCTTTACATACCAATATTGCTTTGTTTGTTATAAATTCTCCTTGTTCATTCATCTTATTTCTAAAAACCCATTTAGTTCCTATAACATTTTTTTCTTTAGGCCTAGGGACCAACTCCCAAGTTTTGTTCTTTTCAATTTGATCTAGTTCTTCCTTCATTGCTTGAATCCAATTATCACCTTTACAGGTTTCATCAGTAGTTTTAGGTTCAAAATTAGAAATCAAACATAGTTCTTCTTATACCTTATTTCTTGTCATAACTCCTTTTTCTTTGCTCCCAATAATCTAGTCAATAGGATGATTCCTCATTAGATTCTTATTAGGTGTCACTGTCTCAGTTCTTTCTTCAATTTTGTATTTTGGTCTCAGTTCTCCTCTTATTTCCTCAATCTAATTCTCATTATGCAAATCACTGTCAGTTTCATAAAAAAATTCAACATTTTCTTTATCAACTCTAGGGCAAACTTCTTCATCTCAATCATAATCAAGTATTATTTCCTGAATTTTAAATTTCTCATCAACTTTAACATTTGCGCTCTCAACAATAGTCTTATTTATTTTATTAAAACATCTATAAGCTTTTATTTTCAATGAATAACCAAGAAATATACCTTCATCACTTCTTGAATCAAACTTACCAATGTCATCATCTCTCTTAATATAACACCTACTTCCAAAAATCTAAAATACTTAACTGATGGTGCATGTCCAAACCATAAATCATAAGGTGTCTTATATGTGTCTGCTCTAATTTGTATTCTATTTATTGTATATACTTTTGTATTTACTACTTCTCTCCAGAATGTCTTCGCTATATCATTCTCAAATAACATAGCTCTTTCTGCCTCAATCACTGATTTGTTCCTTCTTTCTACAATACCATTTTGTTCAAGTGTTCTAAGGGCTGAAAACTATCTCTTAATGTCATTCACTTCACAAAAAGTATTAAATTCTTTTGAAGTAAATTCTCCACCTCTATTAGATCTCAAACATTTTATCATCATTCCTTATTCATTCTCAAATTTTTTCTTAATTAATCTAAACTTGTGAAAGGCTTCTGATTTTTATTTAAGAAATTCTATCCACAACATTCTAGTAAAGTCATCAATAAAAATAATGAAATAACTTTCACCATAGAATCTTCTAATCCTTGTGAGACCACTCAGATTTGTATGAATGGTTTCCAATTTTGTTGCTGTGGTCAACTTCTTACTGGGAATTTTTTTTTCTTTTCTTCTTAGCCATAAAACATTCTTTGCATATCATGTTAGTAGGTTTCATAATCTTAGGCAAATCTCTTATTGCAAATGTAGTTCTTTCTTTCACGATGTTATCAAATTTTATGTGACAAAACCATTTGTGCCATAACCAACTATCATCAATTTTAGTAATCAAACACGTCATCTCAGTAGGATTCAATTGAAATACATTACCTCTAGTTCTTGATCCTTTTCCAATCATCTTACCATTCTTATCCTTGATCACACAAGTCTTCTTAGTAAACCAAAATTGATATCCCTTATCAACTAACTATCAGTGTTAGTCTTTCCATCAAGAGTAATAGATCCTGTTCCCTTTAACAAGAAAGGTGCATTGTTTCTGACTCTAATAATTCCTCCATCATAATTGTTAAACTTTATAAATTCTCTCATATCTCCAGTCATATGATGTGAACAACCACTGTCTATAATCCAATTAGTTTTCTTTTCAACTTGAGAAACTAAATCTTTTTCTTCTCTAACTTGAGTTTCAGAGTTTTCTTTTTTTATTGCTACAAATCCTATGTCATCAGTTTCATTGTCACTTTCACTTAAGATTTTCTCAATGCTAGCCTCAAATTATTCATCATTAGCATAATAACATTCTCTAGACCTTTTAGGTTTAAATTTCTTCTGATATTTATTTACTCTCTTAGGGCATTTAGATGCGAAATGACCATATTCTTGACATGTCCAACATTTAAAGATTTTCTTACCTTCTAGTTCTCTTTTCACAACAAAGGAAATTCCTTCCTCAATCTTTCTATCTTCTTTACTCTTAGATCTATTGCTATTGGCATAATCTCCACTAACACTTGTACTTCTTGACAAAGTAGGGCAAACACTAAGTGCGTTGAATGTTTTTTCAATTCTAGGCAAATCTCCAGACTTTCTCAAGCCTATCTCTATTGCTTCTAATCTTCCAAGAAGAGTTTCTCTAGAAAAAAATTCAGTATAAGGTATAACTTGTTCAATCATCTGGACTGTCTGCTTAAAAATAGGGGTCAATGTCTTTAAGATCTTCCATATAATTTCATCTTCAGTTTTGTTTCCTTCACAAGATTTGATACCTACAACAATCTCTAATATCCTACCAATATAAATTCTAACAGATTCATCTTCCATCATGTTTTCATCTTGAAATAAACATATCCAATTCTATAATCTAATTCTCTTAGCATGTATATCACCTTCAAAAGTAGATTGTAAAGCTAACCAAATTTCATGAGATGTCCTTAGATTTTTTACCTGACTGTATTCATTCTCAGGAAGAGATAACAAAAGTTCTTCTCTATAAAGTATGTTACACAAAAATAGATCTCTTTCCTTATCAGTGGAATCTTCAATTTTTTCTTCTTCAATGATAGTCTTTTCATTCTATGTAATCAACCAATATCCTAGTCCTAAACATAGAAGATGCATCTTCATGTTTTATTTCCAGCTGTCATAGTTAACTCCATCAAAATTAGGAATTTCTTTTTTTAAATGACTCGCCATAGATATCCTTAAGTTGTTAAAATTTTCCTTCAAGGACCTTCTTCTATAATACCAATTGTTAGAAAGTAAAGTCCACCAAGATAAATGAGGGGGGGGCGGGGTAAATTAGTTATCAAATAAAAGAAAATTATAATAGCATTATTATATTTGAAGCATGTATTCAATATAAACAACAACCATAGAAAGGTAAACATTCACAATGACACAAGATATGTTAACTAGGGAATCTCTTGATCAGAGAGTAAACCCTTGTGGGGATCATACCCAAAAAAGATGTACTAATATGAAAATTCCTTGTGAGAGGATGGACTTTTTTAGGAGCCTTATGAAATACATTCAGTACATATCAGTCCTTGTTAGGAGACTTTGAATCCCTATAAAAAGATTCTAACCCTGTTAGGAGTTAAGGAAGGTAGAAGGACCCACTATCCAAACAGCTTCAGGGGAAAGATCACTGAACTCACAGTCCAACTAATCTCTATATTATTTGAATAGAATAATACCAATAATTATTGATCTTAGCAACTTATCTTCACTCCTTTATCTATGCCAAAACCACACCAAATACTTTACCAGATCTGCTCAATTTGCATATCCTCTTACAACATCAACATCATCATATCCTTCTTTTTATTTCTCAACTAATTTTTAATCAAGGAAAAAAAATCCTTCCTTTATACTGCACTCAAATAATTTACAATAGAGTTAGCCAACTAGGCTTAACCAATTACAAAATACAAATCATTACACATTACATAATATTTCATAGCCACATAAAACTATCGGCTTCCAAACTTAATAGATCTTCACATGTGTGACCTATGACTATGTTGTCTCATCCAGGTCACCTCTGAAATTTCTTCAACCTTTGTACAACTTTTCATGTCCATATTCTATCCTAGTTAGGAGATATAATACGGTTATCACAAGCAGCTTCTCAAGAACACTATTAGAATATTGTTTCCACTAGATTACTCATAACTGTCACAAATAATTGAATTTTTGTATGTGCTCTTAATGATAATCTATGGAAAAAATAAAGAATAATTCCTCAATGCTGCATATCTTGATCTACAATTCTCCACGTGTGCTAATTCAAACACTTTCTGCTTCTCTGCTAATCTCCAGTAGATCAATGTGTTGTCATAAATGACAAACATAGTCATGAATGCAACATACAACTGCTACAGAAATACTCAAATACTCCCCCATAGGAAATATTTAGCATTCATTCCTAACAAATGGTGTAAGTGGATTGATGCATGCATTTCAAGAGCTCAATTCTCATTTTTAATTAATGGTTCACCTACTGGATTCTTTGCACCTATTCAAGGGATTTGTCAAGGGGACCCATTATCAACATTCCTCTTCATCATTATGGCTGAAGCCTTGAGTAGAATTATAAATTTCCATCATGATAATGAGGTTTGTTTTGGAGTTCCTATTTTTGGTTCTCCCATGTCAATCACACATTCACTCTTTGTAGATGACACTCTCTTATTTGGGCACTCAAATATTCAAGAGGCTAGGCTAATTAAATTAGTTTTAAATCTCTATTAAGAGGAATCAGGTCAAAATATTAATGCTATTAAGTCTAAAATTTACCTTTTCAACACTAATGAAGAGGCATCTACCAAACTTATTGATATTTTTGGATTTCAACTAGAGAATCTGCCCTCTACATATCTTGGTGTTCCTTTTGTCATGGGAGCTAACAAATCTTCTTATTGGAAATCTGTTATAGACAAAATTAAAAGAAGAATATCTTCTTGGAAATTTCAATGGATCTCTATATTTGAAAGAATAATTTTCATAAAAAAAATTCCTATCAACAATCCCAAATTATTATATCTCATTCCTCCAAGCTCCCAAGTTAGCAATTCTTCAAATTGAGAACTTGATTAAAGAATTCTTGGGGAAAGGCAATATAAATGGAGAGAAAAATATTCCTCTTATCTCTCTTAAGGATATGTCATCTGGTCTAATCATGGGGGTGGAGAAGTTTTTGGTTTATCCATGAGGAGCAAAGCTTTTGGGGACAAATTGGTTTGGAGAATGTACAAGTATCCACATACTAAATGGTGCAAATTGTCATAGGAAAAGTACTTAGATAACAATGATCCTATAATAATTTTAATGGCCCTTGACCCTCCGAAGGGATCAGCTATTTGGGATTTATTATTGATTCTAGAGATATAATTCTTAGGTATGTTTCCTGGAAAGTTAATAATGCTGAAGATGTTAACTTTTTGATAGATTCTAGGAATGGATTTCCCCCTCTATTACATAATGAAGACTTAGCAGATGTAGTTCAAAATTTTACTAATAATTGGGGTACAAAGATAATTGATTATGTATCATTAGTTGATTAATTCATTTAGGTAAAGATATTTGGAAATATCCCTCAATATTTTCCATCTCCCCCTATCTAGTGTTTTGTTTTAATCAAATTTTGTTGGAAAGGATTGTTTTCATTTATAAAAAACAAAGACACCCTATTTTGGGCACTAGCCAAGGATGGTTGGTAGAATATAAAAGGGGGATATCAATATATTCATGTGAATTACATACATAATAAAAAACATAGATCATTTGTTTTTTTTTTCTATAATTCTTTGATGCTTTCTAAGGCAGGATGTTTTGCATGGTTGGCCCTCATAAAATGAATCCTTACTAGTGATAGACTTAAAAAAATCAACATTGCACAACCCTTCCAATGTTTCCTATAAAATGATCATCTATAAAATATTGACCACCTTTTCATCAATTTATCTTTTTCTCAAGCTTGTAGGCACTATGTTATGAATAAGCTAAATTTGTCCTTACCACTACCACTTACACTTTGGGGACTATTTCAATCCTAGCCTACTCTTTACTCCAAGTCAATGTTCTTGGCCATATGGAAGTGTGTTCCCTCATCTATAATTTTGGATATCTAGTGGGAGAGGAATAAGAGGATATTTCACCAAAAATCATGTCCCCTGGTTAAAGTCCTTGATTGTTCGGACAAATCCATCATGAAAATTGTGAATGTAGATGCTCAAAGTTTCAAAGGTAAGAATATTTTTACTTCAAGGGACAAAATAATTATCTTAGATTAGAAGGGATTGGTATTCCCTTCTTTACCTTCTGATCCTATTTGTCATTCCAATTCATTTTCTATTAGAGAAATATTAAGTGGTTCCCACCCCACCCTGATCAAGTCAAGATAAATTTTGATGGCACATCTAAGGAAAATTTAGGCAAATCATGGATTGGAATTTGTATCAAAAATCATCTTGGTCGTATTTTGGCTCTCAAATAAGAAACCATTCTAGATGGCACAAACAACATGGTAGAGGGTTTGGCACTTCTCCATGGATTAATCCTTGCTAAACAATTAGGTTTTAACAAGGTGCACATCGAAGGTGAATCATTAATGATTATAAATGGTTGCATCAACCAAAAGTCTCATTCTTGGAAAATATGATATATACTCAAATAGATTTGGGAAATATTAGCTTCATTGGAAGATTTTTATTTATCACAGTCCTATAGAGAAGGCAATAGACTAGCTGATATGCTAGCCAATATGGGGTTTTGGGAATTAATTTGGATTCCTCAATGAATTGCATTACCTTGGTCAATTTTCCTAATCTAAATTATATCATAGACTCTGAGAGTGTTATTCATTGTTCTTGATGGGTTTTTTACTAGTAGAAGAGGGATATTGATGCTTTTCTTCAAAGTGTTATTGTTGTTCTCCAAATTTTTTGAAAGTTCCATGGTAGTTCTTGAAGTTCCATGATTTTTCTTTAATATTTTGACTATTTTTCCAAAGGTTCCTTGGCTATTTCATAGAGGATTTTAACTATTTCAAGGTTTTATCATTGTTTTTGAAGATGATGTTCATTGTTCTTCAAGGTTTATGACTATTTACGAGAGAGATATTTTCTTTTCTTTAAAATCATTATGAAAGTTTTTCAAAGTTTGAAGTATTGTTCATCTTCAAAGAATGGGCATTGTTCTTCAGAGATTTCTTTTTGATGTGTACAAGAAGTACCTTTATAGGATTATTTTATCACTATTTAGATCAAATTAAGCTAAAATACAATAATTAGGAATCTATTTAATGAAAATAGTGACAATAAACATTCTATAGATCTATATTTAGATATGCTAATGCAAAGTCTCAGCATGCCTCCATTAGTGACATCTCTAAAATGAGAATTAAGATAAATGATGATACAAATTAAGCCAATTTAAATCAAAACTATGCTCAATTATGTTAAAAATGCTCTAAACTCAAATTCACTATAACTTTGATGCAATTCTTAGATGTATGAGGATCGTTTTCTCTTGATTTTTGCCTTCTATTTCTAGATTTTAGCAATCATAGGGGGTGGAGTAAATTTGATCATGATTGAATTAAGGTTTAGTCCATGGTTTCAAATATGGGGATAATTTAAATATTTTATCCTCAAAGCTTGGGACAATGAGACAAAATGGGTGGTCAATATGCTCTCTCCTTATAAATGATTGAGATTCAATGTGGCTTTGATCCATGTGAGTCCAATCCTTAATTCCTATTGGTTGAGGTAATTCCTCCCATGTGGTGGGTGAGAGAAATTAGGAATTAATTAATTAAATTTAATTAATTTCTTTAGCCATGTGTACCCCTTGAATGGGTTAAATTTGATTTTAATCCAACTATACAATTAATTAGATTAATTACACAATTAATATTGCACAATTTAGTTCTTTTGGCTTTTGATTTCAATTAATATTATATTTTGGCTTGATTGTAATTAATGCATCAATTTCTCCTTAGTTGCTCCCTTGGTTTGATCTTGACAATTTTTAGGTGTCTACAAATGCCCCTCTTTGAATCAATGTGTGAAGCGCATTGGTTTAAAACATGTCCGATATCCTGATGCAGGTTCTTGATTACCTAATGTTTGATTTGATCTCAATGATTGATGCAGATTCCTTAATGAAACTCTGATTGATTGATGTTCTCGATAGTCATTATGATGGTGAAATTTTGATATGATGCCTGATTTGACCTGATTTACTGATTTTGATGCCCCACTAATGAATTCAAAAACATTACATTTAATGATCGTACAATTGATTTTGATTAAATCGATGATGATCCAAGTACATCCCCCTCAAAAATGAAATGAAATGTGTTTTTGGTGAATTTTTTTGCATTTTTTAATGATTTTTGTTCAATATTTTTGAAATTGCATTGATTTTGATTTCATTTTTTATAATGTTTTTAGAGATGAACTGATGAGAAACACCCCTGATTTGGTTAATTTGGTGATTAATTTCATCCCCGGTTCAATTTTTTGCTAAATAGGCCCATTTTAGGTCAAATAGCTATATATAGGGGTAAAAATCCAAATTTACTATTCATTTTCACCTTCTCATTTTGACTTTTACCCTCTAACCTTCTTGATATTTCACTAATGGTGGTCCCCTACAAAGAGCACAAATTTGAGCGTGGATGCCAATATCAACATCCTTTGGACTACAGACCTCCGTTGAGTTCTTCTAGAAACCTCTTTCATCAATTTATGCCATTTTTTCTAAAATTTTTAGCTTTTTTAGACAAAAATATATTTTTTCCCCAAATTTATGAAATAGCACATTCACATCCGTGCTAGGAAATAGTGCGTATCAAATTTTGAGTAGCGCATACAAACACAAACCCTAGGTTAGGTTTTGGCATCCAATCTGTTCTGTAGCACGTATAATAAGACTAGCGCGATCAATAATTTATGTAGCGTGTATGATGATATTCAGTAGCGCGCACAAAATTTAGTAGCACTTACAATTTGTTTTAGCACTTATAACCAATATTTCAGCGTGTTTAATCAATTAAATAACACTTTTGCATTTTAGTGCATACAATCCCTAGAATAGTGTGTACACCCTTTTTTAAGTGTTTTTGCAATTTTACCGAGTCATCTAGTTTTGAATGATTTCCTTAATCAATCAGAGCCTGAATGATGATTCCTATGATGAAACAAGTTGTTTGGTGTCATTTTTTATCATGTTATGATGAATGCTTGATTGTCAATCCTGATTGGTTGGTTTGATTATGATGATGAATTTTTCATTCTCTTTGAATAGAATTAGGAAAATTGATGATGATTTTGATAGAATAGGATGTTGATTGACTTATGATGATTCAATGTTTTGTGATGTGATTAATGATTCAATATTACTTGATTTTGTAGGATCCCCTTCGGAAGTTAGTTGTCTGAAGGTTATATCTATGACTGCTCGACATGGTAGAGGATCTTACAACTCAGGAGTGTCAATTGATGAGGTAATGTGAGCTCTCTTTCTTATTAGACATACCTCAATTTCAAGTGAATTGAGGGTTATTAAATGCTATGGTGGAGCGATGGCACTCAGACCATAATACCTTTCACCTTCCATTAAGGGAGATGACTATCACTCCCGAGGATGTATACCCTCTACTCTGTATCACTACACACTGAGATATTATTTATTATGATTAGGTATATGATGGTACTATATAGACACCTCTGTTTGGAGATCTAACTATTGATGACAATAGCATTCTGTGGGCTCAGTTCACCTCTATCCTAGTACTTTCTACTATCCTTTGTGTTTTGATTGGTGGTTTCCTACTTCCTGATTGATGGGGTCATGATTTTTCTATGGGCCGGGGCTGTATTTTGGAGGATATGATCGGTCATTCTCAACGATTCAATTGATGATCTTGTGTATTAGAGAAGCTATATCATGAGTTGCATGAGGTTGTGTATAGGTGTGGTGCTACACTTTTTGCTAGTGCAGTTCTTCTACATTTATAGACATAGGAGCATCTCCCAATCATTTATCTAGTGGTTGTGCAATAGAGAGATCTTGGTTGGTCGTTCATGTATATTTATGAGGGTATGGATGTCTAGTCTCATCTAGGTAAGCTTGACTATTGGTGTCACATTATTGATGATTTGGATTATGTTACCTAATGACCTTAGTTAGGTTGCAATCCATGGGATGAGGATGCCACAGATCTTCCTTTCATGTATATGCCCTGATGGATGATAGGTCACAATCCTTTTATCATTGAGCAGTTTTGTTTATACCGATTTCTCTTACAGTATGGCTATATCTAGGGTATGCCACAAGGCTTGGCATTATACGCTAGAGTACAGGTTTAGAGGTCTCTCTTGGGTCCTCAAACTAATTACCAGGTGGCAAATGATGAAATCATAGGCCTTCCATATCTAGCTTGGGATATGTGGGAGTATATTGTTGATGGAGGTATGACAAATGATTATGCACAGTGGTTCATTTAGAACCCATTCCCCATATTTACTGATCCTACAAGGCCTATTCCTGGAATTGATGAGAGGTCTAATGATGCTGATGGCAGTGATGGGGGAGGTAGAGGAGGCGATAATCTTGATAGGATGGTAGAGCCAAACAAGGTGGGAGGGTAGTGATTCATGTTGTTGTTGCCCCTATACCTACCAGAGGTGGAGTTTGGATGCAAGGTGGTAGGGTACAGATGAGAGGAGGACCACTTTGAGCCCTTCATCAGATCAGAGTGGTTCTTGGGGTCATCATAGAGCTCAAGTTTTTAGGAAGGTTTCCCCATAGGTTTCTGCATAGGTTGCTCCTCAGGTTGGTCCTATTCCACTAGGTCCTCTAGTTCCTCTAGTACCACCTGTACATGTAGCACCAACTCCATAAGATCCTAATAGATTTTCTCATGATGTGAGATCTTTATAGGATGATGTATCTCAGATGATACAACAAGTGACCCAACTTAGTACAATGATGCAAACATTTATGGCTGTTATGGATCAACATTGTTTATAGCTAGCCTAGTTCTAGCTGAGGTCTAGGTACAGGTCTAGATGGTTCAGGCACAGATGGAGCTGGTGGGAGTGCCGGTGCAAGTTGTAGTTCCAATTGATCATATTATATGCACACTTTTATTGATGTACCTTGTATTCTAAGTTTTGATTGAGACTTGTATACTAAAGTATTCTTTTGGAAGATTCTGCATTTATTGATGGACATTTGTTATTATGGACTTTGATTATCTAGACTTTGATTATACCATAGACTTTACTTTATATGATGTCATCATGTGTTGGATTTATTTTTATGATGCTTATGATATGCAGTTCTATAAGATCCTACTTATATATCCTTTATTTTTTTTATGCTTTTTAGATGTAAAATTGATATGAATGCACATACTATGCTTACTTAATTTGGATGGATGTCTTACTTATGACATAGATTAGATGAATGCACTTACTACATGCTTTAATGATTATTCTCTAATAATTGGATATTTAATACTTTAATGTGTTCTAATGAAATGCAATGCAATGCAATGGATAAATTTAATGCTTTAATATTTAATGAAATTTAATATTTGATGGATAATGATTAATGATGAGATGTATAATGCATTAATATGATTACTAGTTTAAATGATAATGAATAATGCTTAATGATGGACTTAATGCAATTATATGATGATTTTAATGAATAATGATTAATGTAGGCTAACATAATGGTGAATGAACCTAATGGATAATAGATTAATAATGCAATCAATAATGCTTATGACATTTAACCTAATGGATGCAATATCAATTAATGAATAATGAATTAACCTAATGGAACTTAATGATTACTGATTAACATAATGCACCTATTATAATCAATGCAATCTAATGATTAAAGATAATAGTTAATGAAATTTAATCTAAATAAGATGCACTTAATCTATGATGCATTTTTTATTTTGATTTTTCAATTTCCAACACATTCAATCACATAAAGTAATGATGAGTTTATTTTCAATTTTAGTTTAACTCCACCCCTTTTTATCTTTAATAACCACTTTTGAGAAAAGGATTTATGCAATCTAAATTCCTTCAATCTAGTATGGATGCAGCTAGCTATCACTATTCAGAATTAGGATGCTTATTTTCATCATCGAGTATTTTGAAACCTGAAATTGGTACAATCCTCACTGGTTCAACCATGATAATATGAATACCTTTTTCCTTTTGAGTTACATGCCTAAAGCTGATACAACTGTCACTAGTTAGATTCAACCATGATAGTATGAATACCGCTTTCATCAGATTCAATATTGCAAGTGGATTTTGGCATTATGATATGGAAAATCAAAATGTCCAAGGTATCTTGTTGCATAAACAAATAGAGATCTTGGTTTCACCATATGTACATGTCCTTAATGATTCTTTGATGATCATGTCATTAGAGAAATGATACATATCTTAAAACCTTGATCTTAGAACACTCATGCAGAAATCAAGAAAATATCATGCTTTTATAATTGCTTATCTACTCCAAGACTTCATCGATTTGCTAAAAAGACATGATTTCACCAATCAAGTAATCACTTAGAAAAAATTGCACTATTTTTCAAATCCATATTTCAAGTAGAATTTCATCCATTTCATATTTGATTGTTCATTTTAAACCTGATAAAGGTAAGGTCATTGTGAGATCAAGGATCAAAAGCTTTTCATTGTGAAATCATCGTTTGGATTAGGACTTGAATCGATCATCTAGGTGTTATGCTTTTGATTGGATGCATTGATTTGTGTCAATCGATATCTATTTGATGAATCCTTCTTTTTAATTTAGGATAAATTTGCCCCGAGTTTGATTTCATTGCGTTGTTGGACTTGGACACTTTTCAGATCTATGATGAAATCCTTAGGTATTTTGCAAATGCAACTATGGGATTTATTATGCAATTTGTACAAATGTTGGCGAATGCAATATCTACAAGGATGGATAGGAATGATAATTGACTTGACTTTCAATGGTGTCTGTTTACCAGGTTTTCATCGATTTAATTTATTTCTCTTTTTCTCTTTTGTATTCTTTTTTTTTCTACCAAGGCGCCTATTTGCTAGGTTTTCACCAAGGCACTTTTCTTTTTTTTTTCATTTCTTTTTGGATTTTTCTCTTTTTTGATTTTTTTTTAATCATCAAGGTGCCTATTTGCTAGGTTTTCACCAAGACAAGATTTTTTTGTACAGGGTCATTTTTGAATGTTTTTGGATTTCTCCATGCTCAATTTTCCATTTTTTAAAAATTTCTTTAGGATCACTTTTTGTTTTTTTTGTACTTTTCTATTTTTATGATTTTTTTCTTCTTTCTTTTCTCATGATCATTTTCTATTATTTTTGAATTTTTTTAGGATCACTTTTGACTATACAAAATAAATAGGATGATTTTCCATATGATATTCTAATACTCTTTTACTTATACTCTTCCATCTACTTTTAGGTGTAAAACCTTTCCATGTGTGTGTTGTTGATTGGTTCTTGTAGTTCCTCTCCATCACAATCAACTAGCTTGTATGTGCCCATTCCAAAAGAAGTAATAAGAAAAGGACCTAGCCAATTTTCTTCCCATTTCCCTTTCTTCTCTCTTTCTACCTGATTCTTAGGGTTTTCTCTTAATACCAAATCACCTATTTGAAATGTTCTTGGTTTGATGTGTTTATTATAATTTCTTGACATTCTATTTTGATACACTTTGAGATGATCAAAGGCTTGTTGTTGTCTCTCATCAAGTAATTCCAACTCTTGAAGTCTAGAAACCCTATAGCCTTCCTTAGTTAGCAACCCATGTAAAGAAACTCTTAAGGATGGAATTCCAACCTCTAATGGTAGTACTTCTTCAGATCCATTTACCAATGAAAATGGTGTAGCTCCCATTGACATTCTAACACTTATTATATATGACCATAGAGTATGATTTATCTAAATATGTCAATCTCTCCTTGAATTGTCAATTGCCCTCTTCAATATTTTCAAGATGTTTTTATTAGTGGCTTCCGCTTGTCCATTCCCTTGAGGGTAATATATTGAAGATGAATGATGTATCATATGAAAATTTGTACATAATTCTTTTAGGTCCTTATTCTTGAAGTGTTTATAATTATCTATTATAATGGTTTGAGGGATGTCATACCTACAAATTATATGGTTCAATTTGAACATTGATATTTGTTTTCTCATTGCTTTAGACAATGGAACAACTTTGACCCATTTGGTAAAGTATTCAGTTGCAGTTATAATGAACTTATGACCATTGGATGAAGGTGGGTAAATCATCCCTATTAAATCCAACCCCCATTCATGGAAGGGCCAAGGTGTAGTCATCAAGTGCAATTCCTGAGCTAGTACATGAATGAGGTTCCCATGATATTGGTATTGTTGACAAGTCTTTGCAAAATGGCATGCATCTTTCTCCATGGAAGGCCAATAATATCCTATCGTTAGAAGTTTCTTCGCTAAGGTTAACCCATTTGAATGTGATCCATAGATTCCTTCATGGATTTCTTGTAAGGATAATTTTTATTCCTCCTTCTCTAGACACCTTAAAATCATTCCATCAAGACTCTTGTGATACAATGTGTCGGAAACAAGGGTGTAACGAGAGGCTTGTCTTATGAAGTTTCTTTTCTAGTTTTGAGTTTGGTCCAAGGGTAGGGCTTGGTCTTTCAAGTAAGTATAGACCGATCCATACTAGGGTGAGTCATGCCCCACCAATATGAAAATGATTTGGGAATTGGAAGGGTCCAATATAGGTTATCCCATTTCTTCTACTGAGAATTCATATCTTGCGCTTTAGTCTGACATCTGTAGGAGTGAAGCCAATATCACCATGGCATCTGCTACTTTGTTCTTTTCTCTAGGTACTTGCTCAAATGAGATCATGATAAAGTATTTCTTGAGATCTTCTATCATATTCTTATAAGGTATCAAATTTTTATATTTTGTTTGATATTCATCATTTATTTGATTTATGACTAGTTAGGAATCTCCATATACTTACAATTTTGTCACCTTCCATTCTAGAGGTAATTTGATGCCAATAACTAATGCTTCATATTCAGCTATATTGTTGGTACATGGAAATAGTATCTTATATGATTTTTGAATTTTTTATCCTTGGGGTGTAATCAATAATATGTCTACTCTTGAGCCATGTTGAGTATAGGAACCATCAAAGTATAATATCCATGTTTTTTCTTCAATATTGATTATTTTTAAATTTGGAAATTCCACTTGAATAGGATGTTCATCTTCTAATAGTACCTCCACTAGTTGATCTATATGACTTTGCCTTTGATTTCCTTTCTATCCACATACTCTATATCAAATTCTCTCAACACCATGAACCATTTAGCCAACCTTCTTGTCAAAGTTGTTTTTCTTAGAAGATACTTTAATGGATCAATTTTTTCTATGATTTTGATCTTATCAAATAATATATCATGTCATAGTTTTTGGGAGGGAAAAAATACCACCAAACATGCTCTTTATATGAAACTGTAATTTAACTCATATTTCACCAAGGTTTTTCTTATGTAGTAAATAGATTTCTCTTTTCCATTTTGATCTTCTTGAGCCAAGAGTGCCCTTAAAGAATGTTCTATCTCTGAAATGTACAATATCAAAGGCTTTTAGGTCTTATTGGTGGCATCAAAATTGGAGGATTCATGAGATACTTTTTGAGTAAGGAGAAATCTTCTTCACACTTTTCATCCCATCTAAATACTATGTCGTTATGAAGGAGTTGAGTAAAAGAGTGGAATTTTTTGGCTAATTGTGAGATGAATCTTCTAATTGATTGGAGTCTCCCTTGGAGTGATCTCATTTGAATCATATTTATAGGTGCCCCCATTTCCATTATTTCTTTGAATTTTGCTGGATCTACCTCTATTCCTTTTTCTGAGACTATATACCCTAGCAATTTTCTAGATTGTACTCCAAAGGCACATTTCTTTGGATTGAGTATCACCTTTAATTGTTCTATCCTTTTTAATATTTTCTCTAAGATTGATAGATGATCATCTCTTGAGTGATATTTTTCAAGTATATCATCCATATAATCATCTAAGAACTTATGCATCATATCATGGGATATAATGGTCATGGGAACATTGGTTTCAACAAGAGCCTTCTCTAAGATTTATATATGAGTAGGTGAAATTTTTAAGAACTCCAAAATAAAAATTTGTGTGAGAGTTCATTGGAGTTTATCTACAAGGTTGTATTTCTTTGATGAATGGGGTGTTTGATTTGGTAGAACAATTCTAGGGGCATTTCCTAGCAAGGTGATTTTAGATGCTTTCCCCTTAGTCACAACATTTGAGGCTTCTTATTTTTTCTTTTCCTTAACCATTATGACATTGATGGCATTTTCACACCCATTTAAATAATTTATGGTGTTGTCATAGGTGTGAAAAAAATTAACTATCTCATTTCCTCTCTTTTTGTTTTGGTTAGCATTTGAGGTTTCTCCTTTCTCATGATTCAAGAAAGGGTTCTTAAATGTCGTTTCATCTTCATTGTTTTGAGGCCCTTCAACTTTTATCGTGCCATCGTCTATCAAATCTTGGACCAAATACTTTAGTTTCATGTATTCATTGGTTTTGTGCCTTTTATTTCGATGGTATTCACAATGGTGGGCATCATTCCACCAAGTGGGTTTAACTTGGGGTTCATATGGTCTAGATTCTAGTAGAACAATGATTTTGTTAGAAACAAGTATTCATTTGGTTAGACCCACTTGATAAGTTAAAAGGGGTAGCTTTTAGGTTGTTGGATTCCACAACCCCATCATTCAGAAGGTTTTTATTAGTGTTTTTCAACCAAAACCTTGGTTTATCATTGTTGTTGTTAGCTCCCTTGTTATTATTATAATTATTTAAATTATTATTATTGGTGTTAGTGTAGCCTTTATTTTCTTTGAAGAGTTTGATTTCACCTCTTTTTACCAACATCTCTTCAATTTTTATCCCATTTTCAATGATATTTTCAAATGTTGGGGGGCATTGAAGTTGTAATCTATAATTCATTTCCATGTTCAAGTTATTCATGAAAATTTCAATTTTCTCCTTTTCAAGTATGCTTCTAGGATATCTAGCGAAAACCATTCTCCGTCTTTGGAGAAAGCATAGAAAAGGCTCACCATATTTTTGTTTTGTGTCCAATAAGTTTAGCATGGTGATTTCATGCTTGATATTGTAAGAGTAGTGAGTCATGAATTTGGAGGCTAGCTCTTTTAAAGTTTTTATTCCTTGTGGTAATTTTGAAAAACACTCCATGGCTTGCCCTCCAAGGATTCTTGGGAATAGTCACATTAAATAGGTAGTATCATGCATGATTTCTCAATACTTAAGGCACAAAATTACCTTAAGTGGTCTTGTGTGTTAGATTTACCCATGTATTTGTCATATCTAGGAAAAACCACATTAGGAGGGAAAGGCACCATGACCAAGTTTTGATCAAACAGAAAAGGGCACAAGACCTCAATAGAAAATGGTTTTAGTTTTACCACCTTTTTCATAGTGTCAATTTGTTATTGGAACATCTTAAGTTTTTTTTTCATTGCACCTAATGGATTCTCCTCTTCGTCATCTTTCTTTAGGTTCTTTGTGTCATAATTGTGAGGAAGCTTAACCCTTATTAGGGATAAGTTAAGGAAGTATCTCTCTTTATTCCTTTCTAAGAGTTATTCCATTATTTCAAGGAATTCGGGGTCTTGGGCTGCCCTATTGGATTTTTCTTTGGCTGTTTCCCTTGACCCCTAGTCTCTTTGGTTAGTTTCATCTTTATCTTTATTGTTTCTCCCTTGGCTATAGTCATAAATATCATTTTTTCTAGTCATGGAATCGACTCTTTCTTTGAATAAGTTAGGGAGTCTTTCTTTTTATTCATGTGTTTCGATAAAAGGAGTTTGGAATATGAACTCAGGAAATTCTTTTGTTATGAAAGTTTCATCTTCTTGGAGTGATATTTTCAATCTATGTGATCTTGTAAAAATCGGCATCAACAAAGGATTAAGTCAAGTGAAATCTCCCTTCCTTGGTGATTGTTCATTTTGGAAGATTTTTAAAAATATAAGATGACTTTTCAAATGGATATTTCTTCCTTGTTATATGTATCTTAAAAAAAAGAAATCACAAGTACACTTGTCTTTTGAACCCTCTAAATGCAAAATGTTTGAAATGTTATCACAGGTTTTTAACAAAAAGCCACTTCAAGAAATATAGCTATAGTAAAATTTAGTTCGTAAAAATGGCTCTATTAGGTGTACACACTAAATAGTGCACTTCTCTAAGTCATTAATTCCAAGGGAATCCATGAATGGGAAACCTTGAGAAAGTGACCTAGAGCTCCCTAGGCATGGAGTCACAAAGATGTTGATGGTGTTCTCAGCTAGAGCTATTGAAGCATGCAACTTTTCTAGTAAACCACACAATGGGAGATTCAAAGAGACAAGGGCAAGAATGCCAATATCCTCAAGAATCAAGAATGGAAATGCAATGTAACTATGCTAAGAATGAAGATGAAAGTTAAGCTATGAAAATGAAAGTATTACAAATCCTTTCTAATTAATCTATGTGAGCTAATCTAGAGCATAAAAGAAACTAAGCTAGATGCCATGAAAGCTATGATGCAAGAAATGAAACTAGAATGCAAGAAATGATCTCCAAAAGCTCTAAAGTCTCCAAGAAATCCTACAGGATAAGATTAGCATAAAAAGTTGGGATCCTAGAATGAGAAAAGAGCTCTCCTTTTAAAGGATTTGAAAAGGAATGGACCATGGAGATTAAGAGGCAAAAGATTTAATCAAGGGTGGAGCTTGAAAGAGGAGCAATCAATGTGCACAAATATCCTCCAATGAGAAAATAAGAGTTGAATTTTGTGTCCATATGAGACAAAAAGTTGCTTTTCTTCTTTTTATAAAATAAGAATAATGTTTTATTTGTGCAACTTAGGATAAGAGGAAAAGGTGGGGGCTTTTTATTTAATAAAAGGGGAAGAAATTCCTTTTAAATAAATAAAGACTTTAGGATAAAATGGTTAACCCATAGAAAATAATAGAATAAATGATAAAATAGGATTTGATCAAGGAAATTGATATAATTGAAAAATATTGATTTTTGAAAATACTGATTCAAGGATTTGATAAATTGCTGAATGGGGGCCCAAAGTCTAGGCGACCATTTTAGGGTGCATACATTTGCCCCTCTTTGACTAATGTGAGATCGATTTGGGATCACATGTGGTCAAAGAATGGAATTGAAATGTGAGATCAATTTTGGATCACAAAACAACCTAGACATGTGTTCAACAGATGGGAACACATCAGGACAAGCATAAGCATAAGCTGACAAAGATAAGTTGAAAGACAGGACCAACACCTGTATAGCTAGGTGATGATCAAGTCTCAAATAAGAGATAAGAATCTCAAGGTTCAATTGATAGGCTAAATCAAAGATTGAAGCTGATAGGTACTGCCCCCTTGGAATCAAAATCAAAATTAGGTAAAGGAGAAATAGTAAATTGATAAAGTTGATCAAATCACTAGAAATCATAATCAAAGATGAAAGATGATAGGATAACCATCAAGCGGTGAAGATATGCCCCAATTTGACTAAAAAAAGATATAGGATAAAAATGAAGTCAAACCTCAAAGAGATGAATTGAATGAAAATGAATGAAAGACTAGAAGGTTGAAAGAGATGGGGATGAAGAAATGAAGGTACCCCAGCGAAGATCGAAGGATCAAGCCTCAAATGGTCAGCCAACTACACAGAAGAGGGTGAAAATTTTGAAATGTGATTTTGACTATCAAGATGAACTCAAATGTCAATTTCGATCTCGAAAATGGATCCAGGACGTTGAAATTAGCTAGGGGTGCAATTTTCATGAAATTCTAAGATGTCTGATAAGATTAACCCCATGTGATGATAGGAAAAGGATGTGATGAAAAAGACAGAGCGAAAGACATGATCGAGAAGGACTGAAAGGTGAGCACAGTTGACCGATAAGTCCACAAAAGATGAAAAGGAGAGCTCTCTTTGTATGCAAGATGCAAAAATAATCTAACATGAACCTAAAAATGCAAGCTACTATGAAAAAGTGGTTTACTTGCAAGGTCACAAAGCTTTTAGACTCTAATATTCATCATCGAGTGTTATTGGTAGCATCACAAGATCATACAATACACACTAGTGTAATACCCCAAAAATGGGCTATAAGTTCATTAACCTCCTACGTCTTTAATTCAAATGAAATCAACATCAAAGTCCTAACCTAAGGCACATCTGCACATTATCGAAATTCTAATTGATTTTATCATAAATTTTGCATCAGAGAATATTCCTAGCAATATTCATATTTATTCTAATTATCTTTAATTTAATTATTATTTGGCGATGAATCCTATTTATCCTAAAGTTGATTAATTGAATATGATGAATATTTAGTTAATTAATTTAATTTTGCCACTTAATTATTTAATTAGATTTAATTCTATTTATTCCTAATTATATTATTTAATTTTGACAATAAATCAAATCTCCTACGAATAATTGATTAAATATTTATTTAATTGATTAAATCCAAGTTGTCAATATTTAATAATATAGTTTTGAATAAAATTTGGATTTAAATAATTGATTAACCCACAAATCAATTATTTTTAAATTTAAAATTAGTTAAGTTGAAGATAAATCACTTTATTTATTTAATTAATTCATGATTATTTGTGCACATTCAAAGAGAAGTTAAACTTTATATAAAAAATTAATTCAAGTTGTTATCTTTTTGAAACTCAACATCTATTTTGAGTTCAGAGTTGATCTAAATTTCCGATATGAGTTAAAAAGTTGTTCTTGCATGATTTTGCATGATTTTATGAGTTATCTATTTCTAATTTCTTGTTAACTCAAAAATCAACTTGAGTTCATCAAGAGTGATTTATGACTTTTTCCATGCACCCTCAAGCCTTGGATTTCTATAAAATCAAGGCTCAGCTCTTTACAAATCATCCACAGAATTTGCATAATTACTCTGGCGAATTGACATCAGAGGAATCATCAAGCTTCTTGCGAATCAACATTTTGTGAGATCAATCTTGTTTTCAATTCATTCTAGTTTCATATTTCATATCATTTCAATCCATTTAGATTAATTTATTATCAATTTTTCTCATCTTATTGCATCAAAAATTAAAAAAATAGATTAATTTGCATTCATATTTTATTGCTTTCATCATTTAAATCCTTCGTTTAGGTGTTGCATTGTCACTGATCTCAGTCTAATTTGAGAATACCATACTCACACCTATAGAAGGCAGTAAATCACTTGGTTAGCTATATTGTTCTTATTTGCATATTTTGATTTTTGCTAACCTCTAATGTTTTACTGAAGTGTTGTGTCTACAACTAGGTACAAAATTCACACACACAACTAGTATGACTATGTGAATTTGAATATGATCTATATCAGATAGATATGTGGGAATCCCACCTAAGCATCAAAGACATATAGGCCAAGATGACTAGTGCAGTGAGATTTCCTAAGTTTAATATGGCAAGATTATACTCACATCAAGACACAAGGAAAGTCAAGATGGCTATAAGTATGCACTTGTGAAAACAATCAAGGATAATACCTTGTAGACCCTAATGTCAAGTGGAACAAGCATGAATGCTAATGACAGTTAGGATCAACAAAATATACCCACAAGCAGAAAAAACAATAAAACATGTCCTCATGCCACGAGTCTTCTAGCTCAGCATCATAAAAAACTATTAGGGAGAGAACACTCATCAAAGATATCATCATAGACAACACACAAAGAAATAAAGTCAACCAAGTCTCAGTGAGTCGAGTGTTTAAGTGCATGTGTGTAGGTCATAGAGTCAAACTTTGAGTATCACGTCTGCCAGTGAGAGAATATCATATCATGCTAGACTGCAGGTAAGATATCTAATAAGTGTTAAGAAACACTTGATGGTAGGGTAGTGTTGAAAAAAATAGTTGGGGTGGTGTTGAAAAAGACCCTTTGCAAGATGTCCTAAATACCAATGCATCCTACAGACCAAAGCTAACATAGTTATGCCCCCTAGACAAAAACAAAGACCAATTCCAAACCAAGGCAACAAGGTCAAGGCATGATGGAGAAAGGCTAAGTGTCGAGGATGCATGCTAAGAAACAAGGTTGTAAAGGCCTCAAGTAGCGCATGTTTCTAGGTTTTCACCACTTGGAGATTTTTCAATTTTTTTGTATTTTTGCTACCAAGGTGCCTGTTTCTAGGTTTTCACCAAGGCACTTTTTCTATTTTGTTTTGAATTTTTTTGCATTTTTTGTTTTTTTTGGTTGTTTTTTAGGACTTTATATGCTTTTTAGGATTTTTTCAGCATCATATATGAATTTTTTTTGGAATTTTTTTAGGATCAATAAATATATATAAAGGATGCCCCTAGATAGAATAGGCATCATGGATAGAACTTCTTTAGGTGCAAGACATTGATAGGATCAGGGAGCTGCTCTCCCTCTAGATCAGATAGTAAATAAGTACCTATCCCAAAAGCAACAGTAATGATGTATGGTCCAAGCCAATTAGGTTCAAATTTCCCCTTTTGCTCTCTATGTTGTTGGTTCTTAGGGTTTTCTCGTAGGACAAGATCCCCCACTTGAAATTCTCTAGGGTGAACCTTCTTGTTGAATGCTTTAGACATACGCTTTTGGTAAAATCTCATGTGATCAAAGGATGCTTTATGCTTTTCATCTAGAAGTTCTAGTTCTTGGAGCCTCATGGTGTGGTAATATTCATCTGTCACTAAACCTTTAAGGGAAACTATAAGTGAAGGAATCTCCACCTCTAAAGGTAACACTGCTTCAGCACCATAAGTGAGGGAAAAAGGAGTAGCTCCAGTTGGAGTACGGATACTCGTTCTATAGTCCCATAAGGCTGAATTTATCTGTAGATGTCAATCTCTACCATTCTTGTGAACTGTTCTATGGAGAATCTTATGAATGGTTTTATTCGAAGCCTCTGCTTGTCCATTTCCTTGCGGGAAGTAAATGGAGGACCAATGCTATTTTATCTTGAACTTCTTGCAGAGATGTTTAAGGTCCTTGTTTTTAAACTGACCTCCATTGTCAGTGATTATTTCAGAAGGCACTCCATACTAACAAATGATATGGTTCAAAATAAACAAAGAAACTATCTTGCCTGAGGCAACAGAAAGTGGGACAACTTCTACCCATTTGGTAAAATAATCAGTCCTAGTGATGATGAATTTGTGTCCACCTAATGAGCTGGGATGAATCTGCCCAACAAGGTCAAAGGCCCAGTGCTGAAATGGCCAATGAGAAATAGAAGGAATAAATTCTCTACCTAGAGCATGTATCAGGTTACCATGTTTTTGACACTTTTCGCATGATTTAGCAAAAGCTACTACATCTATCTGCATGGTAGGCCAATAGTACCCAGCCCTAAGCAACCTTCAGGACATGGCAAGACCATTGGAATATCCTCCACAAATGCCCTTGTGAATGTCATCTAATGCTCGGTCAGACTCATCCTTTTCCAAGAACCTAAGAAGTGTCCCATCTAAACCCCTCCTATACAGATCACTAGAGATAAGGGTGTGGCGAGAGGTTTTTTGGGTTAAGTTTCTTCATTCAGAGTGGTTGAAGGTTTTAGGGATAATGTCATCATGAAGGCATGAGTAAATGGCACCATAGCGGGATGACTTGTGGCCAATAAGGGTACAAACAACTTAGCTTTCTTGGGAGTCATAGATAGGGTAGCGTAGCTCTTTCACTAGGAATTCAAATCTAGACTCATGCTGTTCTAGCTGAAGGAGTGAAGCCAAAGTAGCCATAGCATCAACTATTTTATTCTCTACTCTAGGGATTTTTTGAAATGTAACAAAGGTGAAATCTTGTCACAATGAATCAACCATTTTTTTTTAGGGTACCATTTTTTTGTAGGGTGCCAGTTTTTCATCCTTCATTTGGTATTCTTCATTAACTTAGTTGACTATCAATTGCGAATCACCATAAATATGTAGCTTTGTGATTCTCCACTCTATAGCCATTTCTAGTCCATTTATCAAGGCCTCATATTCAGCAATGTTATTTGTGCATGGAAATAATAGTCTGTAGGACTTAGGGATTGTGTACCCATGAGGAGAAACAAATAACACTCCATCTCCTAAACCATTTGCATGAAAGAGCCATCAAAAAACATCTTCCATGTTCTTGTAGTCATGTACATTATGTGCTCATCTAGAAATTCAACTTGAATTGGTGCTTTATCTTGAATTGGAAAATCAGCCAATTGGTCTGAAATGGCTTGTCCTTTTATAGCCTTACGCTCAACATACTCTATGTCAAAATCTGATAAGACCATCATCCACTTAGCAAGTCTACCTATGAGAGCAGCCTTACCAAGCAAATATTTGAGAGGATCAATCTTTGCAATGAGGTGTATTGTATGTGCAAGCATGTAATGTCACAACTTTTGGGAAGCAAAAACCACTGCAAGGCAAGATTTTTCAATACTAGTGTATTTGACCTCATATGACACAAGAGTACGATTGATGTAATATATAGCTCTTTCTTTTCTAGTATCATCAAGTTGAGCCAATAATGCCCCCAGGGAAGATTTTGTTGCTGACACATACAATATGAGTAGTTTTCCTAGGATAGGAAGCATTAAGATTGGAGGATTGGCCAAGTATTGCTTGATTTGGTCCATGCTTTGCTGATAGTCCTCATTCCATACACATTTAACCCCTTTGTGCAAAGTCTTATTAAAGGGTTGAGCTCTATCAGCCAATTGTGAAATAAACCTCCTAATTGATTGAAGACGTCCCTGAAGACTCCTCATTTGGCTGATGTTTTTGGGAGGCGACATATCCAAGATTGCTTGAACTTTCTCTAGGTCCACCTCTATTCCTTTGGCTGAAATGATAAATCCTAGGAGTTTTTCAGAGGTGACTCCAAATGCACACTTTTTGGGATTTAATCTTAATTGAAACTATTTCATATGATCTAGAATGACTTCCAAATCGCCTAAGTGTGTATCCATTTTTTTAGATTTTGCCAAGGTGTCATCCACATAATCCTCCATATTCTTATGCATCATGTCATGGAAGATAGTAGTCATAGCTCTTTGGTATGTAGCTCCTGCATTTTTTAATCCAAATGGCATAACTTTCCAGCAATAGATCCCCCATGTGCAAGTGAATGCAGTCTTTTCCAGGTCATCAGGAGCTATCTTGATTTGATTATACCCAAAAAAACCATCCATCAATGAATAGATCTCATAACCCGCGTCATGTCCACTATCATGTCTATGTTTGGAAGTGGAAAATCATCCTTTGGGAATGCTTTGTTAAGATCTCTAAAATCTGTGCAGATGTAAATGGACTTGTCATGCTTTTAAACTAGTACTATATTGGATATCCATTCGACATAATCAATGCCTTTTATAAATCCTGCACTAAGGAGTTTTTCTAGTTCAGCTTTGACAAGAAGAGCTATGTGAGGATGTATTTTCCTCAATTTTTGTCTCATTAGTTTGATACCTAGAGCTATGGATAAGTGATGCATGATGAGACTAGCGTCCAACCCTGGCATGTCTGAGTAAGTCCAAGAAAAATTAATTTTCTTGCTCTATAGGAACTTGGTATATGTTTATTTTTCTTGTGTTGATAGAGATTGAGCCAAATGTACTATTTGTGGAGCCTCTTGTGTATTCAAATTAACTAGTTGTGTAGGCTCAACAAGCATTGCAGATCTATCCTAAAAATAACTTGGGAGATGATCAAGTACTCCATCCTTAGGTGCCTTAGAGAGGTTTTCACCCTTGGATATGTCCTTTATTTTTACTTTTTTAGGTTCTGACACCACCACATAGTGGTTTTCACCATCAGAACTATTATTCTTTTTTTCTTTTCTTTTTATTTTGTGACTGAGATACTTGATATCTAGTTCTGTCATGCTTGTAGTTGGTTCATTGGTGGAAGAGACTACGAGCTCAAGGGCATTTAGGTAACATGCTATCTCATAGTCATTTTGGAAAGTTAGGAGCTGAGGCTCTTGATAGCATTGAGACTAATCAATTAGGTGAGGATTGGAAAGGGGTAGGTCAATGATGGGTTCAATGTTTTGTATATGAATGGTATCATCTTTGGTGATTACAGAGTTAGGGTCTGTCAGGTATCCCTCTAAGGTACCCAAATCAGGAATTATCCTACCAAATGAAGCATCATCCACTAAAGAAACTTGTGGATTCCAATCCTCTAATCCTACACTAGACTTGTTAGCCACCTCAGGTTGGGAACCATATGTATGAACAACATCAATGTTTGAATCAACTGTAGAAGAATCAGAGAGAGATTCCCACTCATATTCATGTGAGTTTGTATTTGAATCCTGGCTGGGATGTTTACACCAAGCATATTTTTGACGTCTAGCTGTGGAAGCCCCAATGTCACCAAGGGTAACACCTTCTTGAATGCCATTTGTGTATTGATGTTCTTGAATAGGATCCTCAACATGGTCTTCAATAGCAGACTCTTCTTGTTCTAGGTCTGAAACTATTGGATTGGTAATTGGAGTATCTAAATCTCCCCAAAAGAGATTGGTGGAAGGGACCCAATCTTCGCACCTATCTTGTTGATTTTTCAAATTAGGTATGTAGCTTGATTCATCATCACTATCCATCGTAACAAGGATAGGAGCAATTTTCTTATCATGACTTTCAAAACCTAGGCCAACCATCTTCTTAGACCCATGTCCAAAAAGAGCATGATTGAGTGGTTCGACCTTAGCATCTAATCTATAACTAAGAGGACCGTGACCTAGGTAGCCCATATTTTTGACCAAAGTGTATCCTCTCCCATAAGCCTTGGGAGATGGGGAGAAATTTTCATTGTGCTTGTATTTTTCCTCTTTGTAAATCCAATCTCTGACAACCACCTCCTCTTTTTCATCCTAGATAGGCATCGAGGATTCTACAAATGTACCAAATAGAGTCATGGCTGAGGATGAAGGATGCATCTCTTGTGAAGGTTTACCATAGGACCTAGGTGAGACTGGTAGTTTAGTAAAGGATTCAATTTGATATCCCCCCATACCAAGGTCTATGGACTTGAACTTATTCTTGCACTGTTCTAGAGTTTCATCAAAATTCTCTACTTCTCTATTGAGAGGAACATGAGTTCCTACTGAAATTTTATTTACAGATAATGTGCTATCCTCGGGTATACAGACTTCTACTCCATTATAGGGGAACTTAACACATTGGTGGTAGGTGGATGGCACCACTTGCATGTCATGGATCCATGGTCTACCAATCAGGATATTATATGCTAGAGGACTAGCATCAACAATTTGGAACAAAATGTCCTTTTCAATAGGACCAATTCTGATAGGAAGGATGGCTAAAGCTTTAGAACTTCTCTCTGCCTCATCATAGGATTTAATGGTAATTTTCTTCTGGGTATCAATAACTTGCTCAGAATAACCCAGTATCTTCAACAAACTCAAGGAACAAATGTTGAGCTCAGCACCCCCATCAATCAACACATGCCTGACACGGGTCTTGTGAATCATGACTTTGATATGAAGGGAAAGATTATGTGGATGGCTCAATGCTTTGTCATCTTCTTCTAAGAATGTGAGGTAATGAGGGTTTGCAAGGTGGTTAACCATGTTATAGAATTGGTCAACATCTATGTTGTTAGGAACATTGGCTACACGCAAAGCATCCTCAAGGATACGCTTATGTCTTGGAGACAATTCCAAGAGTTCAAAAATTGAGATTTGAGATGGTGTTCTTTGTAACTGGTCAACAAGATTATAGCTCATTTCAGGGTTGACTGCTAATTTAGTGGTGACATTCTTAGATGTCACTTGCTTGGGTTTGCTGGATTGGTTGGAACTAGGACTTCTAATAACCATAGGACCTTGACTTTGGCTTCCGGTGATAGTGTTGAGAGCTTGGGATGACCTTTGAGAGTGAGGACCTCTAAGAACAATCACAGGTTCTTCATCAAATATAGGAGGAGAGCCCACATCATAACCATAAGGATCTTTGTCTCTCATCATGTTGACACATTCCTCCACAATCTCAAGCATATTGACCACATTTTCTGCACCTATGTAGGTATAGTTGATTGCGGCCTTGAAATTCTTGGGTTGAGAGGTTTCCCCCTTTTCATAGTTAGGAAAAGTCTCCTTGAAAGCCTTGTGGTCTGCATTGGTATTCAACCCATCAATCTAAAGTTTTCCATTTTCAATAAGATCCTGAATGAGGTGCTTAAGTTTCCAGCAATGTTCGATGTCATGTCCAATGCCATTGTGGAATTTGCAGAAAGATTTTTCATTCCACCAATGAGGTTTAACATCAGGTATGCAAAAATTTGCTAGATCTTGTGGTTGTGCAAGGTTATTGGTAATAAGCATTTTGAAAACATCCTCATAGGAGTCACCCAATTTAGAAAATTGTCACCTCTCCTTTTTAGGCTTATCCTGATACTTTGGTTTATGCTCTTGTTGGTTGGAGGATGTGTTGAGCTTCATAGCTTGGACTACACTAGACAAATGGAGGACTCCTTGATCCTTGGGTTGGGAAGAGTCCACAACCTCATCATTGACTACTTGCTTATTCTTGTTCCAATGTGAGTGCTTTCCTTTATCCTTATTGGCATTGTGATTGTTTTGACCATTGTTGTTATTACTATGTTTGGTCAAAATGCCTTGCTCTTTCAAGACATCCTCAATTCAACATGCGATTTCAACCATAGTATCAAAGTAATCAAAGACCATCTTCCAAATGTCATAATGCATTTTAGGCACCGAATTGCTAACAATGATATCAATCCTTTCATGCTCAAGAATAGTCCTAGAATAGCGGGAGCACAATCATCTCCACCTTTGTAAGAATGTAACAAAGGATTCCCCTTGGTTCTATGTTAAATTGCACAAGTCTAACATAGTGACTAATCTTGACAAGTTGTATGAAAAATGTTGAACAAATATGTGGACAAGTTCTTTGAAAGTTTTGATGGGAGGGGTTATGTTGGTAAACCACTCCATGGCTTGGCCCTTGAGACTCCTTGGAAATAATCTCATAAGATAAGAGTCATCTTGGTCAAATTCAAAACTCATGATGTAGAACTGACACACATGATCATGTGGGTCACCATTGCCGTCATACTTGTCATACTGGGGGATTTCAACTTTTCTAGGAAAATCCTTCATGCTAACACTCTTGTCAAAAGGATTGGGACAAATAGAATCTAATGAAAAGGAACTTTTAGGTGCTAACACCTTTTCCATCATATGCTTGAGTTGTTTAATCTCCTCTTCTTGAGAGGGTCCTTGTTTCTTCATTCTCCTATCTACATCAAAGTTGTAAGGGACTCTAGCACCCTTGTTAATCAAGCTCTCTAGGAGCCTATCCTTGTTTTGATCAAGATACTTCTCCACATATTGTTGGAATAGTGGCTCTTGTTGCATTCTCATAAAATCTTGATCATCAAAACTTGCACTACTTCCTCCATGTTGAGAGCCATGATGAGCTCGTTGGGAGGGTTGTCTCGAGTTCCTAGGAGATGTTTGTCTCCTATATTTTGAAATCCTCCTTCCTCTAGGACTAGGAGATCTTGAAGGGGTCCTTGACTGCCTTCTACTTCTTGGGGTTCTTGAGGGAGTAGATGGTGGAGAGTTTTTTCCATTGTTAGTACCCCTATTGTTGAATTGGTCATTGAGTTGCTGGGCTAGAAGCCTATCTTGTTCTTCTTGGAATGATTTTCTTTTCAACTCTAACAAGGCTTGTTGCTCTACCTCTAGGTGTCTAAACCTTTCTTCTTTAGCGGCTTGTTCATCCAAAAAGGCCTTCTTTTTGTGCTCAACCCTTTTAAGCCTTTCATTTGCATATCTTGAGGTTGTTTTGAGCAGAGAGTTGGGCCTTGAATGTTTAAACAAGTCGTTAGTGAATGCTACATTGACACGAGCATCACCAGATTTGTTCTTTTGGTCTTCATGTTGTGACTATGCATCTTGGTGAGCTCGCGCATAATGTATTTCAGCTCTTTGATAGGCATCCAAATATCTTGAGTTAATAGGGGGTGATTCGGGTTGATTCTCATCATCAAACATCATGTTATCCCTATGTCTTTGGAAAATGTCATAAAGATTTTCACCCATTGCTGCTCTCTCCTTTCTAGTCATGGTGTAGCTCATGTCCCTATTTGATTGAGAAGGTGCTAAAGAGGTACTCAACTCACTAGGATTGCTCTTTGGGTCAAACCAAGCTTTAGACTCATTCCTAGGTGATTGATCAAAGATGGGTTCCTTTCCCTTTCAATTTTGACAAGTTTGGACTAAGGATAACTGATCAAAGACAACTTGAGGTCATTTTCCTTGACTAAATTGGTACCTTGTCATAACTGACATTAAAGAAAAAGACCCTTGATGATAAGATGACCCTATGAAACGTCAATACCAAACTAGGATAGTAAAAGTGTTCAATTGTCCAAAAAGAGATGGTAAGATAGAAAGTTGCAAAAGGTGTAAACCAACACTGCCACAGAGGTGTATAATAAAAGGATAAGTATCCTAACACATATGGACCAAGAGGATGGATTTACCAAAATATATAATTGAAATTGAATTTTGATGGAAGTGATTTGGACAAAAGAGTACTGAAACTCTCCAAGTGTGTTACCAAAGAATCTAAAGGTGTACTTTTTCAACAAGGATAATTCCTAACTTATCGATGCCAAGCAAGAATACTTTGGAAAATCAAAGAACACTAATTCAAGGGGTCTAAAAATAGGAACTCAAGGTACAAATATATTTCTAGTAGTAGAGTAAGTTACCTACTAAAATATGGTCGACTAAGGAAGGCTAAAAATTACATAAACCAGACAGATAGCAAAAAGACTCTGTGCGACAGTTTCCAGGAAGACAGTATGATAATTTCTGACCAGGCAATATTTCACAGTAAGTAGTGCGATAGTTTCCAGGTAGCATATGCGATACTTTCCAGGCAAACAGTGTGATAGTCTTGTAGGAATGAACTATCGCACGATAATTCTCAATACAGTGTGTGATACAGTTTCAAGATCATACGACTCTTGACCAGTGAATGTTAAAAATCTCAATTTTAAGGGTAGTTTGGTCAAAACTTTAGTTTGAAGGTTGGATTTTTTGATTTCAAGCATAGTGATAGCAGTAATCAGACAAGTTCACAAATAGTAGGGGATCAAACATGTCATAAAACACTTGCACAAGGGCAAAAGCAACCTTGCCAAGACAAGAAATTGTGATATCAAAGTAATAAAATTCTATGAATGCTACCATGATGTTTGATATTTGAGAACATTTGCACGGGTAGATCACAGCAAGAACACTTCAAGCACTTACTAGCCTAAAAAGACAATGGCTCAATACTTAACAACTTGGCCCACAATTGATGCTCCATTGCCTCACACAAAGTGGTTACCCACAATAGATATTGGCTTTGTCATGGAAGTGCCAATGACACAACCAAAGGAACACAGATGGTGACTAATCTTGGGGTGATCCGGGATAGTCCACTAGGATCAATCCTTGCACCAAGAAGCTAAGCAACAAAATAGGGTGGCCTCTATCTATGGTTCTTAGTAAGGGCTTCCATTCGTAATATCCCTCTTTCTCCCCAAAGGGACTCTTTACCTTGCAGCAAGTAATGGACCTCGTGGCCACAAGAGTACCTTAAACATTCTTGCTCAACATTTTCCTCATGGTCACAATCCCACAAGTACTCACATCAAGCAAAGACAAGTACTACATCTACCAAATTTTTTTGTCCTTGATAGCCTTGAGTTTATTATAGTGGGTTGGAATAGCCGAAAAAAAGCTTGTCCCCACTTGGGTCATTCCTCTTGATTACTCAAGAGTAGGCCCGCTAAAGGATTCTAAAAGCTAAACAAAGAGTGGATCAACCTTTGAGTGTTAGGATTTCTATTTCACCTCAAGGGTTAAGAGCATAATCTCCTAGCTCAAAAATTTCTCCCTAACACACCAAGCAAAGGTTCAATTACCCTCTTGCTTTCAAAATCTAAAGATGGGTCAAGATTTTCTAGTTCACCACAAGGGTGAAGAGCATACTTCTCCTACCACCCAAAGATTCCTACAACAAGATATTAAGTGCCTAATGAAATGAAACAACTAGTATATGCCACACTCAAAAGAAAATAATTAAACAAGCACTTGATTGGTTTTTATTCTTTGGGTAGCCCTGTAAAAACTGTTAGTAGCCCTTGTGCATTTGGAGCTTTGACATGTGTTCTTTTAATAAAATAATCAAGCAATGAGAGCACCTACAAGCACAAATTGTTAGCCCTACAAGGGTTAGCACATCAAAACCAAATGAAATCTACAAATAAACCCCTGTTCTACCACAACAAATTAGAAATCCGAATCAAACCAAGTAAATCTTGCAAAGAAATGACAAAAATTGCTCACTGTTAGGCCTGGGTGATATTTATGTTAGAGGAAGGATCGTACCATATTTCATTCTATACTGGTGCAATACTTTATCTCCTTGCGATAATTCTTGATACATGCATGCGACAGAGAATAGAACCACAGTGCGACACAATCTACCAAAGTGTGTAATATTTTAATTGTTAAAATATCACACTAGTATATAAGAAACTATCGTATGACACTGGAAAACTATCGCATGATAATTCTGTCAGAAAAAACCAAAGAGCAAATATTGATGAAACAACAAGCAAATACTGATGAAAAAAATGACGGAAATGCATAAAAGGAAGGACAAAACAAGAGTGTTTTGCCCCATGGTGGGCGCCAAAAATGTACACACTAAATAATGCACTTCTCTAAGTCATTACTTCCAAGGGAATCCATGAATGGGAAACCTTGAGAAAGCAACCTAGAGCTCCCTAGGCATGGAGTCACAAGGATGTTGATGGTGTTCTCAGCTAGAGCTATTGAAGCATGCAACCTTGCTAGTAAACCACACAATGGGAGATTCAAAGAGACAAGGGAAAGAATGCCAATATCCTCAAGAATCAAGAATGGAAATGCAATGCAACTATGCTAAGAATGAAGATGCAAGCTAAGCTATGAAAATGAAAGTATTACAAATCCTTGCTAATTAATCTATGTGAGCTAATCTAGAGCATAAAAGAAACTAAGCTAGATGCCATGAAAGAAATGATGCAAGAAATGAAACTAAAATGCAAGAAATGATCTCCAAAAGCTCCAAAGTCTCCAAGAAATCCTGCAGCATAAGATTAGCATAAAAAGTTGGGATCCTAGAATGAGAAAAGAGCTCTCCTTTTAAAGGATTTGAAAAGGAATGGACCATGGAGATTAAGAGGCAAAAGATTTAATCAAGGGTGGAGCTTGAAAGAGGAGAAATCCATGTGCACAAATATCATCCAATGAGAAAATAAGAGTTGACTTTTGTGTCCATATGAGACAAAAAGTGCTTTTCTTCTTTTTATAAAATAAGAATAATGCTTTATTTGTGCAACTTAGGATAAGAGGAAAAGGTGGGGGCTTTTTATTTAATAAAAGGGGAGGAAATTCCTTTTAAATAAATAAAGACTTTAGGATAAAATGGTTAACCCATAGAAAAAAATCAAATAAATGATAAAATAGGATTTGATCAAGGAAATTGATATAATTGAGAAATGTTGATTTTTGAAAATACTGATTCAGGGATTTGATAAATTGTTGAATGGGGGCCCAAAGTCTAGGTGACCATTTTAGGGTGCATACATTAGGTAGGATTACTAATTAACAAGGCACTAGTAAGGATTATGTTCAAAGAAATATCAACTCTCATCCCACAATAATAGGGGCCTCCCACCACCAGTATGTTGGATTTTTGTGCAATCCTGAAGGACTACTCGAGGAGGTTCGATTCTTGATATCCTTTTGTCACTCAACCCATTAGGATGAGTGTGTTTTATTTTATAGTGGGTCAGATTATTAAGGAAAATGAAATTTTATCCCACTTTGGGCTATCCCTCTCACTAGCCTTGCTAAGGAAAATTCTCAGGAGCTGAGCCTACTAATTCTCTAACATGTTCATGTGAAAACAAATAAATGAAGTGAAAGAATAGGTTTGGGAGTTTGATTCACCAAAAGGTGAAGAGCATATCCCTACTATTTCTCACTTCCAAACATGATTAACAATTTTCAATTACCAAGCCTTTCTAATCTAATTGGAATTAGGTACTTCTAGCTTTCTGATTCACCTAAAAGATGAAGAGCATAATCACCAAATACCTTCCTCCACAAGCAATAGGCTTCAATTTTAGTGTTTTTTTATTTCCTTAGCCTTTCTTTTAATCAAAAAGATCTAGTAGGTTTGGCAATATGATTCACTTAAAAAGTGAAGAGCATAGGCCTACTACTAAATCTCCCAAACAATAATAGGCTGCTAATTACTAGATTCAAATCAATTTTGCCACAATTTAAGCAATATACAAAAGGATGTAGGCTTACCTTTTTTGTTGCCTGCAAAGGCTAGGGGCATTTTTTATTTGATTTTTCAATGACTTACTCACCTAGTGGTGATCATTTCATCTCCTTTGCATCCTTAAGATCGTTAGTTCCACAAAACACACAAAGTGAAGAAAATCCAAGAAATTTATGTTTTACTCTATTCTTTTAGAAATTGATAAAAAAAAATGACAAGGTTAAGGAGTAAAATTCCAATTCAATGAAATGAATTTAGATTTATACAAGTCAATTAATAAAATTATTTTTCATATTATTCACCTTCCTATTTGGAATTTTCAAGAAAATTGTTTATATGGATGATCTTTTCTCTTTTTAATTTCTTCTTGAGGTTTTTATCCTCACTATGAATTCTTGCCTCTAGCTTTTGATCTTTTCTCTTTTTAGTTTTTGTTGAGGTTTGAGAGTTTAGTGCAGTCTATGATATTGAAATGTTTTGTGAATAATCAAAATATGAATCATGTTTATCACCCTATTTAGGAATCATAGTATATTTTTTAACTTCACATATAATCTCCTTTTTTATGCAATTTACCCCTAAAGCATTAAAAAAGATGTCCTCAGAATCTTCATACATTGTATCAGGAAACATGTGTTCAAAAAAATGAGGTTGGAGGCCTCCATAATCATTTTTTTATGGTCATTTTGATCCTCATAGAGAATATTGGGACTGATACATTCAAAACTGCACACATTAGGATTTATTAATTTCATAACACTATTACAAAGATGATGATTTTCTTGGATATTTGAATCCTGTAAGATCAAGTCATTATATTCTAGCACATCCACTAGAAGAACACCCAAGATAGAACTTCCTTCATCTCCCTTAGTAGGATGAAGAAATTGAATCTGATCTTTTATTGATTCACGATTATTATTCAAATCTATGCAATCTTTTGCAATGTCCTCGTTTCCATTGATATCCTCAAACACTTGAATATGATAATTTATTGCTTTCTAATTTTGCAAAGCATTATCCACACTTGTACAATCTTGTGCATTCATATTATAGACAACTTGGATAGGTAAAATTCCTTTTGCTACTACTATTTCATCAATTAGGTTGGATGCCACTATAATTAAGATACTATTGGACATAATAATTTCTTCTTTAGTGGATATCTTCATAATCCTTTCACAAAAACACAAAATTGGTTTATTTTCATGAAAAATTTTATGCACCAAGGAATCAAATCTATCAAATTTGGGCTGATCAGGATCAACTGAAGTAGAGACAACCAAATTTTGATCCTCTGCATATTCATTTTGCAAAGATTTTTTTTATGCTCATGAAGAGATTCCTCAAAAAAAAATTTCATGTTCCAAAATGTGGATTGGAGGCTTATTCTGATTCATTAATAAGGGACTTGATGGTATTTGAATATGCATATTTTCCTCACTAGGAGAGATCGAGTTAGCTTGTAAGTAAAGAACATTTGAAATCACTTGCTGGGAAGTCTTATTGATGCAAGAACATATGGGATGAGGGGCCAAAGGCACACCTAAATCACCAACCTCCTTTTAGAAAAATCACACTAAAGCAATAACACAAGAAAGGAGAGAGAAAATGTAGTAACATAATATATTATTCATTAATAACGTCATACATGTTGGGCTGTAAGGCCTTTCCAGTTATGACCAAATACAATTAGAATTTAATTACAATAGTCCTCCAACATGTGAGGATTCAACTTTTAGAACCTATCCTCCATCTCCTAAAAAATAATACCTACAACTACAAAACACTACTTTATTTTTACAAGAGGCTACCGAAACAAGTTAGCCTTCAGATCCATCATTGGAGAAAGAAATGACCAGATATAGGTCCACATGCTTCCCAATGAACTATGTAACCATTAACTCCATGAAAAAAATTCAATGCACAAATCGGCCTCAATAGAAATCCAAAATAAATCACTTGGTGAGAAAGATCACCGAGCGAAAGGAAATTAACTTGGTGAACCAACTGAGCCAACTTGGTGAACAAAGGAACTGATTGGAAATCAAGCCCTGTCGGTGGAAATAACAATACATCACCGAGAGCCCAAAATCAACTATCGAGCATATCTAACAACTCTAACTTATTTTTGGTGACACAAGATTTCCAAGAACCTGAGATGCTCTTGCATCAAACACTTGGGGTTGTTTTGAGATGATTCTCCGAATCATGCAACAGGTACAACCCAAGCTGAATTCAACTCAATTGTGTAATCCATGAAATTTCTTCAATCTATTTGTTCTTCCAATTTAACAGATAGTCCATATACTCCTTTCCTCTTATGCTTCTGCCAACTCTTTGTTCCAAAATATGCTCAACTTCTTTTATCTTCTTCTTAGGATAATCATTCAGTAATGTCATTTCTTCATCAGATTCATGATACTCATAGAAGTTTTTAATGTTGAATATAGTTGATATATCCATGTCATCAGGTAACTCAATTTCATAAGAACTTCCACTGTCAATTTTTCTCAATATCTTGTAGGGACCAAATTTCTTCATCTTTAATTTTCCATAGGTTCCAACAGGAAATCTGCCTTTCTTCAAATGAACCATTACTTCTTCCCCAAATGCAAAAGTCTTATATTTTCTTGATCTATCTTCTCTGTCCTTATATTTCTGATTACTATGTTCCAACTTAAGTTTGACTTCCTCATGCAATGTCTTCATGAACTCAAAAAATTCTTCTCCTTCAGCACTCCTATTTTCTTCATGAGAAATGTTCTTCAAATCTAATATAACTCTTGATTGTATGCCATTAACAATCTCAAAAGGTGTTTTTCCAGCACTCCTATTCACTAAATTATTGTATGGAAACTCTACTTGTGCCAACATAGAATCCCAATTACTCAGTTTATATCCAACTAAACATCTCAAAAGATTACCCAAACTTCTATTTACAACCTCTATCTATCCATTAGTTTGTGGGTGAAATGTAGAACTATACCTCAACTTAGTACCCAAATTTTTTCGTAGAGTCTTCCAAAAGTATCCAATAAACTTATTGTCTTGGTCAGAGCTAATACTCCTCGGTAATCCATGCAATTTGATAATTTCTTTAAAGAAAAGATCTGCTATATGCATTGCATCTGATGTTTTTCTACAGGGTATGAAATGTGCCATCTTAGAAAATCTATCCACAACAACAAATATAGAATCATTACCTCTTACTGTCTTTGGTAAGACAAGAACAAAGTCCATACTAATATCAATCCAAGGTTTCTTAGGAACAAAAATCATTGTATGCAATCCAGTATTCTAACTTATTCCATTTGAAACTTGACAAGCTCCAAATTTTTTTTCAAATTTCTTAACATCCTTATACAACTATGGCCAAAATTATTTCTCCTTAATCAAATTCAATGTTTTGTGAATCCCAAAATATCTATCCAAACCACTACTATGTTTCTCCTTTATCAAATTATTTCTCATTGATCCTCCCGGTATACACAGCTGAATACCTTTAAACAACATACCTTCTTGAATGAAATAGTCTTCCCATTTTGTACTTATTTGATCTTGAATAGGTGCTCTGTACTTTCTCCACAGCTCAAAAAATTAGGGCGAGTTTCATACAAATCTTTCATGACATCAAAACAAAGAACTTCAATTATCATCTCAGTCATCAAAGATCTTCTTCTACTCAATGCATCAACAACTCGGTTAGCGACTCCACTCTTATGTTTTATCATAAATGTATAAATCTACAAATATTCAACCCATTTCATATGTCTCTAATTCAACTTATTCTGACTACCAAAATATTGTAAATCTTTATGATCAGTATACAACACAAATTCTCTCGGTATCAAATAATGTCTCCATTTATTTAGGGATTGAACAATAGCATAAAAATCTTGATCATACACATAATATTTCCTTTTTTCATCATTCAATTTCTCACTAAAGAAAGCAATAGGTTTACCTTCTTGACTCAACATAGCTCCTATTGCATTACCACTTGCATCACATTCAACTTGAAATACCAAATACCTTATTGAAATCAGGTAAAGCTAACACAGGAAATTCAACAACCTTCCACTTCAAAGACTCAAAACTTTTATCAGCTCCATGTGTCCATTTGAATTCTCTTTTATCTCCTCTCATATTCTTAGTCATAGCATTACAAATTGAACTGAATTTTATGATGAACTTTTGGTAAAAACTTGCTAAACCATGAAATGATCTTACCTCACTAGCATTTTTAGGTGTAGGCCAATTCAAAATAGCTTCAACCTTCTCTGGATCCATTTTCAAACCATCGGCTGAAATCACAAATCCAAAGCACACAATCTCTTCTGTCATGAAAGAACACTTTTTCAAATTGATCAACAACTTTTCTTCTTAGTGAGTGTGTAGTCGGGTTTCATTGCTAACTTGCTACGGTTAGTAGAAATTAATGATAATCACTGGTGACTTTGTGAGTAGTCGTCTGGATGAATTTAATTGCTAACTTAGTTATATAAAGAAAATATGACATTACAAGCTAATGATTTAGCAAAGGACAATGTTTATGTTGGTCGCTGGCTCGTGGATGGTAAGGGCATTAAGTATTGAAGGTTTTTGAGTTCACAATGATGGTTTTATTCATCTTGTGACTAGGTCACAAGCTTTTCTACCAGTGTCTGTCGATATGGTGACTTAGCAATGATCATGCATTGAGATGAAGAGGAAAAGGGGGGGTCTAAATAATCATTTTTTGACATCTAGAGTTTCCTATTATGTGCATGGTTGTGTTCTTTGAATTTATTAAGTAGAAAGCTAAATTTGTTACAGTGCATCAACTTGGTGATGACAATTATGAGGAATAGATCTTTGCAAGGATTGCATGATGACATAGACAATGTGGTGAGGTGATGGCATGGAGGCAGCTCAAATTTTTTTAAAGGAATGTGTATTGTCATTATCTAAGTACTCTGCTATTATTCTTTCTTATTTGAGTTCTCTTAGTGCTTGAGTTGTAGAAGAAGGGTTTAAATTTTTTTTAAGAAGTTGTCCTGAGTACTTCCAAAAACATCTGCCATCTATCATCGTGCAAAGTTTTTGCAAGTTGTTCTGGGTGTGGTTGTTCTTTTGTGGATTTTTGAGAAAAGGATTAAAAGTGTCCATTGTAACCATTTTTGTCTTTATCTAGAAATTCAGAGCTTGTTCCATCCTAGAGTCCTAATAGGATCCCAAGATTCTTGTGGATATATATAGTTAAGAGATAATTGTTTTAAGAGGAGAGGTAAAAAAAAAGAAGAAATTGAATGCAAGTTCTGGTCTGAGACTTTTGTTCTAATTTTAGTATACTTAGTCTTTTTTGAATGTACTGAAGCAAATGATATATCAATGAAAATATAGATTGAGACCCTTTATAGTATATGATTATCTTTATGTGTTTTTTCTAAGTACTTATGGGTTAGAATTGTAAGGAACTTTTGATTCATTAGTTTATTAGGTAAATTGTGAAATGTGTTTTTAGGTTACTTTAATGGGAAGTGTAATTCCTGAGAATGATTTCAGAGGGTTTCATAAAATGCATATGATTTTATGATTATGAATTAAATTATAGGAAATAATATGCAAGACATAATGATCTTTCATGGGTTTCAATTATTTTTAGTGATATATTTGAGTGGATGTATGTTCATCAAGACTCTGTACCCTAGGATTAGGCACTAGTAAAGTTCTAGAATTGCTAAAAGCCTTTAAAATAACTTAAATCTTTATTTATAGTTTCTATGTATGAATTTTGAATATGTGTGTCAAAAGGCACAAATCCACTATATGATTTGCGAAAATAAGTAAATCAAATAGGTACACCCGCTTGAGCATGTGGAGCTTGAAGTATAGGAGGATCAAGTCCTCATTAAGTTAGACTTTTACTTGCGATATTTGGAGTTGGGATGTAGAGATTCATAAGAATGTTTTCTATATAGAAATATGCAAGAAAAATTTCCAACAAAGACTATGGTCTTTGGTGTTAGCCCATTTTCATGTCAATGCAAAAAATCTTTAGAAAATGGCCTGCAACTACAAAAAATTTCATGGCTATAGCAATTTCCCTCTGGTCTCTGCAGTTGTTTTCCTGTCTTTGGCTTTAAACCCTGGTTCAAATTTTTGAATAACTAGCCATTGGTAGGAAAAGCCCTTTGTTTTACCCTGGCCCTATTCTAATTTGTTATTACCTTTTCAGGCCACTTAAGTGATCTAAAACGTATGTGCACTTTTCTTCCCAGTCAGTCTCTTGTTCACTTAATCCTTGGCGGTCACTTTTAAGCTTTCGATGATTCAGTGAACATGTCAGTCACACATTCTCTAAGTTCCCCGGCGGTTAGCTTTTTCTCTCAGTGATTATGCGAACATAGTGTTCGCATAATCTCTTATTATCGGGTGGTTATGTCTTAGCATCAGGTGACTTGGCATGGTGATTTCCTATTCTTTGGTTGTGTATTCACGTGGTTTGTGGGCCCAACATCTTGTAGTCTTTTAAAATCAATGATGGGCATATGATCTTAAGGGTTATTTTTGACACATGAGGATTTAAGACCAGCCGTTGATTCTTTTTATGACATAATGCTTTCAGACGGGTGGGTCCACTACCAGGTAAGCTGATTTGGTGGTGTCTAATTGGTCCATGAGGTCTTGACTTGGTGGGTGTCAGTGGCTCCTAGTATTCGACATGTCAGGGGGCCCTGACATCTATCAGAAAATCTATGAATGACATAAGATCTCATCGAATGTGTCAGAGGCTTGAGATTATGCGATAGCCATTGATTTCATCCAGTGTCAGATGGTTGTCAGAACAAGGTAAGATTCTTCATCCAATAGTGGGTGTGTGATCTAATGGAATCTAGGAGGTCTATGTGAAGATGAGACAACCGTTGATCTTCTAGGCGGGTCTAGGTGGAGGCTTAGTGGTTCTGACAAAGGGGTTTGGTGGTTCTGACAAAATCCAAAGGTTTCACTCTTTCGTGTAATAAAATGGTGAAGTACTAAAAGGTCTAGCGATTTGGCAAACAAGTGTTCACATAGTAGCTAAATAAACTGGCGGAAGCATAAAATGTTTTGCGAACTGGCAAAACCATTTTGTCACCAATTCGCTAAATAAGGGACCGAGGTTAAATGCTTTCCTTTTGTCGCCAATTTGTAGAGTTAAACCATGGGTTAAGATTTAATTTTGTGAATAGGAATTTCTTTGTCATGTGTTCGCTAAATGTTAACCTGGGGCTATCCGATGAGTTAAGTCATAAAGCCCATGAAGGGACAAGATCTGATGGCTGCGACTTAAAGTTGATGAAGGTTTAAATTTTGACCGCCAATTTGCTGTTGGTGCCAAGGATATAGCTGTTGGGATTTGAATTTGAATTTTTGAGAGGGTTTCCCACAATAGGAAGTACCAAAATTAATGATTTTAGCAGTTGGATTTGGTAAGACTGGTCTCATCAGCTATTGCAGTGTGGTCCAAAGGCCTGATCATTGACTGCAGAGGTGTTTTTGTACCAGGAGAAGTATGGTTTTATGCCTGAGGCATGTTGCAGGTGGCTAGGGTTTTGATTTTTGTCAGAGATCTACATGTTATGTACACACAAGATTTTCTATTACTAGGTTTGGCATTTAAGTTTTGTGTTTTGCAACAAGAAATTAGTTGAATTTGTATCTGCAGTAAATCCTGATTATGAAACCAATACATTTGTATATCAGATTTTACTTAATTTTCCAAGGTTTCTTGGGTTTCTTGCATTCTTTATTTCTTGTTGTACCTGGTGGTTGAAAACCTAGTTTTTCCCTAAATGATCCTTTGCTTGTTGCAATCCTTGATGATATATAAGGATTTTCAAGATCATTTAGTGGGGGTTCTGGTTCTAGTATGTTTCTATGAGCTAGTTCTATGAAGGGTCCTTTTCTTGTATATACTTCCTTTTTCTCTGCATAAAGGGTGTTCCCTCTTTCCTTTTGGCTTTTGGAGAGTATAATATAAGCTGTAACATTTTTCCTTATGCATGAGATTCAATATGTTTCTACTATTATTAGATTGTCTCCATTTGAGTTTCAGACTTATTGATTGAAGCATCAAGGGTGTTTCCATCTTTCTATTTGCATTTCCTATGTGTTTGCAATAGAGTTGTTTTCGCAAAAGCAACTAGGTTTGGGATTGGTTTTCAGGTGTGTATGAACTAGGGTATCAAGGGTATCTTATGTTTGTCTTCCAATGGATGCTGGTTAATGTATTACTTGTTTATAGGTCTCTTTTAAGGGGAGAGTTAATATCCTTTAAATAGGTGATAGCACATTTGGGTACATAGGTGGATTTTTGAAGTATGACCAGATTAATGGTGTATGTTTGGTGTAAGGCATCAACATATTTGAATGTATTTCTTTCTTGTTTCATAGCTCTTTGTTGTAGTGATGTATTTGATTCTACTGCCTATTGGATAAGGCACTAGTCTATGAGAGACTTAGGGTATCTCAGGAGCCCTTCCAACCCGACATCAAATCAAATACCTTTCCCTTTCATGTTGGTAGTAGTAGTAGGAGGTCCTTTCTAGTCTTCAAACTCATTCTATGCAAGTAAGGCTATTGCATGTGAATTGGCTTCATTGGGGTACAAGTTACCTGAAGGGGTTTGAAGATTATTCCACAATAATCTATTTGCAGGCCTATTGTTTATCTTAAGGTGTCTTGAGTGTGCAGATAATGGAATACCCACCTAAGTGATGTGGAGATCAAAGAAGGAGGATTCCTTTCAATCCTCATCAATTGGACTATTTTCTTGTTAAACTTGAGTGCCTTACCTGAGATCCAAGCCCATCTATTGATTCAAGTTTGGTCCTGCAAGAAAAGGCTCCAACAAATTGGTGACTCTACTGGGGAGGCCATTGGAAAGAGTCAGATATAAAAGTAAAGCATTTGCTAACATCTTCTCAATAAGTATTGAGTGGTGGCTCTGATTTCTCTATTTGATCAGTGCATCTCCTGATAAACAGTGTGACATTGTGATATCCTAGTGTAGTTTTGGTTGATTGGAAGAGGTACAAAGAAAAACAATATTTTCCTCTTCAAGGAGGTGGTGACACTACAAATAAAGAATCTGATGGAGCTGCATGGTAAGCTCCAGATCTTCCCTACCTTCTAGTCAACAAAGTCTTCTGCTACAAAAATCTCAGGTATTTCTCAAAGATCTGAAATGTCTCCTTATTAAGTGATCAAGCACTAAGAAAAGGACAAGGTGTGAGTAAAGGTTTGCATACTTCAAGTTTTCAGTTGTATTTTCCCAAAATTTTATGGAAGTAGTGCATTAAGTTGTAATGGGTAAGCTTGAGGAGGAGCTTGCATTATTAGATCAAGGCATCTAGAGGGATTGCATAGGATTGGTAAGATTGAAAGTGGGAAGTAGGAAGGAGCTGTCAATACCTTTGTTCTATGACAGGTTTTGTGAAGCATATGATCAGCTTCTAGGAGGTATTGAGTTTCCAAAGGCTATGTTCATTGGCTTGTTTTTGGAGCTCTATTTTCCTGAATCAACCCATTGGCTAGCCTCCTTGTATAAAGAGTGTTATGAGCATCTTAGGGATTGGATACTTAATGATGTTGATCTTCATCTTGAAGATACATTTGGGGTTGTGTCTAGTAGTGATGTTATTGAGAATGATGGAACCTATGAAGGAGATGTATCAAGTGCTGACACTCTTTCTTGTAATCATGAGAGTGATGCTCTTTCTCAATATGGGGCAGAAGATTTGTGCAGTCAGTCAGATGAAGAAGAGGATTGGATGAATGAAGATGTTGCTGATGACTTCTTATTAGAGGAAGGTGATGCTAGGGACAGTTGTTCATTTCATAGTGAACAAATTTTAGATTTCTTGTCTTGTGAATATCTCAGATATTCAAGGGGAGATGGCTCTGAGTTCTTACAACCAACACACATTGATTTTGACCGAGAGCATGAGTCAGTGAGATTTGACTTTGACATGTGTGCCTCTAATCCTTTTGTTACCCCAACACTACTAGATGACAACTAGGTGTAGTATGATTCATCAGTTGATGAGGTCATCAGCGTATTTTCATCTTCAAGTGATGCTGATGTTGTTGATATGGTTTTGAGTACTGATTGGGAAAGTTGTATAGATTTTGAGTCCTGTCTTGATTCTGGATCTTTTGCTAGGCCATGGAAGGATGGCTAGTCAATTACACAATTTCCACATGCTCATGGTAAATTTATTGATGTTTTCCCTCCCACCCACTGACATTTTTTGGGTTTTTCAAATGCAAATAGGATGCAACAGGTGCCTATTCTTGGTGACTCATGTACACTAGAACTCTCCTCATGTAGTGACTCTGCAAAAGAAAAGGTTGAAGGACATGATAGTATGTTCTCCTGTCATAGGAATTCTATTGATGAAAAAGTTCCTTGTTCAAACCCTTTCCCTTCTTTTGTTAAATATGATAATGATGGTGATATTATTGAGGACCTTGTCTTCAATAATTGGGATAGAACATTTTTTGATGCACATGACTATGCAGATCAGTTTCTCCCATGTCACAATGTTTATGACATTGACCTTCACTTGGTTCATGATCTAGTTCATGATGACACCAGGGAGGAACCAAGTTTCTTAGTGGATGAAGCAGTTCATGAAGGCAAATCGAAGGATCCAGGTCCTTTTCAGCCAGGTAATTCTTGGGTAGTGCATGACAATCAGTATGCTTTATTTTCTAATGCATTACTAGATGAAATTTTTATTTCTAGTCCACAAGAGGAAGTAAATGATGTTCCTTACTTCTTGGAATATGAGTATGAGGATGATTATGACTGGAAAAACATGGGCAGTGATCATTATAGCTTCATTTTTTCATCCATGGTTACTCACATATGTTGGCAACTAGATGGTCAAGATAATTTCAAATGTCTGGCCACATATGTAGATGAGAATCAGATTTTTGATTTAGGAGGGGCATTGATTTTCTTTTGGTGGCCTAGGGCCACTGATTAAAATTGTATAATTTTTGTAAAAAGTTGTAAATCCTTGTACAATTGTCTTTCCCTTTCCTATTTCCTACTTTCCTATTCAGTTGTCAGTTTTTGTGAAGGTCGCTATTTTTGTTTTGTGGGTGGTCTGCTATCCCAGAGATTTGAATTCTTGCATGGACACAAGTTTCCCATCATCCCCAACTAGAGCCACTATTAGCCCATTTTCATGTCAATGCAAAAAATCTTTAGAAAATGGCCTACACCTGCAAAAAATTTCATGGCTATAGCAATTTCCCCCTAGACTCTCTAGTTGTTTTCCTGTCTCTGGATTTAAACCCTGGTTCAAATTTTTGAATAACTAGCTGTTGGTAGGAAAAGCCCTTTGTTTTACCCTGGCCCTATTCTAATTTGTTATTACCTTTTCAGGCCACTTAAGTGATCTAAAATGCATGTGCACTTTTCTTCCCAATTAGTCGCTTGTTCGCTTAATCCTTGGCGGTCACTTTTAAGCTTTTGGTGATTCAACGAACATGTCAGTCATGCATTCTCTAAGTTCCCTGATGGTTAGCTTTTTCTCTCAGTGATTACGTCAACACAGTGTTTGCATAATCTCTTATTATTAGGTGGTTCTATCTTAGCATCAGGTGACTTGGCATGGTGGTTTCCTATTCTTTGGTTGTGTATTCGCATGGTTTGCGGGCCCAGCATCTTGCATTATTTTAAAATCAATGATGGGCATATGATCTTAAGGGTTATGTCTGACACATGAGGATTTAAGACCAGCCATTGATTCTTTTTATGACGTAATGCTTTCAGACGGGTGGGTCCACTGCTAGGTAAGCTAATTTGGTAGCGTTTCATTGGTCCATGAGGTCTTGGCTTGGTGGTTGTCAGTGGGTCCTAGTATCTGATGTGTCAGGGGGCCTTGACATCTGTCAAAAAATCTACGAACAGTGTAAGATCTCATTGAATGTGTCAGAGGCTTGAGATTATGGGACAGCCATTGATTTCATCCAGTTTTAGATGGTTGTCAGAATAGGGTAAGATTCTTCATCCAATAGTGGGTGTGTGATCTGATGGAATCTGGGAGGTCTATGCGAAGATGAGATGGCCATTGATCTTCTAGGCGGGCCCAGGTGGAGGCTTAGTGGTTTTGACAAAGGGGTTTGGTGGTTCCAACAAAATCCAAATGTTTTTCTCTTTCACGTAATAAAATGGTGAAGTACTAAAAGGTCTGGTGATTTCACAAACAAGTGTTCACATAGTAGCTAAATAAACTAGTGGAAGCGTAAAATGTTCTAGGAACTAGCGAAATCCTTTTGTCGCTAGTTCGCTAAATAAGGGACCGAGGTTAAATGCTTTCCTTTTGTCACCAATTCGTAGAGTTAAACGGTGGGTTAAGATTTCATTTTGTGAATAGGAATTGCTTTGTCACGTGTTTGCTAAATGTTAAGCCCAGACTATCCAATGAGTTAAGTCATAAAGCCCATGAAGGGACAAGATCTGATGGCTATGACTTAAAGTTGATCAAGGTTTAAATTTTGACTGCTGATTTGCTACTGGTGCCAAGGATATAGCCGTTGGGATTTGAATTCAAATTTTTGAGAGGGTTTCTTGCGACAGGAAGTACCAAAATTGATGATTTTAGCAGATGGATTTGGTAAGACTGGTCTCATCGGCTATTGCAGTGTGGTCTAGAGGCCTGATCATTGACTGCAGAGGTGTTTTCATACCAGGAGAAATATGGTTTTATGCCTGAGGCATGTTGCGGGTGGCTAGGGTTTTGATTTTTGTCAGAGATCTACATGTTATGTACATGCAAGATTTTCTATTACTGGCTTTGGCATTTAAGTTTTGTGTTTTGCAGCAAGAAATTAGTTGAATTTGTATCTGCAGTAAATCTTGATTATGAAACCAATACATTTGTATATCAGATTTTACCTAATTTTCCAGGGTTTCTTGGGTTTCCTGCATTCTTTATTTCTTGTTGTACCTGGTGGTTGAAAACCTAGTTTTTCCATAAATGATCCTTTGCTTGTTGCAATCCTTGATGATATATAAGGATTTTCAAGATCATTTAGTGGGGGTTCTGGTTCCAGTATGTTTCTATGAGATAGTTCCATGAAGGGTCCTTTTCCTATATATACTTCCTTTTTCTCTACATAAATGGTGTTCCCTCTTTCCTTTTGGCTTTTGGAGAATATAATATAAGTTGTAACATTTTTCCTTGTGCATGAGATTCAATATGTTTCTTCTATTATCACATTGTCTCCGTTTGAGTTTTAGACTTATTGATTGAAGCATCAAGGGTGTTTCCATCTTTCTATTTGCATTTCCTGTGTATCTGCAATAGAGTTATTTTCACAGAAGCAACTAGGTTTGGGATTGGTTTTCAGGTGTGTATGAACTGGGGTATCAAGGGTATCTTATGTTTTTCTTCCAGTGGATGCTAGTTAATATATTACTTGTTTATAGGTCTCTTCTAAGGGGAGAGTTAATATCCTTTGAATAGGTGATAACACATTTGGGTACACAGGTGGATTGTTGAAGTATGACCTGATTAATGGTGTATGTTTGGTGTAAGGTGTCAACATATTTGAATTTATTACTTTCTTGTTTCATAGCTCTCTGCTGCAGTGATGTATTTGACTTTGCTACCTATTGGATAAGGCACTAGTCTATGAGAGACTTAGGGTATCTCAGGAGCCCTTCCAGCCCAACATCAAATCAAATACCTTTCCCTTTCATGTTGGTAGTAGTAGTAGGAGGTCCTTTCTAGTCTTTAGACTCATTCTATGCAAGTAGGACTATTGCATGTGAATTGGCTTCATTGGGGTACAAGTTACCTAAAGGGGTTTGAAGATTATTCCACAATAATCTATCTGTAGGCCTATTGTTTATCTTAAGGTGTCTTGAGTGTGCAGATAAGGCAATACCCACCTAAGTGATGTGGAGCTCAAATAAGAAGGAGCATTCCTTTCAATCCTCATCAATTGGACTATTTTCCTGTCAAACTTGAGTGCCTGACCTGAGATCCAAGCCCATCTATTGATTCAAGTTTGGTCCTGCAAGAAAAGGCTCCAACATTTGGTATGGAGATAAAGGTGATTTCACTTTGAATGTGTATATTGATGTTTATTGGGTAGGTAATGTTGATGATTGGAGGAATACAAGTGCAAGTGTATTCTTTCTTAGAGATAGGCTTGTATCTTGGACATGTATGAAGCATAACTTTATATATAAATCAATAGTTGAAGCATATTTTCTACATATAAATATAGTTCCCTAATGGTATAATAAGAAGGATTAATGGTATGATGCATCACCCTTGTCTAAAACAAATTTTTTTATCTATGAGAAAAATAATATATTTGGGTATGCAAGTAATGTTTTTTGATGCAAGTGTACCATCCTAGATTTACATCACTATGTAATTCCTCATTTATCTTGGCCCCATTTAGCATTAATGGGATCTCATATTAATTTCCAATATTCCAACCCCAATTCCACTTTTCATTTTGACATCCCTTCTTTAGTTAAGACCCTCAGATAAAATTTCTATGATTTTTGTGGGAAATAAGTTGACCCTGTTGGACTATTTCCCAATGTTTTGATGCAAAGGAAGGATGGGGAGAGGGGCCAAAGGCACACCCTAACTAGATCCACCTTGTAGAGATCACACATGGAAGAAAAAACACACAAAAGTGAGAGAGAGAGAATGCATAAACTTTCACATAATTACTTCAATTGATTCATACTTGCCTGGCTGTAAGGCCTTCCCAGTTTAGGCTAGATATTAAAATAAAGTATAGAAGTACTCCAACATGTGAGGATCTATCAAAAATATCTAATCTTCTAGCTTCTTAACTTGGTCCTAAACTCTAACCAAACAACTACATTTATACAAGAGGCTACCGAATCAAGTTGGCCTCCAAATCCACCATCAATGGAAGGAATGATCAGATCTAGGTCCACATGATTCCAAATCATAGATACCAACATTAAATTCATGACCATAATTAAAGGCAAGATTCGGCCTCAACAGAAATCCAAAATAAATAACTCAGTAAGAAAGGATAACCAATTGCTAGAAAATCATCACCGAGTGCCAGGGAAATAATCGAGTGCCAGAGAGATAACCAACCAACACTGGTAAACAAAGGAAACTGAGAAACACCGAACCAAATCGGTCAAAGAAGGAACTGAGCAACACATAAAACTTCAAACATGTTTTTGGTGACACAGGATTGCCAAGGACCTAAGATGCTCCTACATCAGACACTTGGGGCTATTTGAAAATGATTGTTCGAATCATGAAGTAGGTACAATCTGAGCTGAATCCAACTCAAATTATGAAATCCATGAACTGTCCTCAATCAGTCTATTCTTCCACTTTACCATATATTCCATATATTGTTTTCCACTTCTACTTCTACCAATTCTTTGCTCCAAAATCTTTTCAACTTCTTCTCTATGTTTCTTAGGATAATCCATCAGTACTATCATGTCTTCATCAGGTTCATGGTACTCATATAAATCAACAATTTTGAATATAGGTGATATATCCATGTCATCAGGTAACTCAATCTCATATGCATTTCCACTGTCAAATTTCTTCAAAATCTTGTAAGGGCCAAATATCTTCATCTTCATCTTCCCATATGTTCCAATAGGAAATTGGCCTCTCTGCAAATGAACCATTACTTCATCACCGACTGCAAAAATCTTATGTCTTCTTGATCTATCAGCTTTGTCTTTTTATTTTTGATTACTTTTCTCCAACTTATGTTTCACATCTTCATGCAATGTCTTCATGAACTTAGCAAAATTTACTCCTTCATAACTTCTCTTTCTTTCATCAGCAATATCCCTCAAATTAGATATACCTCTTAGTTGTATGCCATTTACAATCTCAAAAGGTGTTTTTCTAGTACTCCTGTTCACTGAATTATTGTATGCAAACTCTACTTGTGCAAACACAAAATCCCAATTACTCGGTGTGTCTCCAACTAGACATCTCAAAAGATTTCCGAAACTTCTATTCAAAACTTCTATTTGTCCATTAGTCTGTGGGTGAAATATAGAAATATATTTCAACTCGGTGCCAAACTTTCTCCAAAGGGTCTTCCAAAAGTATCCAACAAATTTACTATCTCGGTCAGAGATAATAATCCTTGGTAATCCATGCAATCTGACAATTTCCTTAAAGAAAAGATCTTCTATATGTACTGCATCTGATGTCTTTCTACAAGGTATAAAATGTGCATTTTAGAAAATCTATCCACAACAACAAATATGGAATCATTACCTCTCACTGTCTTCAGTAAACCAGGGAAAAAATCCATATTGATGTCAATCCAAGGTTTCTCAGAAATAGAAATCAGTGTATACAATCTAGTATTCTGACTTACTCCTTTTGCAACTTGACAACTTCCACAACTTTTGACAAAGTTTTGAACATCTTTATACAACTGTGGCCAAAAGTATTTCTCCTTAAGAAAATTCAATGTTTTATCAACACCAAAATGTCTAGTCAAACCACTACTATGTTTCTCCTTTATCAAATTAGTTCTCATTGGTATTCTCAGTATACACAACTAAATACCTTTAAACAACATACCTTCTTAAATAAAATATTCTTCCTATTTAGTACTCGGTTGATCTTGAATAGGTGCTTTGCACTTTCTCCACGACTCAAAAAAATCAAGATCAAATTCATAAGAATCTCTCATGTCATCAAAGCCAAGAACTTCAATTTTCATCTTGGTCATCAAATATGTTCTTCTACTCAATGCATTTGCAACTCGGCAAGTAACTCCACTCTTATGCTTTATCACAAATGTATAACTATGTAAATACTGAACCCATTTCATATGTCTCCGGTTCAACTTATTTTGACTACCCAGATATTGTAAAGCCTTATGATCAGTATACAACATAAATTCACTCGGTATCAAATAATGTCTCGATTTCTTCAGCACTTGAACAATAGCACAGAATTCTTGATCATACACAAAATATTTCTTTTTTTGCATCATTCAAATTTTCACTAAAGAAAGCAATGGGTTTACCTTCTTGACTTAATATAGCTCCTATTGCACTTCCACTTGCATCACATTCCACTTGAAATACCTTATTGAAATCACGTAATGCCAAAATAGGCAATTCAACAACCTTTTGCTTCAAAGTCTCAAAAATTTTATCAGCTCCATGTGTCCACTTGAATTCTCTTTTATCTCCTCTCATAGTCTCAGTCATAGCATTACAAATTGAATTGAAATTCCTAATGAACTTTAGGTAAAATTTTTCAAACCATGAAATGATCTTACCTCACTAGCATTCTTAGGTGTAGGATAATTGAAAATAGCTTCAACCTTTTCAAGGTCCATTTTCAAACCATCAGCTAAAATCACAAATCTCAAATACACAATCTCCTCTTTCATGAATGAACACTTTTTTAGATTTATCAACAACTTTTCTTCTTTCAATCTCTGCAATACTTGTTTAATAGGTAGAAAATGTTCTTCTTTGGTCTTATTGAATATTAGAATATCATCCAGGTATACAATCACAAACTTACCCAAGAATTTCTTCAAAACTTCATTCATCAATCTCATAAAAGTACTCGGTGCATTACACGTTAAACCAAAAGGCATAACCAACCACTCATACAAACCTTCTTTTATTTTTATATAAGTCTTCCATTCATCAACTTCTCTAATTCTGATATGATGATACCCACTTTTTAAATCAATTTTGGTAAAATACTTTGCTCCAGTCAAACTATCCATTATGTCATCCATTCTCTATATAGGAAACCTATATTTCACTGTTATCTTGTTGATTTCTCTAGAATCAGTACACAATCCCCATTCTCCATTCTTCTAAGGTGCCAATATAGAAGGTACTACACAAGGAATCAAACTTTCTCTGGTCAAATCTTTCTACAACAATTCTTGAATCTGTCAGTTCAATTCTCGATTCTTGATAGGTGTTAACCAATGTGGTGCCTTATTCAGTAAACTAGCTCCAGGGATTAGATCCATGCCATGATCAATGTTTCTCTTTAGTGGAAAACCATCAAGCACATTATCAAAAATGATCTCACTGTACTTGGTGAGTAACTTATCAATCTCCTCAGGTATACTATCCTCTATTTTCTTATTCGATTTGTTTGAAATCATAGCAAAACATACATCATTCTTTTCAAATCCTTAACAAACTTTCTTCCTTCCATCAAGAAAACTTTCACAGATGTGCAAACATTACTAATAGGTTCTTCAATCAATGGCAACAAGAGTTTTCTTCTCTCATCAGCCCAAATAGTATATTTATGCAATCTCCCATCATATATAGCATGTCTATCATATTGCCAAGGTCTACCCATCAAAATATGACAACAATCCATAGGCATGATATCACATAACACCTTATCATAGTACTTTCCAATTTTCAAATTCACATAACATTGTTCACTTACCAAGAGTGTATGTTCATCTTTGATCCATGAAATCTAATAGGGCTTCAGATGTTCCAACCTTTTCAACTATAACTTTGTGACCATTTCCTCAAATGCTAGATTCTGTGAGCTACCACTGCTAATGATTACCTTCCAAACTTCATTAGAAAATCTACATTTGGTCTTGAACAAAATTTTCCTTATCGGATCTTCCTTATTACTTTCACTCCAAAGCTCTCCTTACCATCAAGTTATTTTTCTTCTTAGGTTCATTCAATGACTCTTCTTGCACCAAAGAATTTCTACTGTTACCGACCTTCTTACTTGCATGTGTACACTCAAATGATCTATGTCCTTCTTCTCCACAATTGTAACAAGTTACTCAGAAACCACCTCTATTATAACCACCTCGGTAGTTACTGCCTCTACCTCTAGATGAACTTTCACCTTTCCACTCGGTCTTTCCTTTATCTAGATTTGTCTTTTCAGGTTCAGATCTACTATTTTCCCCATAAGATCTACCTCTTCCTCTAGGGAATCTACGACCTCTACCTCTTTGTCTTTTCTCATGTCTCTTGTTCAATTTCTCCTCAGCTTTCAATGAAAATTGATAAGCCTCTTCAATGTTCTCCAATTTGACCAAACTAATTTCTTCTTGGATGGAAACTCTCAAACCATTTAGGTATCTATAAATTCTTTCCCAATCATCTTCATCATGTCTAGATCTGATATCTAATCTATAGAATTCCTCAGTATATTCTTTTACCGATCTATCTTTCTACCTCAAACTTTGCATTCACCTAACTAGGTTAATCTGACAATCACAAGGTAAGAAATTTACTTTCAATTTATTCACCATTTTATTCCATATCTTGATTTTGTCTTAGCCTTTCCCTTTTATATCCAATTGCAGATGCTCCCACCACAAGGATGCGTGACTTTTCAACTTTGTGCTTGCAATTTTTACCTTCTTTTCCTTAGGTACATTCTCATATTCAAAATAATTTTCCATCTCAGTGATCCAGTCCACCAATTCATGAGAATCCAATTTTCCACTATACTCAAGAGGATTAAAGTGTTGTGTAGACTTTAGATTTGTCAAAGCCCTCAACAATCTTTCCTCACCTTGATCCATCATCATTGCAGGTTCTACATCACCTTGTTCTTCCTTAATTTCATCATCACTAACATCTTCAATATGTCTTCCTCTTCTCTTGGCTATTTCAACATCTTCTAATCTAGCAGCAAGTTGTCTCAACATGTATGCCAATCCTAGATCCCCATCTCGCCTCCCATGAACCATCTTGAAACCATCTATAATTGTAGGTCAGATCACAATCTTCTACCCCACAATAATTCAACTAGGGTTTTACAAGAAGGAACCCTCAAACCTAGATCCAGATCTAACATCACTTTGATACCACTTGATGCAAAGGAAGGATGGGGAGAGGGGCAAAAGGCACACCCTAACCAGATCTACCTTGCAGAGATCATAGGTGGAAGCAACAACACACAAAAGTGAGAGAGAGATAATGCATAAACTTTCACATAATAACTTCAATTGATTCATACATGTCGGGCTGTAAGGCCTTCCTGCTTTAGGCTAGATATTACAATCAAGTACATAAGTCCTCCAACATGTGAGGATCTGTCAAAAATCTCTAATCTTCTAGCTTCTATCTTCTAACTTAACTTGCTCCCTAAACTCTAACCAAATAACTACATTTATACAAGAGGCTACCAAATCAAGTTGGCCTTCAAATCCACCATCAATGGAAGGAAAGAACAGATCTAGGTCCACATGCTTCCTAATGATAGATAAAAACATTAAATCTGTAACCATAATTAAATGCAAGAGTCAGCCTCAACATAAATCTAAAATAAACAACTTAGTAAGAAAGGATAACTGAGCGCCAGACAAGCATCACCGAGCACTAGGGAAATAACCGAGCGCTAGAGAGATAACCGACCAACACTGGTAAACAAAGGAAACTGAGAAACACTGAACCAACTCAGTCAAAGAAGGAACCATGTGACACAAAAAATTTCAAACATGTTTTTGGTGACACAAGATTGCCAAGGACCTGAGATGCTCCTGCATCATGTTTCCTCCAAAATTTAAACTAGAGGTTAGTCTAAATGGTTGAGCGGGAAATTTGATTTCTCACCGACCCTCAAGTTTTGATTTTCAAATTTTTTTTAGAAACCTACTTCTACTCATTTTCATATTGAAGATCCAAGCAAAAAGAAAGCATTCCAAGCCCAAGAACTCTTGAAAATTCAAGTAGTTCAAGAAAAAATTCAAGCATTCAAGGAATTTTTAAAGAAATCTTCTATTGTAGTAACCTTACCTCCCATGAAGGCCAAGTAGAGGAGATCAAAATTAGTGAAGAATATCATAGTGCATTCATCCATTTTTAGTTCTTCAAGCATTGTGGTAAACTACAACAATCATTATGAAATACAATAATTTCATGATTTTATCTTAGGTTTATGTGTGGAGTCAAGATATTGCATCAACATGCATGATCACATTCAAAGAAGTATTTGTGTTTCCAAGGTATAAGACAGTTCATGTTTTAGATCTAACCTCTTCTCCATGTTAGCACATTTTCCTTTATTTCACTTAAATTTCAAGGTTCAATCTAAACTAGGATTTGACCAAGAAAAAAAATCCTTATTTTTTGTGTGCAAGAACATGTGGCACTAGTTTTAGGATTGGATATGGGAAGTACAAGAGCCTAAATATAATTTTTAACTAAAAACAAGTGAAACTGAAAGGAATAGGCTAACCCAGTCGACCTAGTCCCTGTAAAATATGTTCAAACTAGATTTGCAGGTTGGTTATTGTCTCAAAATTATATTTCTGGCATTAGAATCAGTCTATCAAGTTTCTATCAACCTATCTATAGAGAAATTCAATATTTTTCTTTATTTAGGCTTATATCTTACACCCCCTATCAATTATCCTCCTTTTCCATTTTCCATTTAGTGAAGGATCACTTTTCCTATTAAGCGCTTGATACTTTTTGATCATAGTGGGTTATCTTCCTTCTGAATGTAACATATAAAATAGGATCCCATTCTTTTCCCCCAAGTTTTTATGCTACATCTTGGTGAGGCTAATGCATGACATTTTCATTCTAATTTGGTGTCTAGATATGATTCTTTATACATTACATTATTAGATCTTATTTGGATAGCCTTCATTTTCATCATGGAGTACTAATTAGATTAGTGTATGATATGTAATGCCACACCAGGGTGTTGGATATTGCTAATGCATGGGGAGATCATTGATACATTTGATATGTTTAATCACTACATTGAGTGATGTTGGAGCTGCTTTTGTTGTTATTAGTGTTTTGTCATTGATGTCAACATATCTTTCTGTGAAGAGAATAGGCTAGTTATTATAGTGTATGAACACTGTACAATTGTTTCAGATCATGTGAAGTCAGATGAGAGTACAGGGAGATGTGATCTTATTTCCAACATCACATCATGTAATATTGTATATTGGTTGAGTTACAGACTTTTTGGTGAAGACTGGTTACTGGACAGTGACAATAAAAGTTGATAGAGTGAGTCTCTATGTTTCTGGTATATCTTACAAAAGGTTTGATTCAGTTTATGTGAGCTTGAGGAATGACAAATAAGGTACTGAAGAATGTTCGTTGGTTAGCACAAGTCACGGGAAGCAGGATGACATCAGCTATGGCATGTGTTGTGGAGAATACTTATTTGGGAGATGATTTCAAAGATGTAGCATGCATTTTGGTTGGAAAATGCAAATTAAGGATGTTAGCTCTTAATTTTTGTAATGTAATCATTGTATACTTAATTTAGATACCGCGTGTACCTTAGCAAGTGTCTATGTAAGTGTTTGTATATTAGGAAATCCTAATGGGCTGACCTGATCATGTAGAATGTAATAGGGTATATATGTAAGATCTTTTCTTTGGAAAATATAAGGATGAGATGTATGTGATGTGAAAGAGGATTATGAAATCTATGAGCTTTTACCTACGGGATGTAGAACAGATAATTGTGTGTACTTCATTGGAAATGATCAAGCAAAGATTGTAATGCCCCTCTAACCCTATCAAGTCCTGGTTATGCTCACTAGAAATTAGGAAGAGCTATATGTGAGGATGATCCTTCTTGTGATGGTTGCTTAAAAAAAACCTCTTCCAACTCACCATAACTTCATATTTTAATGTGGAAAATAATAATATTTCATAGGTATGTTCCTATACATCTTCTTGTGTGTCAGCAATAGTTTAGGACCTTAATGCTAAAAGGATCACCTGATAGACTTATATGCTTTTATGAGAAATGCTCATTATTAATATTTATGTGTACCTTAGGTTAATTAATTATAATCACTTAGGGGTTAGATGTGTTACCTTCTCTAATAATGTTACTTGGGATTAGACATGATTAATGCATTTAGGGTTATATGATTTGTTTATCTTGATTTGATAATGGGACATTTTGATTACATGTCTAATGGTTAAATGGGTTTGTGAAAGTTAATAGATGATTTACATGATTATGTTATGATTCATTCCGGTTATACAAATATGGAAAAGAGATTATTCTGGTACTAACCACATTAATCCAATAATGCTTTATTGATGTTACTATCTGATGTGAGTTTAGGATGAGGGGAGGCAGTTGTAGTTACTCCTACAAGAGGTCCACACGATTTCACACTCTCCCTCCTTGTTTGTCACTTTCTGTATATATATATATATATATATATATATATATATATATATATATATATATATATATGTTAGTTGGTGTTGCAGGATGTAGGTACTAGGCATTGACTCCACCTGGCTACACAGGTCTAAGTGTGCCTTAAAAATCTTTGAACTATTATTGTCTGGAGATATTACCAAGATTACTCTCAAGGTTACCCGTGGACTTAGATTTCCATTTAGGAGGTTAGCCTAGTCGGGGGATTTGAATGTAGTATGTGATGTGGTCTTATGATTTATGATTTGATGTTATTCTGATATTTATGTCATGAGTTAGAACTGTCCTTATATATATATCTATATTAATTATTTTATATCTATGCTATAATTAATTGTATACCAAGATTACTCTCAAGGTTACCCGTGGACTTAGATTTCCATTTAGGAGGTTAGCCTAGTCGGGGGATTTGAATGTAGTATGTGATGTGGTCTTATGATTTATGATTTGATGTTATTCTGATATTTATGTCATGAGTTAGAACTGTCCTTATATATATATCTATATTAATTATTTTATATCTATGCTATAATTAATTGTATGTTATATATAGGTATGTGTATATGTGGGTGCACATGCATATACCCATGCTTATATAAATAAAAATATTTGTATGTTTTTTTTTTATTGATTTTGTAAATGGTATTTTAATAATTAAATAAAGTGAATTCAATAAATTCTATTAAATGAAGTATATTAAAGTAAAAATAATATTAATAATAGTAATAATAAAAATAAATACTCTTTGTAGTAAAATTAGCTATATAGGAGGGAGTTGAACTCGAGACCTCCTAGAAGTTAGGCTAGTTGGTTTCCATGTGTGCTATGCGTTTTCCTTGAAATTTATTTGTTTATTATTCTTGTTATGGTTTTCTTTGAAAGCTATTTTAATTAAATTTATTTAAACTTTGTTAAGTGCTTACGGGAATGTTTTGTTTAATTTTCCAACCAACGATGGAAGTTGGAGAAGTTGCTTCCTATAAAGCAACTCCTCCAACCACATAGTTGGAGGATAAATAATTACAATTTTCTATGATTTGGGAGAGGGAGTTTTGGGAAGATTTTTGGGAGTATTATGCATTGATTTTTCCATAAATGTATTTGAAGTTTTTCCATGAGATTGTGAATTCTATGGTTTGGTGAGGGAAAGTGTATGTGTGGATTGATTTAAGATTCATTGCTAGAGGAAGATATCCAGGAGGATACCTACTCAAGGCTTAGAGATTTGTAGGTAGTTCTCCAACCGAGGGAAGAGGATTCTCCGCAGGACCCTAGGTAGGGTCTAAACTGGGATGAATCTCCATTCTTCCTATGTGTATGATTGTTTATATGAATGATATGTTATTGTATTAGTATATTAATGCTTACTATGAATTAGAAAGGAAAATTAAATCTTATATTGTCTGTTGTGTTCCCGAGAAGTAATTCGATAAAGGTTTGTATAGTTTTTATGGTAAAATATTTCCTGGGAGTCTGGGATTTGTTGTGAAATTTCCTCATGGTGTTTGTGAGAGTTATGTAATGATTTAGGGAAGTTTAGGAAGGTTTGGGGTGGTTTAGGAAAGGTTTCAATCCTTCCCCATTTTTGCATTTTGCAGGCCTTCTTTGTGATTTGTTGTTTTTCATTTAATAAATCTTATTTGAGACTTAGGTAGTGTTGAGGATGTGGTACTAAGGTCCTTGCATCAGGTTGACCTCAGGGAACCTTTCCTAGGCACTCTCCATGCCTTAAAAAGTCATTTTTTGGCCTTTTTGGGTAATTTTGAATTAATTTCGTAAAAGTGTCCTGTAGTGTCGTACCAAATTGTAGTCATACCCATAAGACACTTGGTTAAATGTCATATGGGAATGAAAAAACTATCATATAGGATCATATAAAAATTATTTTGGATTTTTGAGGGTTTCAACCTCATAGGAGTTAAGATGTAGATTCTAGATTTTGGAGTTTTCTAAAAATTTCAAACTCAACCAAATTTCAGGCACATGAATTTTTCTGAGACTTATAAAAACAAGCTATGGAATGTTGTGTTTATAAATGTGGAAGTTTTTATTCCCAATGTATGTTTATTAATTTTTTTTAATGTTATATGGTGTTACTTACAATGTTTTTACATTTGGAATATGCTCAAGCTTAGTTTATGAGGCTAGGACTCATCTTAGTGGCCTATGTGCGTGGGAGGGTTCCCTAGACCTATAAGTAAGCTGTGAAAAGTTGTATTTGTGAATGTGGAAATTTATATGCTATGATTTAAGGTGTCTTGTGATAGACACTCTTCTAATGGTTCCTGTTATGTATATGGCTATGGTTAGGACTCGCTCTAAGAGTCTGAGTGCGCAGGGGAGTTTCCTAAACCTATGAATCAGGACATGGAAGTGTTATTTTTTATCTTTGGCTTGTGATGGAGTAAGGGAATAGGAACCCTATGTGAGTGGATCACTATACATGTTCGAACCCTAAAGTGGTTGCCAGATGATCCTATGGGTGGCTTTGTAAAAAGTGATAACCTTAAAAATTAACCTGGGAAGGGGGGATTCAAAAGATAATGAAAGAAAATGTAATAATGGCCACATAGACCTGATTGGAGTACTGGGACCAAGGATAACTACCAGGATGGATCCCTATTCATAAAGGGGGGACTGGGGTTACATGGTTTCTAGGGTGGATCCCAATACAGGTTGTGTGATGACACTCACTTAGGTGGTCTCCTAGAACCTTAACCTCAATGTTATAGTATGATGATATTTTATGTGCTTTATTCTTGTTCTTTTGAGTCTTGGATTGATTGGTTTTTGAGACTTAGATTTCCTTAAGTTCTTGGGAGTACCTTGGTTCTATCTCCTAGCATGAGGGGTGGAACTTTACCAGTTTCACATGGTTGGGTGGAAAATATCTTCCAAGTTATTGTTCATGGTTCATGTCATGGCTTGGATTCTAAGTTGTTCAATGGTGAAGATTTTGTTCTTGTATCATGTATCTCTATCTTTTAAAATCAAGATGTAAAGATGTATTATAATCCCTTGGACAACTTGATGTAATTATCTTTCTCTATGCCTTTGGGCCATGTTTAGTAACTGTAATTCTAATTATGCCGTAAATGGAAATTATAAGAAAGAAGCTATGTATATGGGTAAGGGTGGTATTTAGGAATCTCCAAAAAGGGAATTGAATGTTGGTAATTCAAGCATGGATTATGTTTAAGTAATTCCTACCCTATCTCTCTTGAGTTTTAAATGAAATTGAAAGTAATGATTCTATGTAAGCTTTTGCAAAGCACTTATAGTTGTAAACTTCTTAAGGAATACTCATTTTGATATGTGGAATATTGAAAAGATATGCTAAGGTTTTAAGGGTATTTCTAGGTGAAATAATAAGGGTAAGAAACATGTATAGTATTGAAAGTACTAATGAGATGTGATTCTTAAATGTATAGTTCAGTATGAGTAATGTGTGGTTATTAAAACTAGGTTTTAATCTCAATTCTTAACTAGACTTATACAAGGTTATAGATGATAATTTGTGGAAGTTAAACTTGTGGCAAAAATGATTCATTAAATGGTTTATGTTGGTTAGCAATGTACTTAACAGATGAGATAAGTAATGTGTGCTCATTTCATTTCTAAAAGTAAATGATGTGTTGGTTTGGTAAAGAAAATGAATTCAATTAATTCACTAAGGCAATTGGTTTTGAAGTAGAATGAAAGCAATGTTTCAATGTAAATTGAAGTTAAAATAGAAATAGAATTTTTTAGATTAAGTAATAATTGATAATGGTAAATGAATTCATTAAGGGAACCTTAAGGAACGTACTTGTGAATATTAGTGATGATATGTTAGAATGTTAAAAAAAAAAAAATTAGTTGTAATTTTAGGTCATAGACTTGATTCCTTATGGGTTCCCTGGTGGGGACATTACAAAGATAGTTTTTGTTAGACAGTTCACAAGGATTGTGTATTTACTCATATACACTTGTGTTGTGAATAGTGTGTTCTAAAGGTGGACTTAACCTTCTTTTGGCAGTGAGACTAGGCAGTGAGCCTACCCTCTTTTCTTGACTACTAATAGGGTTTGTCCTCTAACAAGGACTATGTACTGTAATTCTTTAATCATCTCCTAACACTACTATATCTTCTAACAAGGATACTATACTATTAGTACATCATTTGTGGGCACTAATTCTCAATATTGTGTTATTGTGTTATTGTGTTGGCATTCATTATGTTCATTAGATCTGATATTACTACTATTCAAAGTTTAAAGTTTAATATTTTGTCATACAACTAATTCACCCCCACTCTCAATTGTATTATGCACTATTATTCCTAAAAATTGGTATAAGAGCTTGTGGTCCTTAGAGAGAAAGATTAACAACTTGAGGTGATCTTGGAGATGACATTCTATAGGAAGGATAGTCCAAAATTTGATCCTAAAAAATTTGACAGTTGGAAGAACAAGATGCAAACTCATTTTCTATGTTTGGGGATCGACTACTGGATGATCACAAATAATCAAGTGGATATGAAGCCTGAGGATGAATTGGAAAAAGCTACCGATGACGAGAAGGTATTTTCATATAATAGGGTCACAAGGGAAGCATTGATCAATGTACTCTCTGAAGGAGAATTTACTGAGGTTAAAGATCTGGATTATACACAAGATTCAGGAGAGATTAGAAGCACTATATGAAGGAGACAAGTATACCAAGAAAGAAAAGTTACAGAATTAGAAAAAAAGGATGGAGAAGCTATAAATGAAGGATGATGAAAGCATTAGGGCTTATGTTCAAAGGGTTACTGAGGTTTTGGTTGGAATCAGAAATTGTGGAGGCACTTATGATGAAGAAGAATTCATTACAAAGATCCTTAGGTCTTTGAAACCTGCTTACAAGACTAAGGCTCTAACTATATAAGAAACTATTCCTTTGACTCCAAACTTTAGCAGAGAGATGTTGGTTGCAAAGCTAACTACCTTTGAAGCTACTAAAATATGAGATTATATACCTAAATTTGAATCTACATTTAAGGCATCTGCACACAAGAAGATATTGTCTGCACTTATGAACACCAGTAGTGAAGACCTAAAATAAGAGCTTGGTGAATATGACAAGGAATGAGAACAGATAATGGCTGAGGAAAGAAAGATGGATGAACTTTTTGCACTAATTGCTAGAAGAGAAAAGAGAGGTAAGGGTAAATTTGAATGAAAGTTACCTTTGAAATGTTTTTCATGCAATAAGGTAGGTCATTTTGCATCTAGATGTCCTACAAGAGTTCCTAAGCACAAGCTTGACTTTTTCAAGTCTAAGTATTCAAAGGATAAGGAATGTTATTATGCTAGTGAAGGTATTTCTGATGATGATGATTTATATTATGAGGAGATTGGATTTATTTCTATTAAAGATGAAAAACTAGTGCATGAGGAAAAAGATTTAGTATCACATGTTGATAAGAAATCTGAATGGATTATAGACAATGGTTGCTCACATCATATGACTGGAAACAAAAACAAGTTTTTTAACTTAGTGAAGTATGATGGTGGCATTGTGAGATTCAGAGACAATCTTTCTAACCCTATCATAGGTGTAGGATCTATTACTTTGGATGGAAAGACTAATACTGATAATGTACTACTTGTTGATGGAATTAAGCATAACTTGTTGAGTGTTGGAAAATAGATGGACAAAGAGTATAAATTATAATTCAATGATGGTAAATATTTTATCAGAAGTAAGGCAGGAAAGATGATCACAACCGATACTAAATCTAGAGGTAATGTATTTGAATTAAATACATCTAGAGCATCTTGTTTTGTTGTGAAGGTAGATGACAGTTGGTTATGGCACATAAGATTTTTTCATGTTAATTTTGATAACATTTTCAAGGCAATTTTGACTAATGCAGTAAGAGTCTGTCGAAGATTGTGAAACCATCTAACATAGTATGCAGAGAATGTGTCATGGGAAAGCAGACTAGAAGTAGTTATAAAAGTAAAGCATATACATCAAAAGGAAAGTTGAATCTGGTACATAAAGACCTATGTCGACCTACAAGGACAAGATCATACTATGGTGAAAGGTATTTCATACTTTTTTTTATGACTTTTCTAGAATGATGTGGGTTACTTATTTGAAAGAGAAATTAGAAGCATTTGATAAATTCAAGTTATTCAAAGAAAAAGTAGAGAATGAATCAGGTTTAAAGATAAAATGTTTGAGGTCAGACAAAGGTGGAGATTTTACTTTAGACTTATTCAATTCATACTGCAAAGAGAATGGAATACAAAGACAAACATATGCTCCTAGGACTCCATAATAGAATGTGATAGTAGATCAAAGAAACATGACTATACTTGATGCTACTAGGAAAATGTTGCTTGAAGGAAATGTATCTCATATGCATTGGAGAGAAGCTTTTGGGACAACGGTGTACACCTTGAAAAGAATTCAAATCAGAGAAGGTATAGGTAAGACCCCTTATGAATTATGGTTTGATCATACTCCTACTATAAAATATTTTAGAATATTTGGTAGTAAGTGCTATATCAAGAGAGATGATGAGATAGGGAAGTTTGATGCTATAAGTGATGAAGGAATTTTCCTTGTTTATTCTACTAAGAGAAAGTATTATATATCAATTCTCAAAGTTCAACTATCTCTAATACAATCTGCAAAAGTGTACCTGAGTATCAAAAGATACTATAGAAAACTCATGACTGAGAGTCCTTAATGACTCAGCTTGAGTAGAGATACTCTCCCATAGGAGAAGCATCAATAATCTAGTCCAAATAGGTATAGTGTTTTGATTATGTTGGACTAATGCATTCTTGCATCAATTACTCTGAAGAGGGTTGGGAATAACCCCAAGCATACCTCTCAGATATTCAAAAGTATCCTTAGGAAAAGGTTTTATGAATATATCTGCTATCTACTCCTTTTTACTAATATACTCCAATCTGATTTCATTTTTCACAACCTTCTCTCTTACAACATGATACTTAATTGCAATATGATTGGTCTTTGAGTGTAATATTGGATTCTTTGACATGCTAACTGTACTAGTATTATCAAAATGTATGATAATAGGCCCAGTGAATTCATTGCTAGTATCCATCAACATCTTCTTCATCCAAGTGATTTGATTGTAATTTTTTGATGCTGCAACATATTCTTCTTCTTTTGTACTCTAAGATATACAATTTTGTTTCTTTCTCAACCAAGAGACCAATATTCCTCCCAAGAAGAATGCTCCACCACCTATACTCTTTTTGTCATCAACATTTCCTCCCAAATTTACATCGGTGTAAACACATAGTTTAAAATAATGTGATCTGTCATACCATAACCCATATTCTGATGTACCCTTCAAGTATCTAAAAATCCTCTTTATTGTTGCAACATGTGTCTCTTTAGGTTCTTCTTGAAATCTAGAAACAATCCCAACTACAATAGCTATATCAGGTCTTTTGTGAGTTAATTATTGTAGTCCTCCAATCATATATATGTGTCTTGTCTATGTTGCATTTGGTGATTCATCCTTTCTTGACAACTTACATCTAGTTATCATAGGGGTTCCATCTAGTTTACAATTCTCCATTCCAAAAAATTTTAACAAGTCCTCAAGATATTTTATTTGTGATATAAAAATTTCATCCTTGTTTTGTGTAATCTGTAATCCAAAAAATTATTTCATCTCACCAATCATGATCATTTAAAATTCATCTTTTATTTCACCTAAAAAATTTCTTACTTGCTTCATCATTACCTCTAAAGATAATATCATCAACAAAAACTTCAACAATCAATAATCCTATTGGTATTTTTCCCACTTTTTGAATTTGCCTTTCAAATTTTGATTCCTTAGAGTTTTCTCTACTTTTTGTATTGAAAGTCTCTTGCAAATCTCCATTCCCAGAGTTTGAAAATTGATCAAAATTGAAAAAACCCTAAGTGCTAGGTCAAAAATGCTTAAAAGTCCTAAAAAACCCTAGAGAAACCTTATAGGGATCTATTTTCTTGTTACTTTTTGAGAATCACTTAAGAAACCTTTCCTCATGTGCCTTTTATTAGTCGCTTAGTCTCCTAAGAAATTTGGTATATTCCTTTTAATCAAGTGACATCCCACAACCCTTCAGTCATGTGATCTCTTCAAGACATAGGAATATTCCCTTTTTACAAGTGACTCAGTGAATTCCTTCAGTCAGGAAGTCTCCGAAAGGTTTGAATTGCTTTATGAGATCTAGTGACTACATTAAAAAATGTCTCAAGTATAACTATAGTCGCCCAATCTCTAGATCCCATATACCCTCAGTCGGGCAATCTCCAATAAAAAAGATGAAGTAATAAATCTTTCAGCGAATATGAGATAACTATAGTTGTTAAGTCTCCAGATGCTATAAATCAATGATATATTCATACAGTCACCAGATCTCTTGAGGAAGTCAAAGTCAAAGTTAAGATCTTGAGATCTTGTGACCATCGTTGATTCTCTCTTTTAAAGGCATGATCTTATGGTTGTCTCTTAATCTCTTAATAAAGATGATGTCACCCCAAAACTACAGATATTGAGAGACTACCATTGGATTAAGATCATGTGGTTGGTGTTTGATCTCATGTATTTTAATGTATCAAAAAAATTTATTCTAAATATTGTGCACCATCAGATTAAGATCCTGTGGCTGGTGTGAAGTCACGAGATGAGGACAGGGTTTGTTAAAAGTTTCAGTGATAAAGAGACTTCTCCTTAGTCGCTAGATCTCCAGATGAGCAAAGTCAGATGATCTCCAGAAAAGTTTGAAAAGTCAACAAGTTTTTGGCGATTAAGAGACTCATTACAATCGCTAAGTCTCTCAATGATTCAGATGAAAATTAAAAGTAAAGAGACTTAAGGAAGACTGTTAGATTAAGATCCAATGGTAGTTGTGAGGTCTCGAGATGGTTTCAGTAAATGATAAATCTTTCAGTGACTGGGAGATAGACTATAGTTGTTGAGTCTCAGAATGCAAAAATTAAAGTTTCATAAGAATTAAAGTATACCGTTAGATTAAGATCTAATGGTAGTCACTGAATCTCAAGGTAAAATCAAATAATGCTAAAACATTCAGTGATGAGGAGACTAACTATAGTCACTGGGTCTCAGAAGGGAAAAATTAAAATGTAAGAAAGTGTTGAGAGTCCTTAGGTCAAGGATTGACGGTAGTCTCTAAGTCTCTACATAAAGTCATAAAGAGCTAAAATATTCAGTGACTATGATTTCTTTCTTCAGTTGCTAGGTTTTGAGATAAATTTTAAAAGGATTAAATCATTCAGCAATTGATAAATTCTCTTTGGTCGCTTGATTTCTAAAAATAATAAAAAGTGCTAACTCTTTTAGTGACTATGAGGAGCTGTGTGGTCTTTAGGTTGCCATAAATCAAAATTTGATTACCTTTCATTTTCTCAACTCTTGGCTAGTGAATTGAGTTCTGAGTGTGCCAAGTAATGATGAAAGTGACATGAAATATAGAGCTTGAGTCTCAAATAGTCTAATGCATTCAATTCTTTAGAATAAATATAGCTAACCATTATTCATTCTAAATTTACCAAAGCATTCAGAGAGCTAGAGCAAGTGAATTTTGAGATTTTCTAAGTTTTCAGCATTTCAAGAATTCAAGAGTTTGAAATTTCTACAAGGATTTTTATCAGCTAATCAATATGAGTCAGCCAACCATGAGAGGAGCTTCTACAAGAAAGGGAACCAAGGATGAAGGTGAATCAAAGGGAAAGGAGAGCTACTTAGATGAATTCCTCTCTTTATTCCCTGGGTCTACACAAAACAAGAAGGTTAGTGACAAAATTTTCACTGATGACCTAGCATTTTGTAGAGATGCAAAAATACATGAAGTTTCTAGACTGTGTTTGTTTAGATATTTTTCTAAGAATGTTGATAGCCCAATACCAGTCTCGAACCCTTGGACTTCAAGATTGGCTAGGCTAATTGTGCTCGATGTTTTCCTAGACATTGACCCACTATTAGAGTTGTCCAATAGATATGACCCTCTATCAAAAACAATAAGAAAAGATGATGGATCGGCCTTGGTGACATTGGAAAAAAATTCATTTATGAAAGCTTTCAATATATATGTCCTAATGGATATAGAGATTAATTTGCAAGCCCAAGAAAATAGATATGTTAGGGAGTCAAACCTAGTTTCAAGAGAAATCCAAAATCATGTCCCCAAGGCCAAAAAAAATTATATTGCAGTAGTACCTAGCACTGCCCCATACTTCTATAAAGATCTAAGTTTCTACATCAAGTACATTGCATATGGATTATGCAAAGTGTTGGGAGTAGATGGTAGTGCTGAAAGGATTTCTTCAGATATTTTGATGTTAGTGCTAGACTCATAGAGTCCCTATGTGAGTAAGGGTTATGACTACATAGGGTATGTCATAAATAAGATGCACAAGGGTTTTGTGTCAATTCAAAAGAAGGAGCCCTCCTCTAGGTTTATGCATTACCCTCTATTAATGTATCTCATTTTGTTCTATAATTACAACATAATAGATTTACAGTATCTCCAACCTAGGATAATGTGGAATGGTCAGCCCAACCCAATCTAGTTTTGGTTAAGAGTATGGAATTTCAGCTCAAGAGAGAATGATTTTTGTGCATTTCAGAACTGGATGGTGCAGCCAATTTTGTTCAGCTTAGGAGTAAAATTGTCCAAGTTGCCAGTTAAGGCTCTACAACTATTAAGACCTTGTCAATTTGTGGACAAGTGGACAAGAAATCACAACTAGGGTGATTTATATTATGAGAAAGCCTTCACAATGATCATAGTTTATGGGTGCCCTCATCCACCTAATATTCTTCCTTTTTATGTACCACCCAGGATTGGAGTAGTAGAGTTTATTTGGTAGCTCATGTTGACTGACAAAGATCATTTGGCTCCACATAGGAAGGGTAATTTTACCCCAAGGCATTTCAAATTTTGCAACTTCACAATTGGGAAGAATGCATTGGATAAAGTAAATGACTGGTTAGGCTACTTCAGAATGAGTGCTACCTTGTATACTAGATATGTAGACTCTAAGAATTTTATTGTTATTGCAAGAAAATTCTATACTCCCACCATTCCCATTAATAATAGACATGAGGAATGTCCTAAAGAAGATCTTATAATGAATATTCTAGAAGATGATGAGATAAAAAGAGGAGCACAACAATTCTAAGATTTGATGTCATTGGAAAAATGGTTGAAGAAAAAGGGAATCCCTTTTGGAGGCTTCTTCCCTACATTGCCTTATTTGCAGAGGTTAGATTAAATGATGGCAAACTACAATGCATTGGTTAATTCTCTAAAGGACCAAATTGATGACAAGGATAGAGAAAAGGAAAATCATTCTGCTTTAGAGTATGAAGAAGATAGTGATGGAGTGATGCAGGAGCATCTATGGTCCTTGGCAATCCTGTGTCACCAAAAACATATTTGAGTTTATTTTGTTGGCATTAAGCAGGATTGCCACTAGTGACAACACTTATTTGCGTCCTCAGTGCAAACTGAGCAGAACAGTGCAAACTGAGCAGGATAGTGCAAACCGAGCAGAACAGTGCAAACCGAGTAGAACAGTACAAACTGAGCAGGACAGTGTAAACTGAGTGACATTATGTCTACCGAGTCACAAGTATTTACCAAGTTTGAAACTTACCGAGTGGTTAGTATGAACCATGCCTTCACTTCTACTGAGTGCATGATGATGCTGAGTAATGCAGTGGACGCTGAGTATCAGAAAGTCACCGAGTTAGTTTGCAGGAACCGTGTAACCATACTTGGGCCGACTTAGTAGCACTTATGTTTATTTGTCAAGCTGACTTTGTAATTGTTATTAATTGTTTAGACTTGTATATAAACAATGTTGTACAAATACCAAGTAGTATGAATGTGAAAAAAAAAGAGAGAAAGGCAGAGATAAGCGAATTACAAAGGGCTACAGCAGTATAAGGAGCATCAAAGACAAATTCATCATAGAAGGTGATCAGTACATCAACGAATCTCATTCAGCAATCCAGTTGCAAAGTAAGAGATCTACTGTTTCATCCTAACAGGTGAATCAGCTTGAAATCCTTTAACCAGGTAGACTTAACAGTCTTTGTAAAATCTCTTAACCGAGTGCATACTTCATTTTATGTTTGAAAAACCTCTAACAAGGTGGACCTAGTAGTCCTTATTGCTCCTAGTAGGGAAGATCATCAGAAGTGATCAATGTAAGCCTTAACTGGCCAACTTTATACTGCAGTATTAAAGCTTTGTGGGTTTCATCCCCACCCCAGTTTTACTTTCTTTTGGAAGGTTTCTAGGTAACCAAATCTATGTGTCATTGTTGTGAATGCTTTTAAGTTTCATGTTTTCTATATGCAAAAGGATAAAGTGAACTATATGTTAATACATCTGATATTGAAAGAAAATTTTGAAGTTACTGATTCACCCCTCCCCTCTGAGTAACTTGGTTAACTCTTGAATATTTCCAACATATTGGTGTTGCTCAGTTCCTTCTTTGACCGATTTGGTTTGGTGTTGCTTGGTTTCCTTTGTTCGCCAGTGTTGGTTGGTTATCTCTTTGGTGCTCAGTTATTTTTCCTATTGCTCGGTGATGCTTTTATGGTGCTCGATTGGTTTTGCTTACTGACAAGTTTCTTTTGAGTTCTTGTTGAGGCCGACTTGTGCATTTATTATGGGTCAAAAATTTAATGTTGGTATCCATTATTGGGAAGTGTGTGGACCTAGATCTGGTCATCCCTTCCATTGATTGTGGATCTGAAGGCCAACTTGGCTTGGTAGCTTCCTGTATAAATGTAGTTGTTTGGTTAGAGTTTAGGCAGTAGAGTTTTGACAGAAGATAGAAGTTAGAAGTTTAGAGACTATTCATAGATCCTCACATGTTTGAGGACTTTTGTATTTCATTGTAATATTTGGCCATAACTAGAAAGGCCTTACAGCTTGAAATGTATGAATAAAATTGATGTTAATATATGAAAGATCCTATATTCTATCTCATTTTTGTGTGTTGTTGCTTCTGCATGTTGTTGAGCAAGGTGGATCAGGTTAGGGTGTGCCATTCCTTTGGCCTCTCCTGTCCTCTCTTGCATTAGGTAGTATCAGAGCCAAGTTGAGATCTAGATCTAGGTTTGAAGATCTAGATTTGTAGGTTCCTTCTTGTGAAGCCCTAGTTGAATTTTTGTGGGGTGGCATATTGTGATCTGACTTGCAATTACAAAGGGTTCCAAGATGGTTCGTGGGAGGTGAGATGTAGATCTAGGATTGGCAGACATGTTGAGACAACTTGCTGCTAGACTTGAAGCTGTTGAAACAACTTAGAGAAGAGGCAGACATCTTGAAGATGTTAGTGATGATGAAATTAAGGTAGAACAAGGTGATGCATAACCTACACCTGTGATGGATCAAGGCGAGGAAAGATTCTTGAAGGCTTTGAAAATTTTGAAGTCTACATCACATTTTAATCCTCCTGAGTATGGTGGAAAATTGGATTCTGATGAATTGGTGGATTGGATCATAGACATGGAAAATTATTTTGAGTATGAAAATGTACTTGAGGAAAAGAAGGTGAAAATTGCAAGCAAAAAGTTGAAAAGTCATTCAGCCTTATGGTGGGAACATCTGCAGCTGGATAGAAAGAGAAAAGGAAAAGATAAAATCAAGGTATGGAATAAAATGGTGACTAAATTGAAAGGAAAGTTCTTACCTTGTGATCATCAGATTAACCTAGGTAGGTGAATGCAAAGTTTGAGGTAGAAAGATAGCTTGGTAAAATAATATACCGAGGAATTCTATAGATTAGATATCAGATCTGGACATGATGAAGATGATGTGGAAATAATTTCTAGATACCTGAATGGTTTGAGGGTTTCCATCCAAGAAGAAATCAGTTTGGTCAAATTGGAGAACATTGAAGAGGCTTATAAATTTGCATTGAATGCTGAGGAGAAATTGAAAAAAAGACATGAATAGAAACAAAGAGGTAGAGGTGGTAGATTCCCTAGAGGAAGAGGTAGATCTAATAGTGAAAATGGTAGATATGAACCTAAAAAGACAAATCTAGATAAAGGAAAGTCTGAGTGGAAAGGTGAAATTTCATCTAGAGGTAGAGGTAGTAGCTACCAAGGTGGTTATAGCAAAGGTGGTTTCCGAGGAACTTGTTACAATTGTGGAGAAGAAGGACATATATCTTTTGAGTGTACACATGCTAGTAAGAAGGTTGGTAGTAGTAGAAATGCTTTGGTGAAAGAAGAGTCACCGAATGAACCTGAGAAGGAAAATAACTTGATGGTAAGGAGAGCATTGTGGAATGAGGGTAAAATGGAAGATCCGATAAGGAAAAGTTTGTTCAAGACCAGATGTAGAGTTTCTAACAAATTTTGGAAGGTAATCATTGATAGTGGTAGCTTGAAGAATTTGGCATCTGAAGAGATGGTCACAAAGTTGTAGTTGAGAAGGTTGGAACATACAAAGCCCTATTAGATTTCATGGATTAAGGATGAGCATACACTCTTGGTAAGTGAACAATGTTATGTGAATTTGAAAATTGGAAAGTACTATGATAAGGTGTTATGTGATATCATGCCTATGGATTTTTGTCATATTTTGTTGGGTAGACCTTGGAAATATGATAGACATGCTATATATGATGGAAGATTGCATAAATATACTATTTAGGCTGATGGGAGAAGACAAATCTTGTTACCTTTGATTGAAGAACCTATTAGTAATGTTTGCACACCTATGAAAGTTTGCTTGATGGAAGGAAGAAAGTTTTTTAAATATTTGAAGAAGAATGATGTATGTTTTTTTGTGATTCCTAACAAACCGAGTAAGAAAAAAGAGGATAGTGTTCCTGAGGAGATTGATAAGTTACTCACCAAGTATAGTGATATCATTTTTGATAATGTTCTTGATGGTTTGCCATCGAAGAGAAGCATTGATCATTGCATTGATCTTATCCTTGGAGCTAGTTTACCAAATAAGGTACCTCATTGGTTGACACCTACCAAGAAGTAGGAATTGAACTGACAGATTCAAGAGTTTTTGGATAAAGGTTTGATCAGAGAAAGTTTGAGTTCTTGTGCAGTACTTATTGTATTGGCACCTAAGAAGAATGGAGATTGGTGAATGTGTACTAATTCAAGAGAAATCAATAAGATAATAGTGAAGTATAGGTTTCCTATACCGAGAATGGATTACATAATGGATAGTTTGACTAGAGCAAAGTATTTTACCAAAATTGATTTCAAAAGTGGGTATCATCAGATCAAAATCAGAGAAGGTGATGAATTGAAGACTCCTTTTAAGACAAAATAAGGTTTGTATGAGTGGTTGGTTATGCCTTTTGGTTTAACTAATGCACCAAGTAATTTTATGAGGTTGATGAATGAAGTTTTGAAGAAATTCTTGGGTAAGTTTGTGATTGTATATCTTGATGACACATTGATATTCAGTAAGACCAGAGCAGAACATTTGTTGCATGTTAGACAAGTTTTGCAGAGATTGAAAGAAGAAAAGTTGCTGATAAATCTAAAAAAGTGTTCATTCATGAAAGAGGAGATTATGTATTTTGGATTTGTGATTTCAGCTGATGGTTTGAAGATGGATCATGAAAAGGTTGAAGCTATTTTGAATTGGCCTACACCTATGAATGCTAGTGAGGTAAGATCATTTCATGGTTTGGCAAGTTTTTACCAAAAGTTCATAAGGAATTTCAGTTTAATTTGTAATGCTATGACTAAGAATATGAGAGGAGATAAAAGAGAATTCAAGTGGACACATGGAGCTGATAAAAGTTTTGAGACTTTGAAGCAAAAATTTGCTAAATTGCCTGTTTTGGCATTGCCTAATTTCAATAAGGTATTTCAAGTGGAATGTGATGCAAGTGGTAGTGCAATTGGAGCTGTGTTGAGTCAAGAAGGTAAACCTATTGCTTTCTTTAGTGAAAAGTTGAATGATGCTAGAAGGTAATATTTCATGTATGATCAAGAATTCTATGCTATTGTTCAAGCACTGAAGAAATTGAGACATTAGTTGATGCTGAATGAATTTGTAATGTATATTGATCATAAGGCTTTACAATGCTGGGGTGGTCAGAATAAGTTGAATCAGAGACATATGAAATGGGTTGATTATTTGTAGGGTTATACATTTGTGATAAAGCATAAGAATGGAGTCACTAACTAAGTTGCTGATGCATTGAGTAGAAGAAGATATTTGATGACTGAGATGAAAATTGAAGTTCTTGGTTTTGATGAGATGAGAGATTTGTATGAGACTGATCCTGATTTTTTTGAGCTATGGAGAGGTGCAGAGCACCTATTCAAGATCAAAAAAGTACAAAATGGGAAGAATATTTCATTCAAGAAGCTATGTTGTTTAAAGGTATTCAGTTGTGTATACCGAGAGGACAAATGAGAACTAATTTTATAAAGGAGAAACATAGTAGTGGTTTGGATGGATATTTTGGCATTGATAAGACATTGAATTTTCTTAAGGAGAAATACTTTTGGCCATAGTTGTATAATGATGTTCAAAAATTTGTGAAAAGTTGTGGAATTTGTCAAGTTGCAAAAGTAGTAAGTCAGAATACTGGATTGTATACACTGATTGTTGTACCCGAGAAACCTTGGATTGACATCAGTATGGATTTTGGTTTTGGCTTATCGAAGATAGTAAGAGGTAATGATTCTATATTTATTGTTGTGGATAGATTTTTAAATATGACACAGTTTATACCTTGTAGAAAGACATCAGATGCAGTACATGTAGCAGAATTTTCTTTAAAGAAATTTTCAGATTGCATGGATTACCGAGGAGTATTATCTCTGAACGAGACAGTAAATTTGTTGGATACTTTTGGAAGACTCTTTGGTGAAAGTTTGGTACTGAGTTGAAATATAGTTCTACATTTTACCCACAAACCAATGGACAGAACAAAAGTTTGGGTAATCTGTTGAGATGTTTAGTTGGAGACACACCAAGTAATTGGGATTCTATGTTGGCACAAGCAAAGTTTGCATACAATAATTCAGTGAATAGGAGTACTAGAAAGACACCCTTTGAGATTGTAAATGGCTTACAACCAAGAGGTATATCTGATTTGAGAGACATTGATGATGGGAGAAGTGTTGAAGGAGTAAAATTTGCTAAGTACATGAAGACATTGCATGAAGATGTGAAAATCAAGCTAGAAAATAGTAATCAGAAATACCAAGATAGAGATAATAAATCAAGAAGACATAAGAATTTTGATGTTGGTGATGAAGTGATAGTACATTTGAAGAAAGACCAATTTCCTATTGGAACATATGGGAAATTGAAAATGAAAAAGTTTGGACCTTGCAAGATTTGAGGAAATTTGACAATGGAAATGCATATGAGATTGAGTTACCTCATGACATGGACATATCACTGATATTCAACATTGCTGATTTGTATGAGTATCATGAACCTGATGAAGACATGACAATACCAATGGATTATCCTAAGAAGAAGAATGAAGAAGTTGAGCAGATTTTGGATCAAAGAATTGGCATAAGTACAAGAGGAAGATAGTATATGGAATATCTGGTAAAGTGGAAGAATAGACCAATTGAAGATAGTTTATGGATTTCACAGTATGATTTGGATGTAGATCACACCATACCTATTTCATGATTCAGAGGATCATTTCAAATAACCCCAGGTGTCTAATGCAGGAGCATCTCAGGTCCTTGGAAATCCTGTGTCACCAAAAACATATTTGATTTTGTTTGTGTTTCTCGATTCCTACTTTGACCGAGTTGGTTCGGTGTTGCTTAGTTTCCTTTGTTCACTAGTGTTGGTTAGTTATCTCTTTGGTGCTCAGTTATTTTTCCTAGCGCTTGATGATGCTTGTATGGCACTTAGTTGGCTTCTCTTACCTATGGGTTTCTTTTGAGTTCTTGTTGAGGTTGATTTGTGCATTTATTATGGGTCATGAATTTAATGCTAGTATCCATTATTGGGAAGCATGTAGACCTAGATCTAGTTTTCCTTCCATTGATTATGGATCTAAAGGCTGACTTGGCTCAGTAGCTTCCCGTATAAATGTAGTTGTTTGGTTAGAGTTTAGGTAGTAGAGTTTTGATAGAAGATAGAAGATAGAAGTTTAGAGATTGTTCATAGATCCTCACATGTTTGAGGACTTTTTTATTTCATTGTAATATCTAGCTATAACCAAGAATGCCTTATAGCCTGACATGTATGAATCAAATTGATGTTAATATATGAAAGATCCTGCATTATCTCTCTCACTATTGTGTGCTGTTGCTTTTGCATGTTGTTGAGAATGGTGGATCAGGTTAGGGCATGCCATTCCTTTGGCCCCTCCTTTCCTCTCTTGTGTCATGGAGGCTACTTAGTACATAGCCTTCCTTCTATGGAACAACCACCTATTGCTGAGTAGGGAGCATATTAGAATATAGTTTTAGATTTGACACAACTTCCAAGTTCTTAGGATACCAATGAGCCTCCTCTCAAAAGGAAAAAAATACAAATAGGAGAGCCTTCCCAAGTAAGAACAATTGAGAAGAAGACAGAAAGAGTGGGAGCTCTAATTACTGGCATGAGGGCCTATGATCATTAGTTAAGAAAAAGGATCAGAGAAGAGAAGAAAAAACAAAAGGAAGTTGTAGAGGAAATTGAGTTTCCTTTGGCTCTATTTCAAGATGAAAGATTGCTTCATTAGGAAGATTTATTAAAAGATGATGACTTCAGAAAAACCAATGAATTAAAAAAATTCCTCTTATGGTATAAGAAACAATAGGTAGCTTCTAGTGTCCAAATAATAGAAGAAGGCCAGGTGCCAGATGAAGCCCTATAGGCTTTAAAAGACTATGATCCAGAGTCAGAAACAATCACCCTTGAAGATGTCAGGAGGTTGGTAAAGGTAAGCAATATGTTACTTGTACCTGGCTGGGATCTTGCCTCTACCTTCATAATAGATCAAATCAGGAGGCAACCTGATATTAATTTGTCTTCAAAGACTCAGGTCAGGGCTATAATAAAAGGATTTGGGTATAGCCCAAATAGTCAATAATTGCCTATGTGGAGCCTGTATCCTAAGGATCAGAAGCCTTCCCTTTTGAATGTACAAGAGAAGATGGAGGGAGATAAGATTGTATGGTCAATCCACAATATAGGTGACCTTGATATTTCACAAGTGCTCACCCATTTTTCCAGGTTAAATGAGGCTAAGTCAAAGAAAATCTTTGATAGGTTTAAAGGCCTATTCAAAGATTATAGTGCCCTTTTCAGGGATAGGGAATTGCATATCATGAAGGAAAAGGAATTAGAGAAAATGGTGGATGATCTGACACTACAAATAATAAACATGTCTGTGATGGTACCTCCACCACCTGAACAACCTAGACCAATAGAAACTCAAAGTGTAGGAGGAGAAGAAGCTGTTGTAGCCATAGAGAAAGTAAACATAGAGTAGAATGAGGCTATACTTTAGGCTCTAATAAAAATTTTGTAGCATAGGATTAAAATTTTGAAAGAAAAGGAAGATGTGGTTTACACTACATATAATAAATTTCCTGGACTACAAATTGAGGTAAAATTTTTTGTTTCTATACTAAATACTTACTATGGAAATTGGTTAGCTAGGACCTCTTTGTTTGAAATATTGGTGGCAGTACAACCCTTGAGGACAGATCTCCTAGAAATAGTTTTGCAAGTAGGGGAGGAGATAGAATAGATAGGAGTAACTTTATCTTTCTTTAAAGGTAACACAAATTATATTGAGGTGGGGGTAGTTATGTTTGGACCTGATTTCAATAGGTTCATCCCTTAGATTAAGGTAGAAGATGGCATAATAAAGGATTTGGATAGGTGGAAATCAGAATTTGATTCTCTATTACCTAAGAAAGAGGCCTTCATAAATGATATAAATGAGATAGATATGGATCACTTCAATGTTATTCTTGATGAAGCTTTTAAAGCTGAGATAGATTTCATTAATTTTATTAAAAATATCAAGTAGATAGCTAATGGTAGATGGGAGAGGAAAAAATACAACTTAAGAGTAGTCAAGAGTATCAATGGCCAACAGAGGATGAGGTAGCTGCATGGGACACACTCACCAAGCCAAAGAAGAGAAAGCCTGAAACAGTTGACCTTGACATTGATAAGGAATAAAGAGGACACTTGGTACCTAACACCTGACCTATGAGCATAGGGATGATAACTATTGATAAAGAATGGTGTAAGTTAGCTTGAAATGGTGGTCACCATTGTTGGATACAATTGTCTGAAGGAGATTTTTGGATTAATTATGTGTTGTCTTTGATGTCACACAAATGTCATATCAATTATCATGCTTAGTCGGTCAGCAAAGAAGTTCCCAGTGATTACCAAGCTTAGTCGGTCAGCTAAGTGATTCTCAGTGTTTACCGAGCTCAGTCGATCAGCAGGTGGTTTTCAGTGTTAACCGAGCTTCCATGGTTACAAAGGAAAGTTAGTGTTTACTGAGTTCACTCGGTCTCCAAAGGATGTTGTAGAATTCATAGTGTTTACTGAGTTCACTCGGTCAATGAAGGAAATCTTTTTGGATTAGTGTTTACCGAGCAAGGTCGGCCCAGTAAAGAATTTTGTTTGTTTATTCAGCCGACTGTTATAATGAGTGTTAATGTTTGTAATAATTATTAGTGCCGACTTGACAATGTGAATGGAAAATTTGAATGGTATATATAGAAGGTCAAGTTGTGAATTAAAAGTGTGTGCAAGTGGAAAAGAAGGAAAGTGTGAGTGAATTTTGAAGGATGGTTAGATATCCTTGAGGAGCAACAAAGATATATTTGATCAGGAAGGATCTAGTAAAGTAGAATAGAGATCTGTAATCAGCAAATCAGTTGCATCATTATTCAGGTCATTTCATTGTTACTTTCTTACCATTGTAGTAGTGATTTCAAAATCTCTTAATAGAGTTGGTTTAACAGCCATTTTGTAAATCCTCTAACAAGGTGATAGTTCTATTGAATTGTTTCAAAGACCTCTTACAAGGCCACTCCTAATAGGGTGATTAAATCCTCTAACAAGGTCACACCTAACAATGTGTTTTGTAACCTTTAACCGGGTTTGATCCTAACAAGGCTCACTTCAGAAGAGTGAAAAATAGTAACTAGTTACATTGGTGGTTTTTCCCATATTGGATTTCCACGTTAAATCTGGTGTCTCTTGTGTTCATGTTATTTTCTTTATGCATGCATGTTAATCACTGATGAATACTTAAGAATAGTTATAATTAATACTCACTGCAATAACTGAGTTTTAGCATTTCTCAGTATGAATACCGAGTGACAGTAGTAAATGAATTAATAAGACATCTAAGGGATCTGTGGTAATATTTTTGTGGTTAACTAATTCACCCCCCCCCTCTCAGTTACTCCATCTATATTTCCAACAATTGGTATCAGAGCATTTGGTGCTTGCAGGAAGGGTTTCAAGGACCTAAGCTAAAGATTAGGATGTCTTACAAGAGAGAAATTCCAAGGCTTAACAGAGATAGCTTTTTGGCATGGCAAGGTCTCATGAGACTTCATCTGGCTTCCATTGGTGATTTAGGATGCAAATATATTGATGAAGAATATACAGCTCCTACTGGCACATTAACTATTGAAGACATTGCAGAGAAAAAGAACCATAACACCATGATGATAGACATTGCATCAGCTCTTAGCTATGAAGAATTTGATGAGATCAAAGACTACACAACTACTTATGCAATGTGGACCAAGCTAAAGAAAATTTATGGTGGTGATGACAATGTGAAGAGAGCCAAAGCAGAAAGCCTAAGAGGATAGTTTGATCAGATGAAAATGAGAGAAGATGAAAACATTGCAAAATATGTTGAAAGGATCAAGGCAAGTGTTAGTGCAATCAGAGCCTCTGGAGGAAAAATTGATGATGAAACTGTTATAAGTAAGATTCTCAAAACATTACTTCCTATCTATGCAATAAGAGTATCTGCTATTCAAGAAAGAAGATGTGAAGAAAATCACAATATAACTTTGGATGCTTTAGTGGGAAGATTGACAGCCTTTGAGTTGGATAACTATGACAACTATGTTCCAACTTCCAAAAATATTGAATCAGCAATTGAGGCCAAACTTTCACTTAAGAAGGGAAAGAAAATAAAGGACACCCAGTCAGAGAGTGAAGAAGAATCAAAGGAAAGTTCTGATAGTGATCTTGAAGTTATTGAAGCATTACTTGCAAAGAAATATACTAGAGGAAGAGGTAAATACAAAGGTAAAACTCCCTTAATCTATTTTTCATGTGAAGAAATTGGTCATATTGCAGCTAGGTACCCAAACAAGCAAAGCAAGGATGAGAAGAAAGGTCACAAGTATAATAGCAGGAAGAATTTCAAATCATTCAAGGATAAAGGTAAGACAACATGTTTTATGGGTAAGGATTCTGATAATAGTGAAGATGAAATTGTCTACATTGCTGTAAAAGATGAATTAGATGATGATGAAGATAAGATAGCACTTATCTCTCATGTAAGCAAAAATGATACATGGATCATAGAGAGTGGATGTTCACATCATATGACTGGTGATAGAACAAAGTTTGAACACCTTGAAGACTATGATGGTGGTAATGTAAGGTTTGGAAACAATGAACCTTGTTGCATAAAAGGAAGAGGATGAATCTCATTAACCAAAGAACTTATATGTGATAATGCATATTGGGTTGAAGGACTAAAGCATAATCTTCTAAGTGTAGCATAGCTAATAAACATTGGATTCAAGGTTGAATTCATGCATGGCAAAGCAAGATTGCTGGATGACAAGGGAAAACTGATTGGATCAGGAAAACAAACCAAAGGTAACTTGTTTTATCTTGATCTTGGTGAATGCTCATGTTTTATTGCTCAAATTGAAGAAAGTTGGTTATGGCACAAAAGGTTATGTCATGTAAATTTTGATAACATGGTGAAAATAAGAAAATTAAAGAAAGTAAGAGGCATTCCTACTTTGAAGAAACCTGATGTTGGTCTATGCAAGAATTGTCAGATTGGTAAAATGGGAAAGACTAGCTTTACAAGTAAAAACTATCAGTATGAAGATATTTTGGAAATTGTGCATACTAATTTATGTGGGCCTATTGGAATTGAGAGCTATACTGGAGAAAAATTCTTTATTCTCTTTGTTGATGACTACTCTAGAATGATGACTATTATGTATCTAAGAGAAAAGTCAGAAGCATTTGAGAAATTAAAATGGTATTTGGCAAGAGTAGAAAAGGAAATAGGGAAAAGAATGAAGTGCTTGAGATTAGAAAGAGGTGGTGAATTCATCTCCCATGAATTTAATAATTTTTGCATTGAAAGAGGAATCAAAAGACAAGTATTAGCCCCAAGAACTCCTGAACAGAATGGAATAGCTGAAAGGAGGAATAGATCTATCATGGATTGTGCAAGGACTCTAATGATTGAAAATAACATTGCTATGAAATACTAGAAGGAAGCTATTAGCACTACAGTTCATACCTTAAACCAAGTATAGTTGAAGAAAGACACATTCAAAACTCCTTATGAGTTATGGTATGGCTATAAACCTAATGTAAGTTACCTAAAAGTATTTGGTAGTAAGTGTTACACCTTAAAAGAATCTAGAAAAAGAAAATTTGATGTGAAAGTGTGGAAGGAATATTCTTGGGATATTCTTGCAAAAGTAAGGCATATAGATGTTTGAATTTGTCTACTCACAAAATCATAGAAAGTGCACATGTGAAAGTTGATGAGTTTGCAGAAAAGACTGAAGAAGAAAGCAAAAAGGAACCGGAGGATTACAGGAGATTTGTTTACATTGAACCTGATACATTACCAGACACATCTATCGATAAGGAGACTACATCTACCGAGCCCAGTATAGTAACCGAGTCACAAGAAGAAGTTCAAACTGAGTCACAAGAAGAATTTCAAACTGAGTCACAAGAAGAAGTTCAAACTGAGTCACAAGAAGAAGTTCAAACTGAGTCACAAGAAGAAGTTCAAACTGAGTCACAAGAAGAATTTCAAACTGAGTCACAAGAAGAAGTTCAAACCGAGTCACAAGAAGAAGTTCAAACTGAGTCACAAGGACCCAAGTCTCAGTCTGAAGCTATCGAGCCAATATCCACTGAGCCTGAGCAACTAGAACCTAAAGATGAAATTCAAGAAGATGACAATGTAACTCATTCAAGAGGCAAGGAACCTGTATTGGCCAAATATGTAAGGAGGCATCATACACCAGATCAGATTATTGGAAACAAATTAGATGGTACTATGACAAGAAGTAAACTAAAAGGTACATGTTTACTTGCTGATTTTGAACCTAGAAATGTCAAAGATGCATTGGAAAATGAAAGTTGGATTGAGGCTATGAATGAAGAAATAAAACAAATAGAGAAGAACAAAACATGGACTCTTGTACCTAGGCCTAAAGATAAAAATGTAATTGGAACAAAATGGGTATTCAGGAATAAGTTGAATGAAGATGGTCAAGTATCAAGAAACAAAGCTAGATTGGTGTGTAAAGGATATTCTCAAGAAGAGGGCATAGATTATGGTGAGACTTTTGCTTCTGTTGCAAGATTAGAAGGTTTAAGAACTCTACTTGCATATGCAGCACATAAAGGATTTAAGGTATATCAGATGGATGTAAAATCTGCATTTCTCAATGGTATTCTTGATGAAGAAGTCTACATTGAGCAACCTGAAGGTTTTATTGATCCAGACAAAAGGAATATGGTTTGCAAGTTACACAAAGCATTTTATGGTCTGAAACAAGCCCCTTGAGCATGGTATGAAAGATTACATAACTATCTTATTCAAATTGGTTTCAAAAGAGCTAATGATAACAGTAGTTTGTACATCAAGGAAGGACAAGATAAAAAAATTATTTTGGTAGAAATATTTTGTGATAATACAAGTGCAATAAATATTTCAAAGAATCTAGTAATGCATTCCAAAACCAAGCACATTGCTATAAAATATCACTTTGTCAAAGAATTGGTGCAGGGAAAGGAAATCAGATTGGAATATATTCATACAAAAGAATAGATTGTAGATATATTCACCAAGCCACTACCTAAGGATGCATTCTTGTATTTAAGAGGTAAGTTAGGGGTCATTCCCCTATTCAAGGCTCACTAAATAAAGTTTTAGTGATGCATCAACCAGAGCATATTGAAGATCAGTCAGTTGATGCAGCTTAGTCAAGGAATCATTGCATATGAATCAGTACTCAAGGTACATTTCTATTCACCTAATATGTGTTGTCTTTGGCATGTGTTGTCAAAGAGGGAGAGTTTGTTGTCATATTTCAAGAAATTTCTTAAGATTTCTAAGAGGGAGAGTTTTCTTGGAGAGTTTGAGAAGTTAAGAAGGAGAGTTTTTCAGTCAAAAAGAGAAGTTTGCTGATAGAGGGAGTTCTCATAGATGAGAATCAAAATGAAGCTAAGGATATGTTCCTTACTCTATGTTTTCTATGAAATTTCATTGTGCTATGACATGTTGTGTTGCCATCAATGCCAAAGAGGGAGATTGTTGGATACAATTGTCTAAAGGAGATTGTTGGATTAATTGTGTGTTGTCTTTGATGTCACACAAATGTCATATCAATTATCATGCTTAGTCAATCAGCAAAGTAGTTCCCAGTGATTACTGAGCTCATTTGGTCAGCTAAGTGATTCTCAGTGTTTACTGAGCTTAGTCGGTCAGTAGACAATTTTCAGTGTTAATTGAGCTTCCATGGTTATCAAAGGAAAGTTAGTGTTTACTAAGTTCACTCGGTCTCCAAAGGATGTTGCATAATTCATAGTGTTTACTGAGTTCACTTGGTCACCAAAGGAAATCTTTTCAGATTGGTGTTTACTGAGCAAGGTCGGCCCAGTAAAGAATTTTTTTTGTTTATTTAGCCGACTATTGTAATGAGTGTTAATATTTTTAATAATTATTAGTGCTGACTTGACAATGTGAATGGACAATTTGAATGGTATATATAGAAGGTCAAGTTGTGAATTAAAAGTGTGTGGAAGTGGAAAAGAAGGAAAGTGTGAGTGAATTTTGAAGGATGGTTAGATATCCTTGAGGAGTAGCAAAGATATATTTGATCAGGAAGGATCTAGTAAAGCAGAACAAAGATCTGTAATCAGAAAATTAGTTGCATCATTATTCAGGTCATTTCATTGTTACTTTCTTACCATTGTAGCAATGATTTCAAAATCTCTTAACAGAGTTGGTTTAACAGCCATTTTGTAAATCCTCTAACAAGGTGACAGTTCTATTGAATTATTTCAAAGACCTCTTACAAGGCCACTCCTAACAGGGTGATTAAATCCTCTAACAAGGTCACACCTAACAATGTGTTTTGTAACCTTTAACCGGGTTGGCTCCTAACAGGGCTCACTTTAGAAGAGTGAAAAATAGTAACTAGTTACATTGGTGGTTTTTCCCATATTGGATTTCCACGTTAAATCTGGTGTCTCTTGTGTTCATGTTATTTTCTTTATGCATGCATGTTAATCACTGATGAATACCTAAGAACAGTTATAATTAATACTCACTGCAATAACTGAGTTTTAGCATTTCTCTGTATGTGTACCGAGTGACAACAGTAAATGAATTAATAAGACATCTAAGGGATCTGTGCTAATATTTTTGTGGTTAACTGATTCACCCCCCCCCCCTCTCAGTTACTCCATCTATATTTCCAACACACCATATCTCACAATAACTCAATCAATTTATCAAGGATATCTCTAGACAAAGGTGCCAGTTATCAAACAAAGAAGATCAAATATCAAATGAGTCCAAAAGCTTTTTGTCTTTCCACCACCCGAAGGGCCTCTTTTATAATTTTGTCTTTTATGTTTTAGGTTTAGGGCTAAAATCATCTAAAGCGTGTTGCATCCTTACTCATTTAAGGATTCCAAGATGATTTTAGCTATATATAGCAATTGTAACCCATTTTTTGATAGAGGAATGTTGAATACAAATTTGTGCAGAGCATACTTCTCACTTCTGTGTCTAGCTTTTGAGCTTCAAATTTTGTATGTATTGAAATAGGATAATTTTCAATAAAATACATTGCAATTTCTCTCTTATTCTATTATTATCTCTTTTCTTTTATGTTCTACTCTTGTATGGTTTTATTTGTAAGACATAAAAACATACTAGTTGTAAGGCAACTTGTTTAATTATTTATGAATTTATTTCAAGGAAAGGATTAAAAGTTTCATAAATAATTTCAGAGAGTAAACATAATTGTTAGGATTTTGATGATAACAATATAGGAGTGACAAGATAGTTTGTAAGGCATTCTATTCAAATTGCATGTAGTTTGCAAGGCATCTTACTGTATTTTGTTTGAATTTTTCCTATGGATTTATATTAAAAAATAACTATTCACCCATGGATTAGGCACTGGTTTTCTTTTTTGTTATGCAATTATTCTTCAGTCATTAACCATAAAAGTATATCATTCAAGCACCTTTAGTTATTTAGTTTATGCATATTTTAGAAAGGGTTGTATTCTAGTAATATAGTTCACATTACTGATTCCTTCAAGAGAGAATCAATAAGGTTAGCCTTCCTTAAGTTAAACTCAGAAAAAGAAGAAGGATGAATATCCTTGTGCCACTATTTCATGTTATTACTTTCATAGTTTCCCTTGTTATAATCTGTATCAAGATATTCTCAGCTATTTGAAGAGTAATGTTTTATTAAAGTAATTTGATGCAAAAGTAACATAACAGTGAATAACCTAATCCACCATTTGAAATTTTGTTGAGACATAGTGAATTGTCTAAGGCAATACCCACCTGACTCTTGTGGAGCTTGAAGAAGGAGGATCTTATCCAATCCTCATCAATTAGACTATTTCTTGTCAAACTTAAGAGTACATAATCTGAGAATCAAGCCTACCTATTTATCAAGTTTGAGTCTACAAGAAAGAGCTCTAACAAATATATCATCATTTTTCCTTAAGTACATATTATTGTCAACATTACCTTTCTTGAATCCCAAACTGATCAAGTGTTTGTCTAACCTTTCATACCAAGCTCTACAAGCTTGCTTCAATCCATACAATGCTTTTTTCAGTTTCCAAACAATATCCTTATCTTATATCAAAGAAAAACCATCAGGCTGTTCAATGTAGACTTCATCTTCAAGTTCTCTATTAAGAAAAGATGATTTAACATCCATCAGATATACCCTAAAATTTTTACTAGAAGCATATGCCAAAAACATTCTTACTACTTCAATTCTAGCTAGAGGTGCAAAGGTTTCTTCAAAATCAATACCTTCTTATTGCGAGTATCCTTTACATACCAATCTTTCTTTGTTTCTTACCATTTCACCTTTCTCACTCATCTTGTTTCTGAAAACCCATTTTGTGCCAATAACATTCTTTTCTTTAGGTCTAAGGACCAATTCCTAAGTCTTGTTCTTTTCAATCTACTCAAGTTCTTCTTTCATTTCTTTCATCCAATGTTCATCTTTGCATGCTTCATCTGGAGTCTTTGGTTCAACTTGAGATATCAAACATAGTTCTTCATTTACCTTGTTCCTTGTCATAACTTCTTTGTTTGCACTATTAATGATTTTATTTGTAGGATGATTTCTCACAATATATTTAGGTGTTCCTAGTTCAACTCTGACTTCTTCTCTGGGTGTTGATTCAGGTTCAACTCTTGGTTCCAACCTAAATTATTCAATCTAAAAATCATTGTCAATATCATAAAATAATTCTTGTTCATCATTTTGATTAATGTTAATCTTTTGTCGTTTAACTTCATAAGAATCATAATCAAGAATTCTCTCCTAAATTCTAAACTTTTCATCAACATTTACATTAGTACTCTCAACAATAGTCCTCAATCTTTGATTATAACATTTATATACTTTAATTTTCAATGAGTAACCATGAAAAATTCCTTCATCACTTCTAGCATCAAAATTTTCAATATTATCATCTCTTTTGATATAACATTTACTTCCAAAGATTCTAAAGTATTTCATAGTAGGTGTACGTCAAAACCAAAGTTCATAGGATGTCTTACCAATTCATTGTCTAACCTAAACTCTGTTCATTGTGTAAACTGTGGTGTTCACTACTTCTCTCCAAAAGATATGTGATACATTACCTTCAAGCATCATATCTCTAGCTGCCTCATTAACTAATCTATTCCTTCTTTTTGCTATACCATTATATTGTGGTGTTCTAGGTGCTGAAATTTTTCTCTTAATTCCATTGTCTTCACAAAATATATTAAACTCATTTTCATTAAACTCTCCTTCTCTATAGGGTGGTCCCACAATAGTGTGTCCCACTTTTTTAGACATGCTGATTTTTGCTGAAATAACACATTTTTAATAGAATGTGATGATTTAAGCCTTGAGAGGTTCCATTTAAATGAATTAATTACAAATGGTTAGCGCAAAGCCTCTTAGATTAAAAAAACATGGATATAACATCTATACTCCTCATTCATACCTACAATGGAGTCTCCTTCATACCTATTAAAATGCTGACAAAAAATCACTTCAACTTTATGTTTTGGCAGATCAAATGAATCCATTTGAAAAACCTATCTATGTAGTATGATGTTATTTGGAACAAGATGTCTAAAGAATATAATTTTAATACATATTGAGTTCATTATAACTTTTAAATATTATTTTAACTAAACATAGGTTGTTTGGTCATTCAACAACCTGTCTCTTCAAGACTTCGGGAAAATAGTAAATTAGAAAAAAAAAATTAAGAAAAATATATAGGAAAAGAGTATTTTTGTTACCTTTCTATAAATAAAAATAAATAAATTTTGATATACACAGATCAAGTTAGAGCGATCCAAGTGACCTTATGTCTAAATTACAGTTACTGTCACTTTAGAACATAATAAACTATGCAATATTGACCCAAAATGAATGAAACTAATTGCATCCTTTAGATATTGAAGTTACAAATATAATCTCAAAAGAATTACATTGTTATCATATTTAAAAAAAAAGTTATGTTGATCCAGGTGATAGTAACTCAAAAACATATTTTTTCAAACAAACCACTTTTCGAAGGAGAATTTAAATGAATTTAAATTTTTTTTAAAAATATATATTTAGAAACTAGAAAGAAAATTCTAAAAGACTCTAGTTTACATCATCTTCAAATTCCTAATTTTTTTGCACCAACAAGTGTTTGAAAGTGATGTTTTTTCTTAGAATGTTGATCTCTGTGTCAAAGTTAGCCAAAAAGTGGGACACACTATTGTGGGACCATCCTACAATATCTCAAAAATTTAATCTTCAATACATATTCATTCTCAACTCTATTCTTCAATAACTTAAACTTCTCAAATGCTTCATATTTTTCTTTAAGAAATGCAACCCATGTCATTCTTCTAAAATCATCAATACAAATCAAAAAATACCTTTCACCATAGAATCCTTTTGTTCTTGTACTTTTGGTATAAGTTTGTGTGCACAATCTCCAATATAACTAATGTTTTAAACATTTTTCTCAGAAAAGAATTCTTCCTTTATTTAGCCATAACACATTCCTTGCAAACCATGTTAGTATACTTCACAATTTTAGGCAAGTCTCTAACTACATTTGATGAGTTGATATTCACAATGTTATAAAAGTTGATATGAAAAAATCTCTTATGCCGTGGCCAACTATCATTCACTTTAAAAGTCAAACATGTCATTTCAGTAGGAGACAATTGAAATACATTACATTTTTTCTTTATACCTATTCCAATTAGTCTTCCATCACTGTCTTTAATAAAACAAGTCTTCTCCATGAAATATAGCATGTATCCTTTGTCCATAGGTTTTCTAACACTCAAAAGATTATGTTTCAATCCATCAATAAAGTAGACATCTTCAGTGTTAGTTATTCCACCAAGTTTAATAGATCCTTTTCACTTAATCTGACATGGTGCATTATTTCCAACTCTAACTATTCCTCCATCATATCTATCAAGTTCAAAAAATTTATCCACATCTCCAATCATATGATGAGAACATCCTCTGTCAATAATCCAATTAGACTTTTTATTTTCTACATGTGAAACTAAATCTTTTTCTTCTCCTACTTCTTCTTCGTCAGAAATTTCATCTTTAATAGAAATAAATCCTATATCATCTTCATTTTCATCATCACTTTCTAAAAATTTTACATCTTTAAATGCAATTTCTCCTTCTTCATCAACATAACATCAATTTTCAATCTTAGGTTTATAAGGTTTTCTATATCTAATCTTCTTCTCTCTCTTAGGAAATCTAGATGAAAAATGACCAAATTCTATGCATGTCCAAGAAGAAAAATATTTCTTACATTTAGGTTCTCTCCTTGCAATCAGTGTAGTTGCATCATCAAAATTTATTTCTTCTTCTTGTTTAGCTACCCAATCTCTAGCATAATCTCCACTGGTACTTGCACTTCTTGTCAACATAGGTCTATCCTTTTGTATGCCAAAAGTTGTTTCCACTCTAGGTGTACCTTCCTTTTGTTTCAGCCATTGCTCATGTTCCTACAACTTTCCAAGTAGAAATTATTTTGTAAAATTAGGTGTAATAATTTATTCAATAATATATGCTTTGTATTTAAAGGCCGGTGGTAGATATTTCACTATCTTCCATATGAATTCATTATCTAATTTCCTTCCACCACAACTCTTAATTCCTGCAATAATCTTATAATCCTGCTAAAGCAACTTCTTATAGTTTCATCTTCTAGCATCTTATACCTTTCAAACATACTAATTTAGTTATGTTATTTATCTTTCTTCAAAGTTTGATATCCTTTAAAAATATTTTCCAATTTAGTCCAAATATCAATAGCAAGTCTTAGATATTTTACATTAGTATATTTGGTATTTGGAAGAGCTGATAGAATATCTTATCTAGAAAGCATATTGTACATGTATATGTTATTTTCTTCATATGTACATGAATCAAGTTTGTCTTCTTCTACAATAGTCTTCTTCATCTTGATAGCCAACCAGTAGTCAGTTCAAATGCATAGAAAATTTGTCTTCATTATTTCTTTCCAATTGTCAAAATTTACTCCATCAAACTTCAGACTTTCTTTCCTAAAAAATGTAGTAGCCATGGATCTGCTTAAGATGTTAAAATCTTCTTTCAAGGACCTGATGCTCTGATACCAATTGTTAGAAAGAAAATTCAACCACCACAACTGAGGGGGGGTGAATCAATTGTGAGCTTAATTAACTTAAATTCAACTCTATCAAATCTTAAAATTTTAATCAATAAAAACAATAACCACAAGGTAATAAACATGCACAATAACACCAGATTTGTTAACTAGGGAAACCGTTGATCAAAGAAAAAACCCTAATGGCAATGATGTCCACAAGATGATGTACTAATATGAAAGTTCCTTTTGAAAGGATAGACCTTGTCAAATTTTTTTTACAATAATATTAGTACATATGAGTCCCTATTAGGAGACTTTGGATCCCTACTAAAAGATCCCAACCCTCTAAGGGTTTGATTGAGAAACACAACAAAGACAACTGAACCCACTGCCCAAATTGATTCAAGACTGTCTTCACTAAAGAATCTTCAAGATAACACATCCAAGGGTGAACTGACTAAAACAAAAACTCTGTTTTCTTGAATAGTTCCTTTTAAGTCCTTAACAATCCAACAATATCATCTTCTACTCTGATCATAAAGATTTTTCATTCAAAGCTTGCACACCATTTCATGACCACATGATGATATCCCTTGATATCCTTTGATACCTTTCCTTTATACCAAGTCCTAATAATTATTGAGTCATCCAAAAGCATTTCTCAATTTAAAATTAATAATATAGGACATCAATACTATTTTAAAATATGTGTTACACTACATATAAGTACTTTCATATAATTATTAATCTGTAGTCGACTCATAAAGAAGTAACAAGCTTCACATTGTCCACAAGTCTTCGCAAAATGCAAAGTAGATTATGTCATGTTAATGCAAGCATCCTGAATATTTCATTAACAAAATATCAACCTTTTTGAACTAATTTCAACCTCGACAAAAAAATAAATCTTGAATAACTATCACCAGTTCCTGGTAACACTCATTGAGAACAGTCTTCAATAAACTTTTCATAACTTGATCATATCTACATAAAATTTTATGTGATTACAACCACATCATCAAAACACATTCCTAAATTCAAATATAACTTCACAAAACTCAATTCATCAGCATAAAACCTCTCAAAAAACCTTTGTGTCTGTAACTCTGTCCAGAGAGCATATATGTTGACATCAATGACAAACCCAATCATGAATGTAACATATAAGAACTCAATCATCGTTGATCAACATCCAATCTTCCCTGCTAAAAAAATTCATAATCATTCATGCTAGTAGGATGTATGTTGCTTTTAGATGAAATATTAGTCACCTGAAAGAATATAGTTATCCCAGAATCACAATTTTTCTTCGTGTCATCCAAATTTTTGATGCAGGATTTATGACTATTGCACCACATAGCCTTGTGGTATTTCACTTGCAATATGTCAAACAAAGTAAAAATATTGCATCATCAGTTGATAAATATATTTATTATTAGTTGAATGTATGCAAAAAATAACATGTATATAGATCAATACAATTAAACAAATAATAAATAATATGGGTAATTAATATATTTATATGTACCTGTTTATCTCTTACACCATATACTAAATCAATTTCCCTTGGTGTAACATTAGAATCTCCATTATGATGAGATTCTTTAAACAATGAAGCCACAAATTCCCATGTTAATGTGTGACCAGATTGTTGACATCGTTCAATCCATACCATCCCTCCACCATAGAACCCTCAAAATGTTCTCTTTATCGAACCAAATCCTTAAAAAAATTTTAAGTGCCTCTCAACCATCCACATTAACCTTGTGTGTATAGGTCCACACAATTCAATCTCCTCAACTTGGTGTATAAGGTAGTGATCTTGTTCATTGAAAAATATCAAAGGTAGACACTTTTTCATTTCACACATTAGACAAGGAATTTTTCTCTTCTAATAATTTATATCTTCTTTATGGATTTCTTTAGATGAAAACCATCTACAAGTGATTAAAGACACAAATATATTAATAAGACATAACAAAATAATATATAATCTACTACATAAAAATTTAAAAAAAAAGAAAATATAATATCTATACAACAAATTGAACAAATATAACCACCACTTAACTCATGTATTTTCCAAGATCGTATATAACTTGCTTGACACTGGTGTCAAACTAGTGTAGGGGAGATACATGTATAATGTACTGCAATAGTTATAAATGATCTTCATTGTTTTTCCAACACTAGTAAACATAATACAATTTAAAAGTAAATGAAATATAAAAATATATAGTAAATATAGAAGAACATGAATTACTTTAATGAAGGTATGCCAATCATGCATTTTTTGGAGATTTTCCAGCAAGCTAGTGCTGATTGTATGTTTTTCATTGATGATAACATATGTTAAGTAGGGTGCATGGAAGCCTGATGGAGAGAGCCTTGAGTATATGTTTCCTAGATATGTTATCAGCATGATATCATAGACGCAGAGGTTGATTCTAAGTGAAGACAGTAATACAGTAGTTTGTATCAGTGAGTGTTCCCGACAGGTCCCAAGAAGAGTTTTGTATGTAATTTACAGTATGGTTGTAAGGATGCCTTGCGTGTTTATATTTATGTTGTAGAAATGTGTATGATGTTATGTTCATGGATGTAGAGTCAGATGTGTAGTATAGGTTAAGTTATGAAGTTTCCAATAGTCAATTACAGTTTCCCAAGTTTATCAAATGGAGCCGACATTGTTTTTATTGTTGTAGTAGTTGTGCCTATTAGTTTGATATGCGTGCTTGGATTAATGTTTGGAGAAGAGTTAAGAATGTTTGGTTAAGAGAAAATGATGTAATTCACCATGAGAAGAAACTGTCAGTTAATTTGGTGGAGCCGACAGTGTGAAGTGACGCGTCTACTCATATGGAGTTGTGCGGTCCTAATTTGTGTTGTGTACTTAGTATAGCTGACTGAGATGTTGTATGGTTTCTATAGTATGATTTCAAGATGGTTCTAATAGGCCAACTTGATTATATCATTTAGAGGAAATATATTTATAGGCAGTCATTTGTGATTGCTAAGTGATGCAGGAGCATCTTGGGTATAAGAGAAATCTTGCATCACCCAAAAATATTTATGTTTTTATATTCAATAAGGGCTATCTTGTGCAAAGCTGCTATTTATGGAAACTTGCTATTTTTAATAAGTTGGTCATAAATCTCAGAATATTCTGATTTTACATGTGGAGGTTCATCTCAGTCATATCAGCCTGCCAGCAAAGTTTCATGGCTAGATCAGGGCAGTTTTGAAGATATTGAAGTATTGGTAGCAGGGTATAGAAACTTTGAACTTAGTTTTGAAGGCTTTAGAGGCCCTAGATGAGGTCAAAAATTTGGGTGATGGGTGCTTGCACTTCGTGGTGTTTCCAAAATGGGGTTATAATAGTCAATCAGGTCAACTAGTGATGACTTATGGTCTCCGGAAGTCGGGTCACCTGAAATGGTGGAAAATAATTTTCCTTCAAAATTTCTGTTTGAGTTTCAAAGGTTATTTTGAGCTGACTTTGATGTAATAAATTGAAAAATAAAATAATTCTAAGTTTGGTCGGCCCTTAGGGCTAAATTTTTGGAACCTTCTCAAGAGGTGGAAAATGCCTATATAAAGAAGGCCCGTAGTGTTGTCTAGGGCAGTTCTGGGTAATAGATCTGGGTATTGATTCAAGGATTTGTCCTATAGAATATTGTAAGGGAATGCCCATGTGGCTTTGCATATTATAATTCTAAAAGCTTGTAATTCCATATTTGTGGAGATAATAAGAAGCCAATTTTTTGTTCTTGCATATTATTGTTGTTGTTTCTCTATTTATATTATGTGTTTGTGGTATTAAGGGGAGCACCTTTCATCAAGTAGTATCAGAGTAGGAGTTCCTGAGTGTGTAAACAAATCACTGACTGTGAGGCAGTTTGCACCAGGACCATGGTTAGGGTTTCAACGTGCATCATGAAAATGCCTCCATGAAGGGAACATGGCGGAAGAGCTAGTGTAGTAACACCTGAGGTTAGAGCGCTCTAGAGACAAGTGCGAGCATTGCAAGAGGAGATTCATAGAGGAATGAATCTTAATGTTAGAGATGAAAGAGAGGATGAAGCCAAAGAAGAAGATCAAGAAGGAGAAGTTGAAGTTGTGAACCAGGAGGAAGAAAGACTTTTTCGGCCCATTTTCAAAATTGAAAAAAGACCTAAAATTGAGGTTCCTGCATTTTTAGGAAATCTTAACCCAGAGGAGTTGATCGACTGGATCAATGAATGTGAAGAATATTTTGAGTATGAAGATATTGAGGATCCTGATAGGGTCAAATTCGCGAAGGCCAGACTGAAAGGTCATGCGAAGATCTGGTGGCAAGAGATTCAATTGGAGTGAAATAGAAGAGGGAAAGATAAAATCACAAGATGGGATCGAATAGTGGATATATTGAAGCAGCAGTTCATTCTTGTTGATTATGAGCTTGACCTACTGAAGAAGATGTAAAGTTTGAAGCAGGCAAGAAGATTTGTTCAGGAGTATACAGAGGAGTTCTATCGAATCCTCATCAGAACAGGCCATGCAGAAGCTGACAAGGAGAAAGTTTCCCGTTACCTTAATGGGTTAAGGCCAAGCATTCAGGAGGAGCTAAATCTAGTTCAAATGAATAGTATTGAAGAGGCATACTAGTTTGCCCTAAAAGTAGAGGAAAAGCTGAACAAGAAGTTTGAGAGAAAACAAAATGGAAGGGATCGCGGTGGACGATCTGGTGGATGGTCATATGGAGGCCAAAATAAAGATCTGAAAAAGAAGGATGAGGCCAGTAGTATTCAAAATTAGAGAGGAAATAATTCCAATTGTCTCCAAGATTAGAACAATAGAGATCAGAGAGGAAGAGGAAGAGGACAAGGTTCAGGAGGAGTAGGCTTCTATGGAACATGCTTTCACTATGGAGAAGAAGGTCATAGGGCATTTGAATGTCCTCAATGCCAAGGAAGGATGGATAGGAGGAATGAAGGCCAGGCTAGAGTGGCACATGTAGATGAAGATGTGAGATCCTCAAATTCTGAAGATGCTGAAAGAGGAGAAACATGAACAAAGGAGGAGCCTATTTTACACTAGATGCAAGTGTGAGGGTAAATGTTGTGATGTGATTATTGATAGTGGAAGCACTGACAATTTGGTGTCAGAAGAGATGGTGACAAAGTTGAAGCTCAAGAGATAGAAACACCCACATCCATATTAGATTGCCTGGGTGCAGGATGACCACAAGGTCATGGTCAGTGAACAGTGCCTAGTAAAGTTCAAGATTGATAGGTACCATGATGAGGTACTATGTGATATCATACCTATGGATTCATGTCACATGTTGTTGGGTAGGCCATGGCAGTTTGACAGATGTGTTGTACATGATGGTCATGTGAATACCTATTCCTTGACAAAGGATGGAGTGCGACATAAGCAAAGCCATTGAAGGAGATCGAAGAAAAGGTATGTGGTAATGCAAGAATAACATTTGTTGATGGAAGAAAATTCCTAGATGGTATGAGGCATGAGCATGTGTGTTTTTCTTTAATTCCAAAAGCTATTAAAGAGGAAGTAGAGGATCTACTTGTAGAGGTTGCATATTTGTTGAATAGGTTTCAGGATATTGTATCTGATAATGTACCTGATGGATTACCACTGGTAAGTAAGATCAGTCATCAGATGGATTTGATTCTAGGAGCTAGTTTTCCAAACAAGGCAGCACACAGAATGACACCAGCAAAAAGTGAAGAGTTGAATAGACAAGTACATGAGTTATTGCAAAAGGGGTTGATTCAAGAGAGTCTGAGTCCTTGTGCTATACCAGCGATACTAGCACCAAAGAAGAATGGAGAATGGAAGATGTGTATAGATTCCAGAGCAATAAACAAGATCACAATCAAGTATAGGTTTCCATTGCCATGAATGGATGATATTATGGATTGTTTGAGTGGAGTTGTGTATTTTTCAAAGATAGATCTGAAGAGTGGATATCACCAAATTTGGATCAAAGAAGGAGATGAATGGAAGATTTATTTCAAGACAAAGGAAGGACTGTATGAGTGGTTAGTCATGCCTTTTGGGCTAACCAATGCACCGAGCACTTTCATGTGGCTCATGAATGAGGTTCTGAAAGAATTTCTGGGTAAGTTTGTCATTGTTTACCTAGATGATATTTTGATCTTTAGCAAGAAATTGGAGGAACATATGATGCATATTCGTATGGTGTTTGACAAGCTGAGAGATGAGAAATTGTTGATTAATTTGAAGAAGTGCAGTTTTTTGGAGAAAGAGTTAGTGTATTTGGGATTTTTTGTTTCAACAAAAGGTCTAAAAATGGACCCAAAGAAGGTACATGCTATCCTTGAATGGCCTACTCCAAGGAGTGCTACCGAGGTAAGATCTTTTCATGGTTTAGCTAGTTTTTATAGAAAGTTTATCAGAAATTTTAGCAGTATTTGTGGTCCCTTGACTGAAACAATGAGAGGGGATAGGAAAGAGTTTAAGTGGACTAATGGGGCATAAGAGAGTTTTCAATTGTTGAAACAAAAAGTTATAGAACAACCTATTTTAGCACTTCCAGATTTTAATAAGGTGTTTCAAGTAGACTATGATGCTAGCAGTACTGCAATAGGAGCTATTATGAGCCAAGAAGGAAAACCTGTTGCTTATTTCAATGAGAAGTTAAATGATGCCAAGAGAAAATATTCTGTTTATGATCAGGAATTTTATGCTATAGTTCAGGCATTGAAGAAGTGGAGACACTATCTGCTTCCTAAAGAGTTTGTTTTGTATACTGATCATCAGGCTTTGCAATATTTGAATAGTCAAGGAAAGTTGAATCAAAGTTATTTGAAATGGGTTGAGTTTTTGTAGAGTTATACATTTGTTTTGAAATACAGAAGTGGAAAGTCTAATAGGGTTGTAGATGCGCTTAGCAGAAGGCAACTATTGCTAAAAGAGATGCAGATTGAGGTGGTTGGGTTCAAGGAACTCAAGAATTTGTATCTAGAGGATCCTGATTTTGGTGAAGCTTGGAAAGCTTGTAAAGAACCTGTTACTCTAGATAGGACAAAGTGGCTGGATTTTATCATCTAGGATGATATGCTATTCAGAGGGAGTCAGTTGTGCATTCCATGAAGTTCTATGAGGGAGAATCTCATCAAGGAGAAGCATAGCAGAGGATTGGTTGGACATTTTGGTTGAATTAAAACCCTTGCTTTGGTCAGTGAAAATTATTATTGGTCACAGTTGCAGCAAGATGTCAAGAAGTTTGTATAGAGTTGCATAGTATGTCAAATGGCGAAAGGAGTGAAGCAAAATATAGGGTTGTATCAGCCATTACCTGTACCAGAGAAGCTTTGGGAGGATATCAATATGGACTTTGTTCTTGGTTTACGAAGGACACAGTGGGGACATGATTCGATTTTTGTAGTAGTTGACAGATTTTCAAAGATGGCACATTTTGTTCCCTACAAGAAGACTAATGATGTTGTTCATGTAGAAGAATTATTTTTTAGAGAAGTGGTGAGACTACATGGTTTGCCAAAGAGTATAGTTTTAGATAGGGACACTAAGTTTGTTAGATATTTCTCGCATACATTATGGAAAAAGTTGAAGATAGATTTGAAGTTTAGTTCATCACATCATCCACAGACTGATGGATAGACAGAGGTGGTGAATAGGAGTTTGGGAAATTTGCTGAGATGTTTGGTTGGGGATAAGTCAACAGGATGGGATTTGATTTTACCACAGGTAGAATTTGCATACAATAATTCTGTCAACAGGAGTACTGGTAAATCACCATTCTAGATTGTATATGGAAGTAGTCCTAGAAATGCATCTGAATTGAGAAAGATAGATAAAGGAGAAATAAGTAGTGTTGAAGCCAAGGATTTTGCTGAACACTTAAAGAACATCCATGAGGAGGTGAGGAAGCATATTACCAAGATGAATGCACAGTATAAGGCTAAAGCAGATGTGAAAAGGAGGAATAAGGAATTTTACGTTGGAGATGAAGTCATGACTCATTTGTAGAAGGAGCAATTTTTGGTTGGTACATATAACAAGTTGAAAATGAAGAAGTTTGGGCAATGTAAGATACTGAAGAAGCATGATTCAGGAAATGCATATGAGGTAGAATTGCCTATGGAGCTGAATATTTCACCAGTGTTTAACATTTCAGATTTGATAGAGTATCATGAGGGAGGTGTTGAAGATGAGGTTACAATAGCACAGTGGAGTATTCTAGCATCCAGTTCAGATATCAAGGAGATTAGTCATGTTGGCAGAAGCACAAGGAACAAAACATATGAAGAGTATTTGGTCAAATGGAAAGGATGACCTATTGAAGATTCATCATGGCTAACAAAGGAGGAGGTTAACCATCTTGGTTTTCCTCTACACACCTGAGTCATGACAAGGTCACTTCTCAAATTACCTCAGGTGTCTGATGCAGGAGCATCCTGGGTGTAAGAGCAATCTTGCATCACCCAAAAATATTTATGTTTTTGTATTCAATAAGGGCTATCTTATGCAGAGTTGCTATTTATGGAAACTTGTTATTTTTAGTAAGTTGGTCATAAATCTTAGAATGTTCTGATTTTACATGTGGAGGTTCATCTCAGTCATATCAACCTGCCAGCAAAGTTTCATGGCTAGATCAGGTCTAGTTTTGAAGATATTGAAAATTTTTGATATTGGCAGCAAGGTACAGAAACTTTGAACTCAGTTTTGAAGGCTTTAGAGGCCCCAAATGAGGTAAAAAATTTGGGGGGCGAGCGCTTGTGCTTTGTGGCATTTTTGAAAAGGGGTTATAATAGTCAATCGGGTCAACTGGTGATGACTTATGGTCTCCGGAAGTCGGGTCACTTGAAATGGCGGAAAATAATTTTCCTTCAAAATTTTTGTTCAGGTTTCAAAAGTTATTTTGAGCTGACTTTGATGTAATAAATTGAAATATAAAATAATTCTAAGTTTGGTCGGCCCTTAGGGCTAAATTTCTGGAACTTTCTTGGGCAGTGGAAAATGCCTATATAAAGAAGGCCCTTAGTGTTGTCTAGGGTAGTTCTGGGTAGTAGATCTAGGTATTGATTCGAGGTTTTGTCCTACAAAATATTGTAAGGGAATGCCCATGTGGCTTTGCATATTGTAATTCTGAAAGTTTGTAATTCCACATTTGTGGAGATAATAAGAAGCCAATTTTTTGTTCTTGCATATTGTTGTTGTTGTTTCTCTATTTCTGTTATGTGTTTGTGGTATTAAGGGGAGCACCCTTCATCACTAAGTATGGTAGATAGCTAAAAAATAAGAGCAGAGCAAAAGGTGTGAAGTATTGAGCCATTAGCAAAAGGCCTACATGACCAAGTAGATAGTGTGTACTATTCATTCGAACTGATCAAGACAACATGTCTACTTTGAAATTCACCAAGATCCAGATATAGTGTGTATCTATTATTCAGAAGGTTGTAGCCTTCACCATTTGATTAGTGAGCTCTCAGATAGTGCATCCTCACCCCTAATAGGGTTAATTGTAAAAGACTCCTAACACGGTCCAACCCTTGACCAGGTCACTGTACTTATTTCATTGTAAAGATCAACTCCTAACAAGGTTGTAAGATCTTCTAACAGGGATCATTATACTCTAGTGTAGTTTATAGTGGGTGCTAATTGCCACCAAGCTTTTTACCTATTTGGGTTTTCCCGTAACCAAAATTGTGGTGTTGTGTTAAGTGTTCTTATATTTTGTTTTTGCTTAATGTTCTTTTTACTTAATTGGATAAAGAATTGAATCTTGTAGATAACTGATTCACCCCCCTCCTCTCAGTTATCTCTTGGGACTATTCCTAATAATTAGTATTAAAGACAAATGCCTTGAAGAGAAATTTTAATAGCTTGAGGTTGATGAGATGGCATTATTTAGAAAAGAAAGTCCTAAGTTTGATGGAGAGAACTATCTAGATTGGAAGAACAAAATGATGGTACACTTGCAATGTATTACCTTTGAGATTTTTGAAGTAGCTACCAAAGAAGTTTAGATTCCATCTCTAGCAGATCTTGCAAAGGAAGATGCAACTATTAAGTAGAAGGAGATGTTCACTCAAAATGCTATTGCCAAAGAAGCCCTTATCAACACATTATCTGACAGTGAGTTTTCATAGATCAAGAAAGTTGATAAAGCCTACAAGATATGGAAATATCTAGAAGACATGTTTGAAGGAGAGATCCAAGCCAAGAATGGGCACAGAAAGACATGGAAGAAAAAGTACAATACATTGGAGATGCTACCTAAAGAGAACATTAGAGCCCACAATCAAAGGATTAATGAACCAGTTGTAGGAATGAAAAACAATGGTGGAGAGATTTATGAAGAAGACATAATGGATAAGTTGATGAATAATTTGACACTAGAATATGAGAGCAAGATAAACATCCTAGATGAGACTACGCAATTTTCAAAAGACTTCAATAAAGAGACCTTAATCAGCAAGATTTCATCTTTTGAGATATCAAGTTTGAAGATAGAGCCTAAAAGTGCGACAACCTTCAAAGCTTCAGTCCATGGTAATTAAATCTTTGAACACTTTTGGTAATTTTGATGATGATGAAGAAAAAGAACTAGATGATTTCATTTCTTTGGTTGCTAAGAAAGATAGGAAAGGAAAAGGGAAATATGAAGGTTAGTTACCATTCAAATGCTTTTCATGCAATAAGATTGGTCACTTTTCTTCTAAGATTCCTACAAGAGTCAAGAAGCTCAAAAATAATTACAAGCCTAAGTATACAAAAGAATATTACTATGCTAGTGATGGAATATTAGATGAAGAATCAGCAGAAGATGAAATTGGATTCATTTGTCTTGAAGACATGGAGAAAATGTTTTATGAAATGGACCTTGAAGATTAAAAGAAAGCACAAGAGTTAGCACCGATTTCACAAGCTGACATCAGGATAGATTGGATCATTGATAGCGGTTGCTCACATCACATGATAGGAGACAAGGATAGAGGTATACATCTAGATAGATACAAAGGAAGCATGGTTAGATTTGGTGACAATACTCCTAAACCTATCATAGGTAGAGGAGCTATCACCTTGGATGGAAAGAATAGCACTGATGACATTCTTTATGTTGATGGTTTGTAGCATAACTTACTAAGTGTTGGATAGTTTCTTGAAAAAGGATATCAGTTGGAATTCAAGGACAACAAGTGCATCATTAATAACAAAGGAGAGATGATTGCATTAGGTTCAAAGACTAAAGGTAATGTTTTTTAGCTTAAGCCTGAAGAAAATTATTTTGTTGCTAAAGTAGATGACAGTTGGTTATGGCACAAAAGACTATGTCACATCAATTTTGACAACATAGTAAAGATAAGCAATGTAAAGGCAGTAAGAGACCTTCCTAGCATTGCAAAACTAGTTGATACAATATGAAAGGAATGTGTGATGGGAAATCATGTGAGGAATTAATTCATAAGAAAGCTTAATTTAGTAGAGAACAAGTTGGATCTAATACATACTGACTTATGTGGACCAACTCAAATAAGAACATACTATGGTGAAAGGTACTTTATTTTGTTTGTTGATGATTATTCTAGGAGGATGTGGGCTACATTCTTAAAGGACAAGTCAGAAGCATTTGAGAAGTTCAAAATATTCAAAGCTAAGGTTGGAAATGAGTCTGGATTGAAGATAAAATGTCAAAGATCAAATAGAGGAGGAGAATTCACCTCTGAAAGATTTTACGACTATTATGAAGAACATGGGATAAAGAGATAGCTAAGTGCTCCTAGAACCTGTCAGTAGAATGGAATTGTAGAAAGAAGGAATAGGATCATACTTGATACAACATGCACCATCATGATTGAAGGAAAGATCGTACACACCTATTGGAGAGATGCGGTCAATACTGTAGTCTATACTATCAATAGAATTCAATTGAGGCTAGGCAAAGACAAGAAACCTTATGATATATGGTTTGGGAATGTACCTGTTGGGTATATTTTAAATTTTTTGAGATTTTTGCTTGAGGTCCTTGTTCTCTATCTCTGCAAGTTATTTTGTTTGATCTAGGGTTTAAATTTCTCAAATCAGTCGGGCTTATGCTTGTAAATCCTTTCCCTAGGTCTTTTTACCCTTTGTAGGGTTTAATCCTTCGAAAATCCTAAGTGTGCCCTAGTTCTTATATTTTTGCATTACCTTTTTGGCCACTTAAGTTTTGAGATTTTGTACTTGGTCTTTCTTTTTCCTTAGTGTTCACTGGATCGCACAATAATCTTTTCATGTCATTAAGTCTTTCAATGAACTAGTGACTGTGTGTTTATCCTTGTTAAGTTTTCCTTTGGTCATTGATTTTCCCAGTCTAAGCCGTAGTTAGTATTTCTTTTAGCGAATTGGTGACTCTATGGTCTCCTATTCTCTTAATCCTTGGTAGTTTTCTCTTAACATTCAATGACTGAGTGTGGTGGTTATCTCTTATTATCTAAATTGAACAGTCATTCTCTAAGTTTTCTAGTGACTCAGCAAGGACTATTGATCATCTCTATGATCAATGATGGTGTTTTAATCTCATAATGAATGGGCCCTATAGAAAGTTATTCAGTGACTCAGTGATTGGTTCATAGTCTCATGTTCACTAAATTTGGCAGCTCTAATAAAATAATTTGGCAAAGGATTAATACTTTCTTCAATCGCTGGATCTTGGGAAAAGATGGTGAAGTTCCAAATCATTTGGCAACTCAGCAAATAAAGTGTTCATGCAGTCTCAGAATCTGTTGGTGAAGCCCTCAATTATTTAGTGATCTAGAGAACAAAGCAATGGTAAAGGTATATTTTCCTTCGGTCACCTGATCTCAGAATAAAAGGATTAATGTTCCAAACTTTGGAAGATTTAGTGAATATAGTATTTTCTAAATCTCATGATTAAATGATAAAGGTTTAAAAGATTGGGAGACTCAATGACAGTCGCTGATTGTTTTCAAGATCTACAGTCAACGCTTAATCTCAGAAAGTAACCCAAGTTATGAAAAGTATCCAGTGAATGGGAGATTAAGGTTGTTCACCCAATCTCCAAATGAGACCATGGTTAAGGAATTCTTTTAGAGAATACAAGATGCGTTTGTTCACTAAATCACGAGATGAATCAAGATTTAAGCATGGAATTTTGAGATTAAGAGATTACGGTGGTCGCTGATTCTCCAGATATGACTATGGTCAAGGCTTTATGTCCATGGGTTTATGAAAATATATGTTCGCTGGATCTCCAAGTTTTTGTTGGGTTAAGTAAAAATTGTGAGAATGGGTGAAGTCTTTGGTCACTCATTCTCCAAGTTAAACTATGGTTGACCCAGGTGTTTTGAAAACTAGAGATTGCCTTCAATTGCCCATTCTCTGAATGCGGCTAGGTTAGTGGTGGGTTTCAAAGGATAATCTAAGGACCATTGATCATCTTTGGGATCAATGGTGGTCACTAAATCTCCCAGTAAAGTCATGAGTTATCAAATCATTCTGAGATCACGTGAATGGCCTTATCGCTAAATCTCCAAGCTTAACCTAGGATTAACATTTCTTTCAGAGATCATGAGAACCTTTGTTCGCTGGATCTCCGAATCATGTATGGTTAAATTTTCATTAATATTAACTAATGAGAGACATTGCAATGTGGAAAGGTACTCTACTGAGTTGGAAAAAAGTAAAACATGATCCAATCAGGTTTTAACAAGGGTTTTAATCAATAATTAAGGGTTTTAAAGCTAAAGTCATGATCATTGCTCTCGCACTTTATTTCTAATTTTTAAAATCAACCTGTCAACATCCACGCCATGGCTAGCCTTTATTTGAAGTTGGTAATATGTAGAATTGAATGTAGAAGTGATAGAGGCTTGATTTGTAACAATTTTTGCAATAGGATGCATTCAATTCTCAATGATAAATAGACAGGACCTCATTGTTTTCTGTGTTTGAAGTTTTCTGAAGATAGTTGTGATTTTCAAGGCAGAGCAGTGAATAAGATTTAAAAGAAGTTGCAGAGCTGAAGAGTATTCATATTCCAAGATGAGTCAACCAAAGCTGAGCATTGCATCATCCAATGGAGTGGCCAAAGAGTAGAGTGGTGAAGAGAAAGGGAAGCCCAATTATTCAGATGAGTTCCTCAAACTGCTTCCTGGGTCCAACCAGAAAAAGAAAGCTATTGATACGGCTTTCAAGGATCTTGTGGACAAGTGGAAAGACCCTGTCACTCCTTTTGCCTTAGGTTACTCAATCTTCACCTACTTTTACAATAATAGACATACAACTATACCAATTTGCAATGCTTTGGCTTTGGGGTTGGCTAAGTTAATTGTCATGGATGTTTTTATTGATGTTGACCTTATCATAGAGCTAGCTAGGTTGTATGACCCTATTTCTAAAACTATCAGGTGTGAAGACCGGTCTACCTTTGTTACCTTGGATAGGGGGTCATTTATGAAAGCTTTTGATTTCTTTGCTTCTTCCTCCACTACAATTGATTTGAAGAAGGAAAAACAAAAGTATGCAAGTCATATTGGGTCTGTGAAAAGTCAAATATTTAGGCATATCCCGAAGTAGGGTAAATACATAGCTCCTCTCCCTACAAGCATGAATGCCCCATATGAGTTCAAATCCCTTAAATTCTATATGAATTTCCCATGTTATGGATTGTGTAGAGTTCTAGGGATGGATGGGGATGAAGAGAAAATGACTGCTGATCTGCTGATGATAATTTTGGACATTCAGAATTCTCATGTGAATGCTGATTATGATTACATCCAGTATGTAATCGATAGAATGAATGAGGGTTTGATGTATATTAAAGAGAATAAGAGGCCTATTAGGTTTATGCACTATTCCCTCTTGATACACCTGATTTTATATTTCCATGTCAATAGTTTGGATGCAAGGATGTTGAAGCTAAGGCTTACATTTGAGGGCCATCCTAATCTGGTGCAATATTGGTTGAGGGTATGGAATTATACTTCCAATGAGTGTGATTTTTGCATTTTCTAGAATTTCTTTATTCTTCCAATTTTGCAGTTGTTAGGGACAAATGTGATGAGATTGTAATCCAAGGTCTTGCAACTTTTAAGGCCCATGCAGTATCAAAATGGTTGGTAGGGAAACCACAATTGGGGTGACTTCTACCTAGGGTAGAATTTCATTGTTATCAAAGTTTATGGTTGTCCTTATCCCCCACATCTGCTTCCAAGATTTGTGCCACCGAGGGTTTCCCTGTTAGAGTTTATATGGTAGTTGATCTGGACTGATAAGGAGATTTTGGCACCTCATAGGAAGGTCACTTTCACACCAAGACAATTCAGGATATGTAGCTTCCTGATTGGGAAGAGAGCATTGGATGAGCTCAGTGGTTGGCTCAATCATTTCAAAATGATTTATGGAACTTGCAGGTATGTTGATCCTAAAGATTTTATTAAGACTACAAGAATGACTTTGATTCACAATATTGGCACAATAAGAGAGCATGAGGGATTGGATGAGGAAGATGTGGTAATGAACATCTTAGATCAAGATGAAGTTGGTAGGAGATGGACCAAATATTTTGATTTACTAAGACTGGAGACCCAACTCAAGGAGGCCAAGATTATTTTTGAAGTTTTTTACCTTGATCTCCCATAACTGAAGAGGATGGAGAAAATGATTTAAATGTATGGCACCTTGTCCAATAAATTGAAGGGGATGATTGAAGAAAATTAGATGTGAAAAGTGATTACTCCACTTCTAAACCTAGGGAGTTTACTGATGAATCGCAAGAGGGTGATAGTCCACCTCAAAACAAGGACTCACCAATTATTGATTTGACTCAAGATCCACAAGAAAAAGGGGACACCTCAGAGCCACCATTGAAGAAATAGAAGCTTGAGGTAGGTGCACCTTCTAAGGAGAAGAAACAAAAAATAATAATGGATAGAGCCTCTACTCTGGTATCTGGAAACATGGCTTATCATCATCAATTAAGAAAAGCCATTAGAGAGGGTAAGAAGAAGAGGAACTGCCTCTATTGTTAGGACAAGATGTGAGAGAGTTGTATCAAGAGGAGTTCCTTAGTGATGACTAGCTCATCAAAAGTGAAGATTCAAGAAATTCCTCATCTAGAAGAAATCTCAAGAGGTTGCAAAGGCTCTTCTTGAGGGAATGGAACTGAGTGAGGAGACTATGAGGGCTCTCACACCTTATGACCCAAGCCTTGAGAAGATTAATGTTGAGGAGGCCAGAGAGATGGTAAAATGAAGTGGAATGCTTCTGACTCCTAGATGGGACCTGACCTTAGCTTTCATCATTGATAAAATTAGAAAGCAGCCAGAGGGTAACCTATCTTATGAGGTACATATAAGAGACATGATAAAAGGAAGTGGCTATGACCCTAAGTCTCAGGCTATTGCATTATGGTCTCTTGCTCCTAGAACCCAAAAGCCATCTCTGGTGAGTATTGAAGATAAGATGGATGGAGATAAAATGGTCTGGACTATTCAAAATACTATTGATCTTGAGGTATCTAAAGTAGTAACACACTTTTCCCACCTGAATGAAGCAAATACAACTTAGTTGGTAGATAGATATGCTAAGTTATTTGAGAACTCAATGAAGGTTTCCAAGGATAGGGATTTAAAGTTGATGATGATCAAGAAAATGGAGGATGAACTAGAGGATCTAAAGGCCAAGCTTGAAGAAGCTTCAAAGGAAGTGGCTCCTCCACCTTTGCAAATTGAGGCCCCCTCCCAACCAATGGCGGAAACTCTTGACAAGCCATCAAAGGATCTAGAAAAGGTAAGGCTAGATGTAGCCTCAAAGACCATGTCAGATGTTGTGCAACATAGGCTAGACAAAATAAAGGAGAAAATGGACTTGGTCCATCAGTCAATTGTCCTATTGCATAAGGCAAATGAGAAGGTAAATGAATCACTGGATACTTTAGAGGCACTCTACAATGTTTGGTCTGGGAGAAGTACATTATTTGAGAAGGTTGATGCCTTATAGCCACATAAGCCTGATATCCCTAAGGTATTCATAGAAGTGTTTGAAAAGATAGGGTTGGTCAGTGCTATTTCAAAGTTTTTCAAAGGAAAATCAAATCAAGTGAAGGCCAAGCTGGCCATGTTTGATAAAGATTATAGTAAGTTTTTCCCCTCTGTTTATAATGATGATGGAAGTATAGTTTGTATAGATGAGTGGAAGTCATCCATGGGAAAGATAATGATTAAGCAAGAGGCTTTCCTTAGTGGTGATGGTCCTTTGGACTTAGAAGGATGTAACAACATGAAAGAAAACTTGATTAAAGTTGAAAATGATTGCATAAAGTTTGTTGCAGATGTTAAGGGCATCACTGATTCCAGGTGGGAGTTGCAGATCAAGTCATTATAGGACTTATAGGATTATAGTTTTCCTTCAGATGATGATGTAGAAGCTTGGGACAAAAGTACAAAGCAAAAGAAAAAGAAGCCAGCTATCTTGGAATTAGAGGTAGAAGAAGAAGAATAGAGTACACTTGGCACCTGATCCAGAATTTTAGGGAGAGCATGTATCAAACAAAGAATGATGTAAGTTATCCTATATTGGTGGTCATCATTCATGCAAAAACCTCAAGAAACTTCTCTAAAATATCCTCAAATGAAGGTGCCAGCGATGAAGATTCCATTTGTTGGGAACTACTTTATGTTTTCTCCAATCTTTGTCATCATGTTTGTAATTTTTGTCTATAGTGCAAGTCACTTTCTTGGCTATCCGAAGCTTGTTACATCCTTTCTTTGAGAATTCCAAGATAGCCAGTGATATAAATAGCAATTTTGCTTCTTTTGTAATTGCGATTGATAATACTTTGTAAAGAGAGTTCTGAATTTAGGATCTTATTTCTTGTAAGTCTCTGTCAAAGTGTACTGATATAGTTTGATATATGAATACAAAAATACTAGAACTTCTTTGCTAATTTTGGTTGTCTTCATATATGGATGTTTAATTTCTCTTATGTATTAAATTGTAAGGCTCTTTAATGCATTGTTTACAAGGTAAATATAGGGGTTGAGATTAAGTTTCTTTCAAGGAAAGAAATAAGTCTTGAGGGAGGTCTCTGGGAATTAATTATCCATGTATGAATTTGATAGCAGGGTTAACAATTGGAAGAGTGGAGTGTCAAGAATTTCATTCAAGTTTTAGTGTATCTTTTTTGATAGGATTCTATTGATGTAAGTTTTGACTCTGATGCCCAATAAATAAGGCACTAGTTATTGCTTGAATTACATGTATTCACCATCAAAAAATCAAATAATCTATTCAATTTACATTTATTGTATTTTTCTAAATTGTATCATCTATGTCAAGTACATAGATCACTATTGTAATGCTTTGTAGAAGCTATTAAGAAAGGTAAGCCCGCTTGAGTTTCATACTCAAAGTGAAGAAGGTTTTTTAAACCTTAATACCTTATCATTTGAATTGTGTTAGATGCATCTATTGGGAGTACAAGAGTTTTGATTTCAAAGGTTTTTGAATCCTTTTAATCATCTACAAGTTTAAGTGCTAACAATACCTACATTTAAATACTTCAAAATCTTTGGAAGCAAGTGCTACATAAAGAGAGATAAAGCTATGTGCAAATTTGATGTAAGAAGTAATGAAGGTATTTTTCCTGGTTACTCTACTAAAAGAAAAGCTTACAGATGTTTTAATTTAAGATTGAAGAAGATCATTGAAAGTGCTCATGTTAAGATTGATAAGAATTTTATGATTCAAGAAAGATATCATGATTATGCACCTATGATTGGCGAAGAACCTAGACCTACCACTAGAGAAATAGTTGTTAATGAAATATTTGACAGCATTGATGTATTATTCAATGACCCTGAAACTAGTGAAGAAGAATCATAGAAGTTAGATGAGAGAGTCACACCTAATGTTCCTAAAAACACATCCAGATATCATTCAAAGGAAGACATCAGTGGAGATCAAAATAGAAAAGTCTGGAAAAGATCAAAAGCAAAGAGTTCCGCAACTAATGAAGAGGTATGTTTACTTTCACAGATTGAACCCTTAAGTGTTGAAGATGCATGTAATGATTCAGATTGGCATGAAGAAATGAAATAAGAGCTAGATCAGATAACTAAGAATGATACATGGGAATTGGTCCCTAGGCCTAGTAATAAGAATGTGATTGGAACCAAGTGGATATTTAGAAATAAGATGAATGAAGATGGAACACTAGTAAGAAACAAATCAAGACTAGTATGTAAAGGATATGCTCAAAGAGAAAGAATTGATTATTTTGATACATTCTCCCCTATAAGAAGATTGGAAGCCATTAAATTGTGTTAGGAATAAGGTGTCTCAACCTTGGATAATTCCTATTCTTATTATTTGTTTTGTAAATGTATTTTTTACAAATAATGTAATTAAGTGTGAGTGTACATGTCTAGTTGGCATGTCTATGTGTCACTCCACTTGATGTGTCGGCATCTTGTGCGTAAGGAGATCATGATTGAAACGGTCATGACGGATTCCTATGACACGTAAGAACTATTTAAGGAATGTGCTATGACAGGTGTAAGAGCATCTTATGACTTGGGCCTATTTGGGCACCCAAGAAGAAGTGGTTGGTGTGTGTAAGAGAATATGCCAAAAATAGGTTGGTATGACAGATTCTCTTACACTTCTCTTGTGACCATTATTTTTGGTGGATTCTATGACAAGCTGTCATAGTCTATTCTAGGGATGGACGCCTATTCTTGGGATTGCATGTAACAACTATGTACATGTGGCTTTGTGCATGGGTCTTGGTGGTTGTGCCCATTTTTGGGTCCAGAGGAGTCTATATATATGATGCTGCTCCTATGGGAGAGATATAATGGAAATTTAAGTCTTGTTGGCTTTGTCTCTCATTTCCTGAAAGAACTTGCATTGCAAGTGTATTGTAATCTTTGTGTTGAAGATAATACATTGTGCAGGTTTTGGAGTGCTGGGGTTTTTTACCGAAAGGTTTTCCCCAGGGTATATCATTGTGTCATTCTCTATTTTTCTGTATGTATGGTATGTGGTTGCAATATCTTTGTTAAAGTAGTTAACGAATCTGAAATTGTAAGGATTTATAAGAATTTGCACAATACTCTCCTATAGAGGTTAGTGTAGGAAGCTATTTCCGCACCTCAGTTTCCTTACATGTGGTATCAGAGCTTGATCAAATTTTGATCCTAGTTGTTGGGTAGGGTTTTTTGAGCTGATCTCAAGTTTGAGTGGGAGTTTTTTGTAGAGCATTCTAAATCTTATTTGTAGATTGAGATGGAAAGTTCATCATATGGAAGAATGGAGGTGGAGAAATTTAATGGCACTAATTTCGAGTTGTGGAAACTCAAGATGGAAGAACTATTGGAAGATCATGACCTATGGGAAGCGACTTCAAATGCTACAAGACCAAAAACTATAGCTCAAGAAGATTGGGATATCAAAGACCGTAAAGCTAAGGGTCTCATAAGACTCTGTTTAACCAATGCAGTCCTTTTGAATGTTCTAGATGAGAAAATCACAAATAGTTTGTGGGAAAGACTTGCGGCCATGTATCAAGCCAAATCTCTGGTGAATAAGTTGTTCCTGAGGAAGAAGTTGTACTCTTTGTGAATGGAGGAAGGTGGATCCTTAATGGATCATTTAAATGCATTTAATCTGCTAGTTGCATAGTTGACATCAGCTGGTGTCAAGTTAGAGGAGGAGGATCGTTGCTACACACTTTTGTGTTCTTTACCGGATTCATGGGACCATCTTGCGATGACTCTTGGAAGCACTTTAGTCACCTTCAAAATGGATGATGTGGTGTCTTCACTACTATCAGAGGAGATGCAAAGAAAGGCTTCCGTTTCAAAAAAAGAAGCCCTTGCTGTTCGTGGGAGATCCACTAAAAGAGGGAAGAAAAATGATAATAAGTCTGACAATAAGGGTAGATCCAAATCCCACGGGAAGTCAAAGACTTCCAATAAGTCCAAGGCAAAATGTTGGAATTGTGATAAATCTGGGCACTTCTGTAAAGACTGCAAAGAGCTAAAGAAGAAGAAGAAAGGTTCAGATTCAACTTCAGAAAGATCTCAAGAAGATGGCGATGCATTCATCGTAGCTTTGGCAGCCCATGCATCTGATGATGTGTTGTTGGTTGACTCAGGTGCATCTTTTCACATGACCTCTCATCGAAATTGGTTCTCAAAATATGAAGAGTTCGATGGTGGAAAGGTGTACTTGGGTGATGATTCTCACCTAAAGATAGTTGGATGCGGAAGGGTCACTATCAAATTTCCTGATGGACGAGTAAAGGGAATCAACAGAGTTATGCACATTCTGGGTTTGAGACGAAACCTATTATCTGTAAGTATGCTGAATGATGTAGGTGTGCAAGTTATTTTTTTGAAAGAAGGATGTAAGATGATGAGAGGATCGATAGTGCTTGCAAGGGGTACTAGGAGAGGTACCTTATTTTAGCTAGATGCATGTATTCCTCTATGTAATAGTTCTTCATCCTCACCATCTGAACAAGTAGTGAAGAATTTTATGGCTATTGGTTTCGATGGTAGTGCAAACACTTTGGAAGGTAAGCTTCCTGCAGAAAAGACAATGTTGTGGCATATGAGATTTGGCCACATTGGTGAAAAGGGTCTCAGAACCCTGAAAAATAAAAATCTCATTGAGGGGTTAAATGATTGCAATCTTGAGTTTGACTTCTGCGAACACTATGTCTATGGTAAACAAAATCATGTTCAGTTTTACTCTAGTTCTCACAAATCTTCTGATGTTTTGGATCTTATTCATTCTGATGTATTTGGTCCTGTAAAAGTTCCTTCAATCTCCAAGTCTGTATTTTTTGTATCTTTCATAGATGATTATAGTAGAAGGACGTGGATTTATTTCCTTACAATTAAGACACAAGTCTTTAGGCAGTTCAAGGAATTTAAAGCTCTTATAGAGAATCAGACTAGTAAGAAGATTAAGTGTGTGAGAACTGATAATGGTGGTGAGTTTTGCTCAGCAGAGTTTGAACAGTTCTATAAAGAACAAGGTATCAAGAGGCATAAGACAACTCCTTATACCCCACAGAAAAATGGAGTTGCAAAGAGAATGAACAGGACACTGATGGAGAAGGCTAGGAGTATGCTTAGTGGAGCTGGTTTAGAACAAAGGTTTTGGGCTGAAGCTGTGGCCACTGCTTGCTATCTGGTTAATAGATCTCCTACATCAGCCCTTGTTGGTAAGACACCCATGGAGGTGTGGTCTGGTAAGAAGCCTTCAATTAGACATCTTCATGTTTTTGGTTGTGAAGCTTATGCACATGTTCCAAAGGAAAAAAAATCTAAGTTGGAAAACAAAGCTGTTAAATGTATTTTTATCGGATACAGTGCTGGTGTGAAAGGATACAAGCTTTGGGATCCCGTGACTAGTAAGGTGTTGTATAGTAGAAATGTTATTTTTAGAGAGCTAACATCTTCTCCTATTGTGCTACAACTAGATGAAAAAGAAAAGGAAAAAGATGTTTTTCAGTTGCCTCCTACCCCTGAGAAGACTGAACAGAGAGACCATGTTGGGTCTAATGATGAGGAGAGCTCTAGCAGCTCTGATAGTTTGGAAGAAGAGGAAGAAAAACCTCAACCGCAGCCTTTGAGGAGATCCACAAGAGAAAGAAAGCAACCAGAAAGGTTTGGTTATTCTATGTTAGATTCCAGTTGTGCCTTTGCTTTGATTACTAACACTGATGAGCCTAGATCTATGAAAGAGGCTTTGGGCATGGAAGATGCAAGTTCCTAGATTGAGGCTATGGATGATGAGATGGCTTCATTGGAGAAAAACAAAACTTGGGACATTGTACCTTTTCCTAAAGGGAGAAAATTTGTTGGCTGTAAATGGGTGTTCAAGAAGAAACTCTATGCAGATGGCAGTGTTCAAAGGTATAAAGCTAGATTGGTTGCAAAGGGGTATTCACAGGTAGAGGGAATAGATTATGGTGAAATATTCTCTCCTATTGCAAAGTTGACATCCATTAGATTTCTATTATCTCTTGCTACATCATACGATTTAGAGATAGAATAGATGGATGTGAAGACAACTTTCCTTCATGGTGATTTGGAGGAAGAGATTTATATGTCATAGCCTGAGCACTACATTGTTAAAGGTAAAGAATCCTTAGTTTTTAGATTAAAGAAATCTCTATATGGTTTGAAGCAATCTCCGAGGATGTGGTACCTTAAGTTTGATGCCTTTGTGTTGTCAATTGGATTTTTAAGATCAAAATCAGATCATTGTATTTATTTTAGAGTTGAAAATGATTGCCTTCTTATTGTTGCATTATATGTTGATGATATGTTACTATTTGGGAAGGGTAAGGGTATGATTTCTGATTTTAAATCTCAGTTATCAGCACAGTTTGAGATGAAAGATCTTGGGGCAGATAGGTACATCTTGGGTATGGAAATTAGTAGAGATAGGTCTAACAGAAAACTTTGGTTGAGTCAAAGTAAGTATGTGAAGTCTGTGTTGGATAGGTTCAGCATGGTAGATTGTAGACCACTATGTGTTCCTATTTCTGTGGGAACAAAGTTATCTGTAGATGATTGTCCAAAATCTCCTAGTGAGGTGGAGGACATGAGTAGAGTACCTTATGCTAGTGCAGTTGGCAATCTTATGTACGCTATGGTTTGTACTAGACCAGACATTGCCCAAGTAGTGGGAGTCCTCAGTCAGTTTATGGCTAATCCTGGATGGGTACATTGGGATGCAGTTAAGCGAGTATTCAGATATTTGAGGGGTACATCAGATTACTCCATATGTTATCATGGTAACTCTTCTAGATCTCCGCATTCAGTTTGTATTCGTGGGTTTGTGGATTCAGATTGGGCAGGTGATATTGACAGTAGGAGATCCACCAGTGCTTATGTGTTCACTATGTTTGGTGGTGCCATTAGTTGGATGAGTAAGTGACAACTTGTGGTTTCTTTGTCCACTATAGAAGCTGAGTACATGGCTGCTACTCATGCTTGTAAAGAAGCCATTTGGCTTAGAAGATTGTGTTTTGATGTTGGTGTTGATGCAGAACAGATTACTATTTGGTGTGACAGTCAGAGTGCTATTTGCCTTGCAAAGAATCCAACTTTCCATGCCAGAACGAAGCACATTGATGTGCAGTTTCACTTTGTGAGAGATATGGTGGAAGATGGAAAGGTAAATTTGGAGAAGGTAGATACTGTGATGAATGTTGCAGATGCATTAACGAAACTAGTGGGCACTAAGAAGTTCAAATGGTGTTCGGAGTCTATGGGCCTTTTGTCCTATAGCGGTTAAAGTTCCTGTTATGTTCCTGTTGCTCTTACAAGGTGTTCGACAAGTGGGAGAATGTTAGGAATAAGGTGTCTCAACCTTGGATAATTCCTATTTTTATTATTTGTTTTGTAAATGTATTTTTTTCAAATAATGTAATTAAGTGTGAGTGTACATGTCTAGTTGGCATGTTGATGTGTCACTCCACTTGATGTGTCAGCATGTTGTGCGTAAGGAGATCATGACTGAAACAGTCATGACAGATTCCTATAACACGTAAGAACTATTTAAGTAATGTGCTATGACAGGTGTAAGAGCATCTTATGACTTGGGCCTATTTGGGCACCCAAGAAGAAGTGGTTGGTGTGTGTAAGAGAATATGCCAAAAATAGGTTGGTATGACAGATTCTCTTACACTTCTCTTATGACTGTTATTTTTGGTAGATTCTATGACAAGCTGTCATAGTCTATTCTAGGGATGGACGCCTATTCTTTGGATTGCATGTAACAACTATGTACATGTGGCTTTGTGCATGGGTCTTGGTGGTTGTGACCATTTTTGGGTCCAGAGGAGTCTATATATATGATGCTACTCCTATGGGAGAGATATAATAGAAGTTTAAGTCTTGTTGGCTTTGTCTCTCATTTCCTGAAAGAACTTGCATTGCAAGTGTATTGTAATCTTTGTGTTGAAGATAATACATTGTGCAGGTTTTGGAGTGCTGGGGTTTTTTACCGAAAGGTTTTCCCCAGGGTATATCATTGTGTCATTCTCTATTTTTCTGTATGTATGGTATGTGATTGCAATATCTTTGTTAAAGTAGTTAACGAATCTAAAATTGTAAGGATTTATAAGAATTTTCACAATACTCTGCTATAGAGATTAGCGTAGGAAGCTGTTTCCGCACCTAAGTTTCCTTACAAATTGTTTTTGGCCTATGCTACATTCAAAGACTTTAAGGTATACCAGATGGATGTCAAGTTAGTATTCCTAAATGGGGGAGCTGAAAGAAGTGTTAGGAATAGTCCCAAGAGATAACTGAGAGGGGGGGGTGAATCAGTTATCTAGAAGTTTCAATTATTTATCCAATTAAGTATACTTAAACATAAATCATAAACACAATGAAAAAAAACTTGAACACAACACAATATTTTGGTTACGGGGAAACCCAAATAGGTAAAAACCCCATTGAGAATTGACACCCACTAATATTCTACACTAGTGTATTATGATCCTTGTTAGAAGATACTTAACCCTATTAGGAGTTTCTTTATAGTATATTTAGTACAGTAGACCTAGTCTAGGGTCAGACCCTATTAGGAGTCTTTTACAATAGTCCCTATTAGGGGAGAGGATGCACTGTCCAAGAGCTCACTGCTCAAAGGAGCAAAGGCTACAACCTTCAAAATGATAGATATACACTATATCTAGATCTTGGTGAATTGTGCTTAGACCTGCTGTCTAGATCAGTTCCAATGTATAGCATAAACACTTTACTTGGTCACATAAACCTTTTTTTGATGGTTCAACACTTCGCACACTCTGCTTTTCTCTTGTTAATCAACTATGAACCACACTTAAGCAGTCACAAATGACTGCTTATAAATATCTTGCCTCTAAATGATATAATAAAGTCGGCCTATTAGAACCACCTTTAAATCATATTAGAGAAACCATAACAAACTTCAACAATAAATCAATCAGCTCTACTAAGCACACAACACATTTTGGGACCTATCTAATAAGATAATTGTAGACGCATGCTACACACTATTGGCTCTACGAAAACAACTAGATCTTTCTCCTCAAGCTAAATTACTTCATGTTCTCTTAACCAAAAATCACTAACTCTTCTCTAATCTTATATCCAAGGGCACATACCCAAATGATAGGCGCAACTCCAAAACCAATAAAATCTCTATCGGCTCTTCTAAATAAACACAGGAAACTATTACTGGTGAATAGCAGCTACATAACTTCACTTCTACTGATCATCAGACTCTATGTCCATGAATGTAACATCACTAACATGTCTTCAACATATATCCAAGTGCACAAGGCTCCATGATAACTGTATGAACAACCATACACAAAACACTACCTATTACTCTATCAGGAACACTGCTGATACATACTACTATATAACTATCTGTACTAATAGTTAACCTTTGCGCCCATGATATCATGTTGATATCATGTGCATGCTACATATACTAAAATATTTTTGCATAAGACTTCCATACATGCTACTTTCCATATGTTGTCAACAATGACAAACATATAGTTAGTAATTCCATGCTAGCAAATCTCCAACAATCTCCCGCTTTGGCATTGATGGCAACATATGGAATGAAAAAATCCACCAATCTAAATGAATATTTCTTTTATAACATTATCCATTTCCTCTTCAAAATTCCCCATGGATGAATCTTCCAACTTCTACAATATTTTTCAACATTCTCCATTTCCTCAATTGGACTGCTATCATAACTAAATACTACTCCCCCTTAGTATATTACTCCTTTTTACTTATGTTTTACATGACTATATATTAATCCCCTTTTGACATCAATGGAAAAGGGCATCAATCAGTTTAAGCACTGGTACTACTCTAGAAGTAGAGTAGTCAACCATCTATTAGTCCCTAAGGACTGATGATTTTCCTTCTTTCTTCTAAGAAGAATTAGGGAAGGGAATTACTCCCAACTTCTCCCTGAGATACTCAAAAGTATCCTTTGGCAAGGGCTTTGTGAATATATCTACCAACTAATCTTTAGTACTCACATAGTCTAGCTTGACTTCTTTCTCTACCACTTTCTCTCTTAGGAAGTGATACTTGATCTTAATGTGTTTTGTCTTTGCATGCATCACAGGGTTTTCCAACATATTGATAGTGCTAGTGTTATCATAGTGAATAAAAATAGGATAATCAATATGAATACCAAAATCATTTATCATCTATTTGATCCAAACAATTGTAAAAAAATTCAAGGCTGCTACAACATACTCTGCTTCTGCTATTGACTGAGAAATATAATTATATTTCTTGCTTGTGCAAGTGACAAGTCTATCACCAAGAAACACTGCTCCACCTGATGTACTCTTTTTGTCATCAACACAACGTGCCCAATCTGCATTAGTGTACACATGAAGCTCAACATTTTCTAAATTAGGATACCATAGACCATAGTCTATAGTTCCTTGCAAATATCTGAATATCCTTTTTACTACAATGAGGTGACTTTGTTTAGGTTCTGCTGCAAATCTTCCAACTATGCCAAGTGCATTGGAAATGTCAGGTCTAGTCTGAGTAAGATAAATAAGTTTACCAATCATAGACTTATACAATGTTATATCTACTACTGGTGAGTCATCTTCTTTTGTAATCTTGCATCTAGTTATCATAGGAGTCCCTACTGGCTTGCAATCATCCATCTTAAATTTATTTAATATTTCTTTCACATACTTGGACTGATTAATGAAAATACCTTTCTCTATCTGCTGCACATTCAATCTGAAAAAGTATTTGATAGGACCAATCATACTCATCTAAAATTCATTTTGCATCTCCTTAGCAAATTTAGCACTAAGTTTGTCATTACCTCCAAAGATAATGTCATCAACAAATATAGCTACAAGGAGTAATCCTTCAGATGTCTCTCTTATGAATAGATTATAGTCTACTACTCCTTTCTTGAATCCAATCTTTGTTAGATATCCATCTAGTCTCTCATACCATGCTCTAGGGGCTTGCTTAAGTCCATAGAGGGCCTTCTTTAATCTGCATATCATATCAAGTCTGTCTGATAAGGTGAATCCTTCTGGCTACTCAATGTATACTTCTTCTTTCAAGTATCCATTCAGGAATGTTGACTTGACATCCATCTGATAAACTTTGAAGTTTTTGACTATAGCTTAAGCTAGAAACAACTTAATAGCTTCTAATCTACTCACAAGTGCAAATGTGTCTGAATAATCAATGCATTCTCTTTGTGCATATCCCTTACATACTAACCTTGCTTTATTTCTTACTACTGTACCATCTTCATTCATCTTGTTCCAGAATATCCACTTTGTTCCAATCACATTCTTATCACTAG